>VWZG01001504.1:93332-109733 GCA_013396735.1 Grallaria varia
CCGGACGGGACCCCCGCAGCATCCCCCGGACGGGACCCCCGCAGCATCACCCGAGCGGGACCTCCGCGTCATCCCCCGGGCTGGACCCCCGCGGCATCCTCCCGGCGGGTCTCCCACCACATCCCCGGGGCGAGACCCCCGGGCGAGACCCCCGCAGCCCCCGTGCCCTCCCCGGGGGTGGCTGCAGGGAGCTTGACCCCGGCATTGCTGTGGCTCCCCTGTGCAGGTGTGGCAGTGACCCCAGGACTGTGCCCCTGCTGCTGTCCTCCCCTGTTCAGGTGTGGCAGTGACCCCAGGACTGTGACCCTGGCATTGTCCCCCCATGCAGGTGTGGCAGTGACCCCAGGACTGTGCCCCTGCTGCTGTCCTCCCCTGTTCAGGCGTGGCAGTGACCCCAGGACTGTGACCCTGGCATTGTCCCCCCATGCAGGTGTGGCAGTGACCCCAGGACTGTGCCCCTGATGTTGTCCTCCCCCATGCCAGTGTGGTACTCACCCTGCCACTGTCCCTGCCCTGTGCAGGTGTGGTGGTGACCTGGGCGCTGTGACCTTGGCACTGTCCCCCCCGTGCAGGTGTGGCGGTGACCTGGGCGCTGTGACCCTGCCACTGCCACGCCCCGCACAGTTGTGGCAGCACTGGAGTTCCCCAAGGAGCTCTGTGTGGGACAAAAGATACCCCTGGGTGACACGGAGCAGGGCTGGAGAGACCCCCGTGTCACATGGGGTGACCCCCTCCAGCCCCCCAGCAGCTCTAAGGCCTCCAATCCCCGTTGGCCTGGGGGGTACAAGTGGCCCCAAAGGCTGCAGGGGAGCTGGTGGCAGCAGAGGTGTCCCTTGTTGTCCCCCTGTCACCTGTTTGGAGGTGTGGGGGCTCTCCAGGAGTCACTGCCATCCCGGAGCCAGCGGCTGTGGCATTCTGGACCCCGCAGCGTGCGGCGGTGGATTGTGTCCCCGAGTGACCCTGCGGCAGAGAGGTGTCCCTGGGGTGTCCCAGGGCAGGCAGGGGGTGCAGCGGGAGGGACGGGCGTCCCGGGGGGCTCCTGCAGCTCCGGCAGCCCGCAGTGGATCTTTCACGAACTGCATCCACCCACCCGGCCGCCCCCACGCAGCGACAGACAGATGACAGCTCGCGGGCTTGGCTGCGGGCAGCGGCTCGCCCGGGTGCTGAGCGCAGAGATTCTGGTCCTGGGCTCGCGGGGCAGCAGCAGGAGGGAGCCCGTGGGGTGACAGCAGTGGCAGCCCAACTGCTGTGCTTAATCCCTCGGCAGCACGGGCACCGGCTCGCAGTGCTTTGGGAAATGCTACAGCTCCCTGGCTGTGCCTCTTCCAGCAAAACTCGGCTTAAACTGATGCCTGGCTCCCTCTCTCCTCCCTTCCAGATCCAAAATGACGGTCAAAGCTGTAAAAATGCCGTGCACCTCTGCAAACGTTTACACTAAAGTGCCTGACGGAGGATGGGGCTGGACGGTTGCTTTTGCATTCTTTGTGGTGGAAGCCCTGACATACGGCATCATAAAATCATTTGGAGTCTTCTTCAATGACCTGATGGAAAGCTTTGACGAAACCAACAGCAGGATATCCTGGATAATATCCATCTGTGTGTTTGTGCAGACCTTCACAGGTAAGAGGCGCAGGTGCAAGGGGCAGCCGTGCTGCTGACTCAGCAAATGAGGGCCTGGCACCTGGGACTTTCATGTCTCTAATGGCTCCGTTGTAAATTAAATAGCAGCCATAAAGCCCTGAGGCTGCATGCTCCTGAAATGCCACGAAATGTCTGTCACACCCTTTGAGCCCTGACTTGGTTCTGTGCATGGTGCAGGGACATGGTCCGTGTCGCTGGGCTTGGCCCGGCCGTTCAGGTCTCCCCAGCAAGGGGCAAAACCCAGAGTTCTGAAACCAAACTCTGCAGTGAAAAGGTTTGGAAATAACTGGAGCCTTGCTGAGATCTGCTGGTGTCTGTGGATCTGCTGCAGGTTTGCCCCGGGCTCCCATGCACTCGTCGTTAAGTGCCTTGTGATGATTTTTTATCACGCCCTGAGTGCCGTGAGCTGTGTGGCGCTCCGAGGGTGGCTCTGGGTGACACTGTGCTGTGCAGGGACATGGCACAGCAGGGGCACCTGGGCAGCATCATGAGAAGATCCTCTGAAGGAGCTGGTGAAGCTGCTGAGCTGGGTGTTGACCGCGGCTCTCTCCCTCTGCAGCTCCCCTGTCGACGGTCCTCAGCAACCGCTTCGGCCACCGCTTGGTGGTGATGGCCGGGGGGCTGCTCGTCAGCACGGGCATGGTCATCGCCTCCTTCGCCCGCACCGTCGTGGACATGTATGTCACCATCGGCATCGTCTCCGGTGAGTCACCCTGCTCTGGGCCTGCCAAACCTCTGTGCCCTCCTGCAGCTCCCCGCAAACCCTGGGGCTTTCGCTCCCCGCGGCACGGTCAGTGCTTGGCGCTGCTGCCCCTCCTGAGCTGGCCAAGCCCCCTGGGAGGGGGGATGAACTGGGCTCCAGTCTTGGCTTTGTGCCCTGTCTCACCCCGGGGACCACCCCAGGGCTCGCTCCAGTGCAGCCCTGCTGAGCGCTTCTCATGGACTGGGATCGCTGGGGAGACCAAACCGCTCACGGGGTCAAATCCTTCAGCCTCTCCCTCTGCCTCTTGTTTCTTTTTCTGATGCTTTTCCCACTCTCCAGCCTGGCCTTGGTGTCCTGCTCCCGTCCGTGGCCAGGAGCTTGCCTTGCTTAGGGGAGCAGTGGCTACAGGCTCAAAGTCTTCAGGCAGTTGAGGTCCTCAAAGTGGACCCCACTGGCTGCTTTGGAGCAGAAGGCATTATCTAGCAGGTTTGGGAGGCTGGGTCTCTTGGGTTTTTACTCTCCTTTTTTCTTTTGCCCCTCCTCCAATTTACAAAAAAAATAACATTCTGGTTTCCCCAATGGTTTTTTTCCAGGGTGACTTGCTGAGTTGGCCGAACTGATACTGTAATCACCACCGGGAAAGCCGACTTAACGTGTTCTTGCATCGGTGTTTCCCCCTCCTTTCCTTGTTGTTATGGCAATTTTTGGCATTTATTCACAGGCCTTGGATACTGCCTCTCCTTCCTCCCGACTGTCACCATTTTATCACAGTATTTTGACAAAAGGCGCTCGCTGGTCACAGCGGTGGCATCCACAGGGGAATGTTTCGCCGTCTTCTCCTTTGCACCAGGTACAGTGCCCACGAGCTGGGAGTTGGTCCGTGCATGCCCAAAGCTCAACGCTGCTCCCATGCTTTTCCCAAGGAAGTTTTCCCAGAGGGGCTCCGTTGGTGCCCAGGGAGCTGCTGAAGCTCACAGGTGGTTTCTCACGTGCCCGTGGCACTCGTGCCCTGCAGGCAGGGTGACAAGTGATCCTAGACACGGGTCTGACGCTGCCCGAGCCGTCCCCAGTGAGATCTGCCAGCACAGGACATGTGGCTGATACGCAGCCCAGTGGGCTCCCTATATAGATCTGGGCTAAAAATAAGCCCAAGAAACTTCAGCTATTTAAAACACAGAACGCATAGCTGCTCCTAGAGGTTAGTGGGCTCGTGCTTAGCACGGGCTGCCAAACTGCTGTGACCTTTTGGGGACCTGTCCCCAGGCAGCAGGTCCCTGTCACTGCCTGGCCTTGGCTGGTCCTGCTGTGCATGTGTGTGTGCTCTCAGCTAATCCCCACTGCAAAGCTGCTTTGGTTGCAAATGCAGGCTGGCCGTTGAAGCAGAGATGTGCACCTTTGAGTAGGGCTGAGGAACTTCCTCTGGTGGCTGGTTTCAGGGTGGGGTCAGCCACCAGAGGAAACTCGAGTGTTGAGTTTGCTCTCCTTCTCTAAAAATAACCCCCCCTTCATCCCCAGCCTCGGAAGGGGCTAACTAGAGGGTGGCTTCTGCTGGCCAGGTGGTAAAGGCAGCTTTTTCTGCTGCAGCTGAGAGAAGGAAGGTGGGTGCCCCTGCTCAGCCTTTGCGAGAGCCAGGGCGCTTGGAACCCGCCAGTGGTAAAGCTCCAGTTACTTCCCCGGCTGTAAGTTCATCTCAGTGGTGTAACTGCAGGCTTTCCTTGTGACACTTTCTTCTTCCTCTGTCCTCTTCCCTTAGCAATCACAGCTCTGAAGGAGCAGATTGGCTGGAGATACAGCCTGCTCTCTGTCGGGGTGCTGCAGCTTGGCATCACCGTCTGCGGTTCGCTGCTGCGACCCATCATCATCAAAGAGCAAGAGGAAGCGAAAGCACAGCCTCCAGAGGAGCCCGCAGAGACCAAGTACATGCTTGAAAACGAGCAAACATGCACCTCAATAGAGTCCATAGACTCAGGAGTCGAAATAACTACCTCACCCAGCAATGTGCCTGGAAAAACCAAAGCAGAGCCGAAAAGTGAAGAACCAAAGCAACACGGACAAATTCCTGTTGAAAATAACAGCACCCCTCCAGCACCAAAAACCAAACTACTGGACTTCTCTGTGATGAGAGACTATAGCTTTATCTGTTATGCATTCTTTGGCCTCTTTGCGACCCTGGGCTTCTTCGCTCCCTCCCTCTACATCATCCCCCTGAGCCTCAGCCTGGGCATCAGCAAAGACCACTCCGCCTACATCCTCTCGGCCATGGCCATCGCCGAGGTCTTCGGGAGAATTTTTGCCGGCTGGGTTCTCAACAAGAAGCCCATCCGCAAGATCTACATCGAACTCATCTGTGTCATCCTGCTGTCTGTAGCACTGCTTGCCTTCCCTTTTGCCTCCGAGTTCTGGGGCTTGATGACATGTAGCATTTATTTTGGGTTCATGCTCGGCACGGTGGCGGGCACGCATATTCCCCTCCTGGCAGAAGACGATGTGGTCGGCATTGAAAAGATGTCTTCTGCAGCTGGAGTCTATGTCTTCATTCAAAGCTTAGCTGGGTTGGCTGGACCACCCATTGCAGGTAACTCTAAAACTTTCATCTTAATATGTTTTTGAAGTGTTTGATAGCTGTCGGTGCTGATCTCTGTCTAGAAAGAATCCTGGCAGTGCTAATTACCATCCTGAAAGCCCTGCAACCAGCATTAGGAGACGCTGGGAGCCAGAAGACTGCTGCAATGCAGCTCTGCAGAGCCCCATGGATGAGGCAGCCTCCGCCGAGGCACCTCAGAGGGAAGGGAAATACTGCAGTGCTCCCCTGATCCTGCGAGAAACCCAAAGCTGGCAGCACTTCAGGCACCAGCGACCGGCAGAGGCGAATCCCTCTCGCTGTGCCTGTGTCTGTGCCACGCACTGCAGAGAGGGGAAGTCTCTATCAGAACAAAACAGATGCTTGATGCAGCTCGGGCTCAGCATCCCTGCGGTGCCCAGAGGCTCCTGACTCACCTCGAGGTGACACCACGTACCCCTGAACACAACGGGCTGACTCTTTGCAAGTGGCGTGGGTTTATCGCAGAGTTTTGACTGCAGATAAAACGATGCAGAGGTTGCCAGGATTAAAATTCTGCAGGAGGGCTGGCTGGGCAGGGGAGAGGGGGAGTTGGCCGGGGCTAACTGCTGTGATTGCTTTTTGCAGGTGTCTTAGTGGATACGACAAAGAACTACAGCTCAGCCTTCTACTCCTGTGCTGCTGGCATGGTCCTGGGGGCCGTGTTTCTGGCCCTGGTGAGGCCATGCAAGACTGGGCTGTGCCACCACCAGCAGCAGCAGCAGCAGCAGCAACAGCAGCAGCAGCAGCAGGCGGGGGAGAGCCCAGCAGGGGCTGCACCAGAATTACCAGATGACTTTATAGACATGGATATTGGAAAAGCAGAAAATTCAGGAAAAGGCTCTGACAGCGTGGTATAAAAAACCCTCTTCCTTTCTCCATCTAATGTACTCGGTGTAAGGCTGGGGAAAATGTCAGCTCTGCTCCACGTTTTAAAACTACATTCTAAAGGGAATGTGAATTTTAAATGTGAACAGTTGCTACCAACAACTTTTTTTTTTTTTTTTTTTAATCTTAGACAGAACTTTTTTAACCAACAATGGAAAGCTCCATAGAAAATACGTAAAAATAGCCACGTAAAAATAACTTCTGTCTAGCATGAAGATGTGATGCACACTCTTGCTTTCCTGATAACAAGCATAGGTAAAGGTTCAACTGGTCCCATAAATACTGACAATAGCAACAGCAGAAGCAGCTCAGCCTCTGACTGTCATCCATCCCCTACCACAAACTCCACACAGGCAAGAAACCGATGATACAAACTGGAGACAAGCATTTCATACACCACCAGTAGCCAGCTGAACCTTCTCGAGGGATACAGACTTCTGTTCTAGCTTGGAGGAGGAGGCTAGGCTAGATAGCTGACACTTAGAAACCATTGCTAATGATCTTAACTTGAATGTCACAAATGCTGGGGAATCAAAGGCTCCGTGTGTCTTTATGGCCAGTCATTACTGCACATATTTCATAAGATCATTTTTCTTCTCCTGATTGGGATCCCTAGAACTGTTTTCTATTGATAGTCAGATCTGATGTACTGTTTCTAATTTAACTAGTATTTATTAATTTATTCTGAGATTATTAAAGGAGGTTAGCTTAAATAACTGGAGAGGAAAAATGATCTTCTGCATAACGGAAAGCTGTCTCTACATCAGTCTCTTCAATGCCTATCTTGTATTGCTTGCGAAATTGTTGGGAAAATTACTCTTACGGCATAAACTGTAGCTGTTTTTAATAGATAAGTCTTAAGTTACCTAGTTATTTTAAAAGGAAAAAAAAATAGTAAAATTACGGATCCAGCATCTCTTTCCATGGAAAAAGGCTCAGCAGGTGCCAGTGGACGTGGCACCACTGCAGAACCAGCCCACCCCACAGGGAAGATTTGGCCCAGTGTGTCTTAATGGACCTGAACCCTTCGCTCCCAAGTGCACAAGAAAGCCTCTGCCTCATCCCCCATGGAATGTGGGACCCCCACGTCACCCAGCCCTCCCACCCCCATCTGTGGGGCCAAGGGGAGTGCTGGGCTGAGCTGCACCCCCTTCCCCAGCTCTCCCCAAAAGTCAGCAGGAGGCTTTTTTTTTTTTTTTCTTTTTTTGCTGCTGACACCAGTGAGAGATGAGTGGAGCCTGTGCACGTTGATGGTGCAAAAGGAACAATACGAGACAGCGGACGAGCTGTTCCTTCAGTCTTAACAGGAGAGATTCCTGCTCCCGGTGACACGAGCTTGCTTACCCCACCTATATGCATCTTCTCGCCTCTCGGCAACTCAGGGGGACAAATCAAAAAAAGTCTGTTCTGGTTTGGAAGAAAAACCCAAACCACCATTTCTGTGTGTTTCAGTGGAAAGTGGCATCATCCATTACCTGCTACGCTGACCTGTCTGTGTTTTACCAGCCATAGAAATGTGGGACAATCTGTAAAAGAAACAAACAAACAAACAAACAAAAAAATAGGACAACCTCTTTTTTTTGGGAAGGTGCTCGATTTGTTTTTTTCTGTCTTGGATGTCAAAAAAAAAAAAAAAAGAAAAGGAAAAAAAAAAAGGAAAAAAAGAAAAAAAAGAAAAGAAACAGGCACTCTTGCAAGTGGCTGGAGCAATTCATCCTCACTGCCCGAGACCATGGTCTCGTGTCCTTCCTCTGCCTCAGCACTTTAGCACGGCCAGCAGAACCTCTCCACGTGGCACCCAGGACTGGAAGATCCCTTAGCGAGAACTCGAGCCGTGTGAATCAGCGACTGATGAACAAATGACCACGTCGCATTAAGATGTGCTTTTTATTTATTGTTAATTTATGATACTTCAAGCGTTTTTGGTAAACGTTCTGTAGCCTATCCTTGTAAGGTTGTTGAAGTCTTTGTGATACGAGACCTCACTACAGCACTTTGCTATTACAACTGCTTGGAAGTGGAACTAGGCCTCCAGGTTTTGCGTGTGTGTGGCAGCTCCCTGTTCTGCAGATTCATGAGGTTCTACTGTAACTTGGGTTTTTTTGTTGTTTTTTTTTTTTTTTTAAATAACAATTTCCAATACAGGCCGAATAATATGTTTGTCACTGACCTCACAGCCCGTTTCTGTTCCTGTCTGTGTAGCAGCACGAGCAGGGGAGCGAGTGATGAGTATGTGTGTGTGCGGGCGCAGCAGACCCACGAGCAGGATTTACTGGTTTGTTTGTAACGCACCCAGTGGACTCTGGAAATGCTCTAAACACTGAGATTTGCAATAAACTTTTTTTTTTTCTCTCTTTTTTTTTTTCCCTTTTAATAATAAACACAGTGAAGAAACTTTCCTCCGCTCCCTCTTCTCCATCCCTGGGACACCCCAAGCCTTCACCCCTGCGGGTTCGTTGCAGGATCCGTCCCTGTTTCCCCTCCCAAAGGGCTCTCACAGCGTGGCTGTCACATGTCACTTCTCCAGCCTGGAGTGGCTGTGCTTTCCCTGCACATTGGGCAATCCGAGTGCTCTAAATGAGCTGCCTGGGAGCTGTGGATTAGTGCTGACCTCAAGGGTGCTCTTGTAAACTCTTACCCGGGGAGCCCTGATTAGAGGGAGCCTTTTCTTCTCCTGAGTGGTGCCTGAATTGGTGGCACTTAGGAACATTACCCTCGTGCCTTCAAGAAGAACGCAATCATGTAATTATTTTATCATCTCTGAATTGCTGAATACTTTCCCCATGCCAGACTAAGCAACTTGTGTATCAGAAAAATCTACTTTTAAAAAAAAGAGAAAAAAAGCACCACTAAATAGCAGAATAGTTGCACTAAAGAGCAATTTTCTCTCCCTCAGACTTAATTTCTTTTTACACGAGCTGAGAGATGCCCTTCCCCACTTACCCCATAGCTCCTAGCATCACCAAACCCTACAAGGAGTGACTGCCACGTCCCAAATATCACTGCTCGCATTAGATTTGCAAACGAACCGCTTGCCGAAGGAATCATCACAGCCACTGATGTGTATGGACTACAAGCTGTTTCCATTCTGGTTGCAAAAGTCCCAGGACAGAGGTGATCCGTGCATGCAAGCAGGGCAGACTCGAACGCAAATACCAAAGTTCTGGGTAGCTAATCTGTCCAAATTCGACTCTGCTCAGTTGCAGCAGTGAACAAACAACATTTGCAACAGCTTCCTCAAAAACAACACCCCCCTTACCCCCCCAAAAAAAGGTATTACGAAGCCTGCACACGGTTCACATAAATAAAAGCACATTTAACTGCAGCGCTATCAGATGTCTCCCTGCACAGAAAGATTTGAGAGTGACTTTCCCCACCTGGTTTAGATTAATTGCCCGTGACCTTCTCTGTTACTCTGGCACAAAGGCACTAAGGCCAGAACAAAATAGGATGAGAACATATTTACTCAGTGGCCCTGTATATCCACTTTGCAGCATGGTACATAAGAGGAGAACGTGGGGCAGGACGTGCTCCAGGAGCCCTTGCTATTCCTCTCCAAAGGGGTTGGATAAACTCTTGCAATCAATGAGGCCAGTGCCAGCCAAATGTAAATAGAGGAAATTACACAAGCCCGGCTTGGGGGAGGCCAGAAGCCCTCAGACCATAGGCATCTGTCCTTCCTAAAGCTGAAAGGAAGCTGGAAATGGGGGTTGTTTGCTGTCTGGGGGAACTTATTAAGGAAAAAAAAAAAAGACAAAACTATTTTTTTATGTGTAATTAAAAAGAACAAGAACCTCCTGTTCTTTTTTTACTTATTTTAGCTAAGTTGACACCAGGTTCCTATGGGGACAAATCAATCTTTAAAAATTAGCTAAACTGGTTTTTGGAAAGAAAGCAAAGTAGGTGCTTACAAAACAGGCTGAATGTTTTAACGTGTCCCTTCAGATGTTACTTGTTACCATCTGAGATCATCGTGTTCCAGCTGCCTGTAGTAAACATGACCTGAATTCTCACAGTGATGCAAGCCCAGCAGCAGCCACCCCTCCTTCCCTCCTCCTCAAAACTCATCCCGAAGATGCTTCCAGGGCTGGCTTTAGGGAAACGTCCCTCTAACCTCTGCCTTGCTCTGAGGGCTCAGGGAGCATGTCCTGCTGCCCACAGGGCTTGCTTTATGTGTGATGTCCACGCCAAACGACAGGACCCTTCAGGAAGAAATTCAGGAAGAATTTCTCCATGGAAAGGGTGTTCTGGCATTGGCAGGGGCTGCCCAGGGAGGTGGTGGAGTCCCCGTTCCTGGAGGTGTCCAAAGAACATGGTTCAAAAGGCGATGGTTTTGTTGACATGATGGTGTTTGGTCATGACTCGATGATCTTGGAGGTCTTTTCAAACCTTTGTGATTCCATGACCTCTTGTTCCCGCAGGGATCCCGCGCCAGACGTGGGCAGGGAAGGCTCCTGGGCATTCCAGGCTGCTGTTGGTTCCCGAGGCGGGTTTGCAGCCGGTGCCTTTGTGCTTCCCACTGATCCAAGCCTCCTCTGGGCACCCTGGCAGCAAACCCTGGAGTTCTCCTCCCCTCCCCGCCTTCATTCCCACGGACTTTTTACTCACGGGATTTGCAAATCCGCGGCCGCACCGGCGTAAAGCTCGCCCTGCAAATTGCACTAAGTCATCTAATAAATCAAATGCAATCCCCCCTCCCCTCCTGCAGCTCCAGTTACAACAACTTGTGGTAAAATATTACTCACCAGCACTTTGGCCCGTGCGAGGCGGCTCTGCCTGGGCACAGACAGCCCCTAAATCACAGCTTTGTCACAGAAGCCACAAGCACAACCAAGAGACTTATTACATGCAGACACTGCGAGGGGAAGGCCAAGGAGACAATAGTTCCCTTTGCTTCCTTTTGTCAAAGCTTTCATTAACGCCGGGAACGTCTTTCTCTGCTTTGCCCACTGCCGGCTGCTCATCACACTCAGCCTGGCACGGGAACAGCCCAAACCAGCCCCGGTGGGGCTGAGCTGGGTGACGGCACCCTGGGGTGCTGAGCATCACCCCCTGCCCCTGCTTCAGTGCCATGCCCTCCCAGCAGGGCTGGCACCCCCCATCCTGCCCCTGCTTCGGTGCCATGCCCTCCCAGCAGGGCTGGCACCCACCATCCTGCCCCTGCTTCAGTGCCATGCCCTCCCAGCAGGGCTGGCACCCACCATCCTGCCCCTGCTTTGCTGCCATGCCCTCCCAGCAGGGCTGGCACCCCCCATCCTGCCCCTGCTTTGCTGCCATGCCCTCCCAGCAGGGCTGGCACCCCCTGTCCTGCCTCTCTGCTCTGCTGACTCCCTTCAATCTCTACCCATTTGTCCACGTTGCATGGGAAGTTATCAAAATTAGGCATTTCTAGCACTTTGAGGTTGCATGGGAAGTTATCACAATTAGGCATTTTTAGCACTTTGAGGCTTTTGATGTGATGTGGCTGATGATTCTTTTCTGAGGTTGCAAAAATCCAACAAAGACCCAAAATCACCAGAGAAGAGCCAAGGCCACTGTTGTGGTTGTCCCTGGGGCTGGAGGGTGGCAGGGGACAGGCACAGGGGGGCACAGGGCAGTGCCAGCATTGCCAGGGGGGCTTTCCATTCCCGCTCTGCCCATGCACAGTGACAGGGGGGTGATCCTACCTAAACTGAGCACCCTCTGAAAACCCGGCTGAGCACCTTCCCAGCCACTGCCCTGGCACTGAGGGAACAGGCTCAGCTCCCCGCCCCACGTCCTAAACCCCCTTGTTCCACCTCCACACCGTGATGGGAGGGGAGGTTTCCTTCAGTGGGTATAAACCGTAAATTAACGACTAAATAATGCAGTGACGGACAAAGATACATGAAAAGGTCCAATCCTGGAACCACTGCTTGGTCAAACCTGCTGGAACTTTCCATCTGCTCCAGCTCTTGACCAAAAGTACCCAAACCCTTCCCCTCGCAGGTTGTCAGCCCCCCTCCCTTTGCCAGCAGTGCCCACCCCGTGGCTCTGTGGAACTCAGCGGTGACTTTGGGGACACGGTGACACACGGGGCCACTTCTGCTCCAGATGCTGTAGCTGCAGGCAGGAGCTGGCACAGCAACTGCTATCCTTCAACATTCCCACATTGCTTTTCTCCTAGAGAACCAGGAGGGAAAGCAGAGAGGAGGGAAGAGCGGAGCAAGGTGCCCTCCACAGCCTGGCACCCGGAGACAGGCTCGCTGCAGGATAGGATGCATCCCTGTGGATGTAGGACAGGATGTTCCTCTGCTGCTCCTCCGAAAGCAGCGCTGGGGACAAGCCAGCCTTTGCCAAACCCTGCGGCGCGCACACCGGGAAACTGGGAATTGGGATCGCGGAGCAACAGCTCGGAGCTGACCCCCAGAAAAGCCGGCTCCTTCCCACGCACCACAGGGCTCCCTGCCTGCCCTCAAATCACTCCCTTCCCTTCCTCCTCCTCCCGCTGCAGCCCCAGGGCCCTGCTGTGAGCCCTGTGGTGCTGTCCCTGTACCCCAAACACCCCCTGTGCCATTATCTGCGGTGCTGTCCCTGTACCACAAACACCTTGGGTGCCATTATCTATGGTGCTGTCCCTGTACCCCAAACACCCCGTGCCATTATCTGCAGTGCTGCCCCTGTACCCCAAACACCCCCTGTGCCATTATCTGTGGTGCTGTCCCTGTACCCCAAACACCCCCTGTGCCATTATCTACCTCCTGCACACCCCGGGCTGTGGCCACAACACTTATCAGCCCCTGCCAGGCACAGCCCTGCCCCGTGCCAGGCCACCCCAGGGCTATCGGGGGCCACAGACCTGCCCTCCACCATGGGGCACCAGGGGGATATCAGGGGCCCTGCCAATGGGTGCCACCATCCTTGGCCGTGGGTGACACCGGGGACAGGGGCATGTCCCACCCCACCCCCTGGTAGCCTGCAGGGTGCCCTGGCACAGCACACGGAGAGCCATTCCCTGCTGCTCACAAACACGGCCCTTCCCTCCTCCATAGCAGCTGCTCATAACCCAGCGAGGGGCTTCGCTCTGCCCGCATGGAAACCCCCCAAAAATCCCCCACCACTCCTGCAGAAACAACCTGCCGGCCCTGCACAGCTCCCCCTCCTCAGCCACTCAGGAATTCCCCATCCGGGAGAAACACACCTCGAACAAACTGTACCTTGGACGGAGTCTGCAGGCACAGGAATTCCTGATTCTCCTCCCCTTCGCTGCTGTGGCCAATACCACCATCACAGAGAAACCTGCAGGTGAACCCACTGCCCCGTCAGCACTCACAGCAAACCCCGGCGCAAACAACCACCCAAACTTCACACGAAACCACCTTCCAGCTCTAGGTCATGAAGTGGTTTAATGGAGACAACCCCAGTCCCCCCCCAGATCTGCACTGACAGTGTCACATCTCAAAGGTTTTTATTCAGCCTCCTTTGAGCAGCTTTGAGTGAGTCAAGAATTTCAACCTCAGTGTTTGTCTTCAAGGGCAAGATGCTGACTCTGCAGCCTGACCTACCTGTGGAGTTCTCCTTGGTTAAAAGCATCTTCAGCACAGCAGAGAGGCCAAAGTGGTCGCTGTGTGAAGTGGAAACTGGACATAAGCTTTATAACTATGTCAAATTAAATTTTATCAAGCAAGGAAACAATATCAATAAATATTAAAATATAGAAGAGATTCTATTTCAAAAGAGGAATTTTTTAAACATATGCAGATGCACTCTGGTGTGGGCTTTTGACAGCAGATAATTCACACACTTTAGAGATTTTAATTGCTCACAGTGTGTAAGGCCAGGAAGGGAGAACAAAAGCAGATCTGTGAAGCAGAGAGCAAAAATTAGCCCTGAAAATTGTGCCCAGTGGGAACTTTGCCCTGACAGCCTGATTTGGGGCCCAGGTAGAGGGGAGTCAATTTGCCGGCACAGAGCAGGAAGTGTCCTACCTGGGTGAGGTAAAGAACGGAAATCTACCCAAGCCCTGGTTACAGTAATTACAAATAACATCCTGACACAGGAAATTAAACCTCTCACACAACGCACCAATTAAATGCATGAACCTGATTTAAAAAAAAAAAAAAAAAGAGAGAAACAAAGCCAAAGAGAGAAACGATGTAGATTAACTGTTTTAAACTCAAGGTGTTTTCTCTTAAAAGTCATGAAACATTTAGATGCAGCCAGACTGGTGTCCTCTGCACGGAGCCCACGCTGTGGGCAGATCCTGGCATGGGCAGATCCTCTCCCAGGACATCACACATTGGCTGCTGTCCCCATGGGGTGCCAGTGCCCACCAAGCCCCGCTGTCCATTCAATTGCCCCTTTCCTCCATTTATTTTTTTTTACACAGGGACTCTGGTTCCTGCGACTTTGTTATTAGTCTTATAAAACACAGAGACTTGAACTGCAGCTGTGTGGGACACAGCACACCCCGGCCTCGACTGAGGAGCATTCAAGAGTGATGAAGACAAACATTCCTGGATACAGGCGGCATCAGCACAGACCAAATACTGAGCATCCTGTTAGCAACCGGCGGCAGCCAAGAGATACAAACATTAGCTCTCCAGTGAAGAATTTTTAGTGTGCTGGTAGTTCCCCGTCAGACAGTAAATTTTTTAAATAGTCCATAGTAAGCGGCAGAAAGTAACCCTTGGAATACATGAGTTTTTCTACAAATATTCTACATTCAAGGCATTTAAATAAGCACTCGTGGTTCTCCTCGAACACTTGCAGCGGGTTTGGTGAACACGTTTGGGTTCCTGTCACTGCTTCGCTATCAACCTCGTGCATTCCTTGATGATAAGGCTTTCAAGAGGTAACACACAAAACGAAAATTAAAGAAGAAAGTCGAAAGATTTTAATCTTAATGTTGAAAGACCAAGGCAAAATCCTTCTTCTCTGTTCCCTGTGTTCTACTTCTTGTGCCTCAAAACAATATGGTCACACGGGAGAGAAGGTTTTCAACCCCAGCCCTCTGAGCAACACAACACGAACAGTCTGACCCTAACACCTGTTTCTACTTAGCAAAACAAACAAACAGTCACCAACCACGAGGGTAACTCTCTACCCCTGACATTTCTTCACATGTCTCAGACCACAGTTTCCTTTAGAAACCCTAAACTTTTGTGCTCCTACAGTTTTTTTACGTCCGTAAGACCGTAGAAAGATGAGAAAAACAAGCAAAGGCTCACAGGCAGAAGCTGTGGTATCTACAGCAACAGCCGAGACACAGAGCAACGCTGGGGTTGTGAAATGCATCCTACAGGGAAGTGACAGCCTGGGGGGATGCACGAGACTGATGCGCTCCGTGGTGAGGAAATCCAGGCTCGGGCGTGGGGTGATGGGTGCCAGGCAGAGGTGACACCAGCAGGGGCCAGGTACCCACATCCACACATCCAGCCAGGCAGGAGGCTCCGAGGGCACAGGGTGGCCAGAAACCTGCCCGGAGCATCCTGGTGATCCCGCTCTGCTGCTGAAGATCCTTGGCTCCAGGAGGCCCTGGGAATGCTGTTGCCTTTGAGATGTGCTTCTCACAGCCGTGACGCTGGTTCCTGCAGGGCAGTGGGTGACCTGGCAGTGCCAGGACACCTGCCATAGGTCCAGCTCTTCTGCTCTCCTGGGCCACCAGAACCAGCCCTGGCAGGCGCCCTGCAGAGGGGGAGCAGTGGGAGGGCTCTGTGCCTGCTGGGTGCCAACAGCACAGCGGCAGCACCGCAGGAGGGGAGGAAGGAAAAGGTTGGGAGCAGCTCGTGTGACAGCCTGGTCTCCGTGTCCTGTGTGCTCTGCTGTGTCAGAGCACGTGGCAGTTGGCAGCTTGCTGTGTCAGGGAGGGTTAGGGTGGATTTTAGGGAAATGTTGTTCCCCCAGAGGATGGTAAGGCACTGCCCAGGCTCCCCAGGGCACTGGGCACAGCCCCAAGGCTGCCAGAGCTCAGGGAGTGTTTGGATGATGCTCTGGGGCACAGGGGGTGACCCTTGGGGATGGTCCTGTGCAGGGCCAGACATGGGACTGGATGGTCCTTGTGGATCCCTTCCAACTCAGGATATTCTATTCTATTCTATTCTATTCTATTCTATTCTATTCTATTCTATTCTATTCTATTCTATTCTATTCTATTCTATTCTATTCTATTCTATTCTATTCTACTCTAACACAGGACCTGGGCAAGGTCCAGGGACACCAGTGCCATTCCTGCCGGTGGCTGGAGCCCTGCATCCCATCCTGCACCCCCTGGCCGCCACCAGGACCGAACCCATTCCCGATTCCACCAGTCAGGGGCTGATCCAGAGCCGGCGCTGGGGAAACCATCCCCACCTGCGTGTCCTCACCTCCCTCTGCTCTCACCTGGCGTGACCTGGGATTCAGGGACGGAGGGTGCGGAGGGGCCTCCAGTGCGCGGCTGTCCTGGGGGAAGGTGGCCGTGTCCCCATCCCTGTGTCCCCATCCCTGTATCCCCTGTGTCCCCATCCCTGTATCCCCTGTGTCCCCATCCCTGTGTCCCCTGTGTCCCCTCTCTGTCCCCTCTCCCGAGCCCGCAGCACCGCCCCAGCAGCGCGGCCCGCGCGCGCCGCCT
>VWZG01001504.1:109898-141955 GCA_013396735.1 Grallaria varia
GGATACAGGGGATGGGGACAAAATGAGAAACCATCACCTTTTCCCTTCAAGTTTTTTAAGTGGGGATAGGAGAGAGGAAGAAGGAGAGTCTGTGTGGGTCATCTGCAGGAATAAAAGGAAGTTTCCCCCTTAGCTCTAGACAGTTTTTAGCAAAGGCCAGACATGATGTAAGAAGGCTGATGCTGCTGAAGCCTTGCTCAACTTGCCCCCCTGCAAATCCTGATGTTAATAACTCTTTGAAAATGCTGATTTAACTGAAGTTCTTGTGTTTGCTTCCCTTTTCTTCAGGGAAAATGGAGGCAACAGCAGGAAAGAGTCATCAATTCCCCGCTACCCCCCCCCCCCCCGCCTTAGACTTTGGATCAATAAAGAGAATCCAGCTCATATAGAAACAATGCAAAACACTGTGCCTGGGCAACCCCAGAAAGATCTGTATCATTTATATATACTGCCTTTTCTTTCAATAAAAGCTGAAAACAACAAACAAGTCCCATGCACAGAGTGAGGGTGCACAGAGGGTTCAGAGCTGAACCCCACGTGGGGGCTGCTGATCCCACCTCCACACTGAGGCACTGCCAGGACAGCCCGATGCAGGGAGTGCTGGAGGTGAGTTACTCACTGGGGGTGAGCCCTTCCCAGCTGGTGCCATCCCACAAGCATCATTTACAGGGTACATGGTCAGCTTGGAAACAGTCACTCATTCCCTAAGCAGCACAAAGGCCGTCCGGGGGAGTAGGAACGTTAAAATACATGTCCTTCTTCTCTTTTTCCACTGTTGCTTCCCCTTTGGATCTGTCTTTGACATCAGAGGAGCTGACTGTCTTCTAGGCTGCATTCAGCATCAGAGAGCACAGGACAGCCCTGCAGCCTGGCTGAGAACCACCCAGGGCTGGTGCTGCACTGGAGAGAGAATCACAGAATATGCTGAGTTGGAAGGGGCCCACGGGGACCATCCCCAAGGGTCACCCCCGGTGACCCAGAGCATCATCCAAATGCTCCTGGAGCTCTGGCAGCCTTGGGGCTGTGCCCACTGTCCTGGGGAGCCTGGGCAGTGCCCAACCACCCTGTGGGGGAAGAACCTTCTTCTGAGATCCAACCTAAACATCCACTGACACAACTTCAGGCCATTCCCTTGGGTACTGGGCAGGGATTTGGGCTCTAAGATATTCTGCCTGTCCATGGGAGAATCCTGAGAAGGGAGTCAGTATCTTCTATGTAGAGAAGATCCACTATATTGAATACTGGAATAGGGAGTGGGAAACACTCACTTTGGATACCTCTGGATGCAGGGGGTCTCGTGCTTCCTCCTGCTCTGCAAGCCCTAAATTAATAAAAACCAGTCTGCACTGATCAGCATCATCTTCCTGGGTTCACCACATTTCCACCCATCCAGGCAGAGAAATGGGATTTATTCACTCACTGAATCTGCTGACAAACATGTTCCTGCCTTCCCCTGCAGCGCCTCGGAGCCCTCCCTGCCCCGGGAACAGCAAACCCGACCTGCTGCTCACAGCCAGCGCCTGGCAGGACTCAGGCTTTAAATATTAACCTCTGCACGGAGGTGGAAGCACTGCAGCAGGGCTCTGCTGGTGGCAGCCTGCCCCAAATCCAGCTTTGTCAGATCCAGTGCTCAGCAATTCATCAAACCCTCGGCTCCCTGCACAGAGCCGGGCAGAGGCAGCAGCTGGGTCACACGCAGGGGCAGGGACCGTGTGTCCCTCTCGCTGCACATCTCACTTGGGATGGTTGGATTCCTTATCTCCGACCCACCCACAGCCGTTTTACTGAGTGGGGCTGAGGATGGGCTCTGGCACGTGCGTTTCACAGCCTGGAGCAGGGATCGCTTGAAAGTTGCAGGATCTTCCCTTAGGCGTGATGGTGAGTAGGAATCCCAGAGCCCAGAAAGCTGGACTCCAGCAGGAACCAATGTCTTGCCCCTCATGTGCACAAAAACACGAGGGACGAAAGCAGAGAAAGGAAATCCAAGAGAATCTGAAGTTAGGCACAAATAAAATACTGAAGAACCTTGTAGGACTTGGAATATCTGGATCCTTCTGATTAATTTAATCTAGTAATTTCCATTCACCCACAGTGAAAACATCTCAGCTTGTGTGGAAGACACAACTGGTCAGTGGATTAGGTACCAGAAGAACCTCAATGCCATCACCTTTTTTGCTTCAGAAGGAAAGGCCAGCAGGGTCTGGTCCAGTGCAGACTCTCCAGCTGGAATCCCCAGGGGCTCTGCTTGCCTGGCTCTCAGCACTTCTCCCTCAGCTGCTGCACAGCTCAGTGGTCAGCTCCTGTCACAACAAAGTGGGCTCCAGGACCAGCCCCTGCTGCCAACGGGGCAGCCGGGGACACTTTGGGCACAGCCCCACTCCGCTTTCACTCCTTCCTGTCAGTTACTGTGTAACCACCACGTTACTTTAACAGGAAGGAAGAGGCTTCAACACCCAACCTACATTCAGAACGTGCAACGAGGTGTTCTGTTAAATCAAAGGAGTTGCAAACGTGAAGAAACTCCAAAACAGTTCCTTCCCACTTCAGCCCCCAGCACATCAGTGCTTTGATGTTATCAGAGCCTGTGAGGTCCTGCTGGATGGTCCAACACCACTACTCCGTTCCTATAGCATCACCAGAGAGCCATGGAATGGTTTGGATTGGAAGGGACCTTAAAGCTCATCCAGTTCCAACCCCCTGCCATTCACAAGGGACATCTCCCAATAGACCAGGTTGCTCAGAGCTTTAGTCAACAAGAGCTTAACTAGAAGCCCAAGTGGTGCAAATACACTTGTCTTGTTTGGATTAAAAACCCAACAAACACAACCTGTTGAGTTGTAGATGGCTTTAGTTTCACCCTTCAGGTGGCTGGTGGCATCCCAGGAAACAGGATGTAATAAAATAAAAAAATACCTGAAGAGGTTGGGTTTCAAAGTCAGAGAGACACCACAGTGTTCAGATGATGTGACTGTTCCAATACAAAAAGGTGGCGATTCCTCAGAAACAGCTTCCCTCGGACAGGCAGGACCTGGAATCCAAAGTGCACCACGGGGCTGGTTGAAGCTCCAGGGCATGTGGGAGGTTTTTAACTCGAGTGAGCAGAGGTGGCTCCTCTGCTCCCCACGATTCCTGAGAGAGCCTGGAGAGTGTCCAGGTTCCGACCCATCCACAGCAACATTCACACTCCTGAGAATTCCTACAGCTCCTGTATCCCCATTAGCAAGACAGATAATAATGCTGAGCACTAACTCTATAAACAAGGATGACTGGGGCTGAGTATTTCCAGGGATTTAGTGCCCACAGCACACTGGCCAAATCCAAGGGCTGTTGTGGAAAACAAAGCATCTCAGGCCTGTAAAAACTGACAAGGAAAAATCAATGTTTTGCTGCAAAATACTGCTTCATATCGCAGCCAGTGATCCACGTCTCCAGGAGGCAGAGGCTGGCTTAGTCAGAGAAGAGCTTAAAAAAATACAGAAATCAACTCTGCAATACTGAAATCCATGATTCATAGAGGCTTGTCGCAGAACACACCCCAGTGCCATCAATATTTTAAATATTGAGCACCAAACTGGCTGTGAAATGCAAGTCAGCATTTTCCTGGTGCCTCCCTGTCGGGGAGAAAGTCATCAGGCTGAGCAGAACCTGCAGAAGCCCTTGTAGCATTTACTTTACTCTGTTACATATTTTATTTGAAATACAAGATGTGGCAGGAGCAAACCAGGTGGCCTTTGCCAACCAGCGAAGAAAGTCAGCTGGCTGCCTCCACTCCTTAATAATTTGAAAAGATGATTTCCTCACACCAGCATGAGGCTGTATATGTTTATTCATCGTCAGTAATTTTTGTACACAAGGCAAATATTAATAGCTGAAAGGCAACACTTTTGGAGTGTATGTACAGAGCAATGTACAAGCAAGTGTAAGCTTTTAAACTATGGATCAATTTAACCGTTTTATAAAAAGGAAGTGATGCTTTTTCTTCTAAGATCTCCCTTAGAAATAATTTATTGCCAATCTTAAACTGAAGCGAGGAGAAAAAAAAAATTTACAATAAAAAGTAGTCCCTGGAAAGTTTATAAAAAGTTAAACAACATATAAAATCGTAAGCCACAAACATTTATACAAAGCTAATACAAATCTTGGTTTTGTTAAAGATCTAATGAGGTTGTTACAAAATATATTTTTACATAAAGGCTTCACGTAAGGTAAGCTCTCACTGCTACTGGAAGCGCAGGAAAGCAGTTTTAAATAGTCTGCAATTCAACTTATTTTCAAGTACAACGCAAAGAAATTGCAAAATGGCACTGTATTGCAATGCTGTGAAATTAAAAAAAACTATGTTAATGGTACCATCAAAGAGACAAAACCTGTAAAGTGAAGTGGTGAACAACTGGGCATGGCAGGAGACTTTGGATGGGTTTGGGACAGGCGTGGTGGTGGAAAATGAACCTTCTGCAACTGTCCTGGAAGAGGAATAACCAGGGGGGTGTTCTGCTGTCCATGGAGATGTTGGACACACACCCAGCTGGCTGGGACTCCACAGGAATACTGTCCCCAGCCAAGGGTCAGGAAACTTGAAACACCCACCCAATCTGACCAATCTGCTGATGGGCAAAATTTAAAGCTACTTATAAATGAGTCCAATAAACAGCCTTTCAGATTAACTTGACTTCTTTAAGAGCAGTTATTCCAGAAGAAAGCTGAAGTTTCACACAAACTGATGGCTTACGCTCCCACATACAATATATTAAAAAAAAAAGTAAAATTTTTCAAGCCCTGATGAACAGCCACAGTTTTTAGGTATCCATCATCTCATTTTAACACCCTGCAGCAGGGGACAGTCGCTAAAACACCAATTTCACCTTCAAGTACAGGGAGGTTGTACAAGACAGTGGTTTATCTCCATAGGGTCAGTGATCTTTTGAACAGAGCTCACTGCAGCAGAGAACTAAGAAATTTAGGGAAACTTGATTTTCTGGAAAACTTGGATTTTCTACCTGCTTTCCCATCTGCACTAGAAATGCATCCCAACCTTGTACCACAGACTGGTTTCCACGAGGAAATCTCACTAGACAACTGTAACTTGTTTGGTTCCTTGTACCCAAATTATACCCTGCTATAATGAAATTTTTAGAAGCAAATCTAAAAGGAAATACAACTGTCCACACTGTGCTTCAGTCAGGGAGCTAATTCAGGGTGATTCTGAAGATGGCCAGGGGGGCTGATTTGGGGTTTTTGGCCATGTGTTAACACAGGAACCATGTCAACAGGTACATCCAGGTGTGTTGCCTCGCCCCTCTCAAGAACAGGGAGTGGGAAACCCAAGTGATTTGACTCAGTTATTTCATTAAATCAATCCATTTCTGCCTGAGATTCGTACAGTGCTTTTCTGCCAGGGTCTACAAGTGACCCAGCACTGGGGCCCCCCTTGCTCTCTTACAGGCCCTGGGGTTCACAGGGAGAGTGATCCAAAAGGATTAAAACCAGGTATTTTTGTGGTGGAGAAGCTGCTGAGTATTATCCCCACTTTAGCTAAGGTCAGAAGTGATCAGTGCCTTGCTGATCCTGGCTGCATCCTTAGACTGACATCAGTTTGGAGGATCTTCTGTAAATTAACAGGTCCCTTGACACAAAAATTAATCAATATTTTACATAAATTTATTTAGAAAAATCCCTGGTAATCCTGTCATTCATTACCAGTCTACAGTCTTTTCTGCAATCATCTGCTCTGACATCCTCCAAAGCACACACTGCAGACCTCTCCAAATTAATTGTTTTAATCAGAGATAATTCTCTTTTTCAAAAAGCAACTTCTTCAGACAACTGTCAGCAAAGGAAAAAACCAACCCAACTCCTCATCTTGTTGACAGCCAAAGGCATGGATTTGTTCAGTTTCTGCTTTCCAACACCGGACTTGGAGGCTACCAGGTTTGTCTGCTCATGGAGCACTTACAGCCCAGCCAAATGAACCATTATCCTTCTCCAAAGAGGGGAATGAACAACTGCTCCCATCACAGGCAAGTCCTTGAAAGAGATCGCTAGTTTTTCCTGAGGTCTCCAGTTCATCCTCCTTCTCTGAATTGCTCACATATGAACTCACCAAATCAGAAATATTCCATGCTCAGTAAAGAGGCAAAATCTACATTAAATATCCCCATCTAAAATTCTATTAATCCTCCTGACATCAGTGCTGCATCCACTTTAGGATTATGTTTAGATTCTGCACTGTGACTTCTCCCAAGCTCTTTTCAAAGTTCTTTCCTCCCAAAAGAGTGCCTGATCACCAGAATCGCAGACTAACCTATGACTATTCATTAGATGATATTAAAAAAATAGAGGTCTTTCAAAGCACCTAACTAAATAAAGATACACTACTCCCCTCCTACTGGTAGGAGAATGAGGTACAGAGATGTTAATACAACTTACAATCACAGTAAGTAAAGGCTAAGTTCAGGAGACAGGCAGCTTTCCTATGTCCTAGCAGGGACACCACATCCCACTGCTCACCACGTGCACGGGAGGTGAATAAAAATTCACTGAAGGATTGGCCACCTTCATGATCCACAGGAATTGGCTCCACAGGGCAAAGTGGCAGCTGAACTGCCCAGGTGACACTACAGCCTGGGGGAAACGTGGTAGCCACACTAATTCTTAAAACACAAGCTCAAAAGCTCACTCTCAATTTGCAGCATGTCGTGGGGTAAGTGAGCATTGCGTAATTTTCACTATTTTTTATTATTATTTTTTTTAATCACATGGCAACACTAACAACACCTCCTCCCTCCCAAAACAAAAAAATAAACAAAACTGCAATGGAACTTTGGGTAAAACAGTCACAAGCAGCACTCTGGAAGATGCTGTGCAACGTATTTGGCTCAAGTACACTTAGGATTGCTTAGACTCAACTGGAAAGTCTCAAGAAGAACCTCAGCAGCAGAAGCATGTTCTGCTGGGACACCTTTTTTTTTTTTTCCCGGAAGAAAACATTCATCTCCACGGTGTCAGCTACACAAGGCCTCTGCTGGGAACTCATAAGGCCACTGAAAATACCAGAGGAGGACAGAACACAGGAGGCACTTAGGTTTGCAAGTACTTCTCTCCATCACCAAACGCTACTGACTCAAAGGAGGCACCCTGGAAAGAACTGGGAATTAAAACAAACCAGTGCTAAGTTAAAGCGCTTTGAGAACAGGTTACCTACATGTAACATCATCTGATACCTACATGTAACATCTGGTTAGTGAAGATATGACATACAAGCTGAGCTTGCTCCCCCTTCCCACATCAGAATGTCCAGAGGACCAGATCAGAGTGCTCTGTGCTTTGCCATGGCTCCAAGACGTACAGATGCCGCCAGAGTGAATCCGTGTACTGTGCCAACCACTAATCCCTCGTCACTGGACTCAGCACTTTCCTGCCAGACATGTCTGAAGCTCCCAACTTTAAGTATTTTTAAAGCATCTCCAATTCAAACCCAAGGCTAAGATTTATACTTGAACAGGAAGTACGTTACACCCAGGAATCCGCGCTTCAAACAGATGATTCCAGCAAGGGATTGATGGGATTTCTAACCGAAAATAGACCTGAGAAATCATAAGTCAGCTACGGTATCACAGTCTTCATAACAAAGTTAGATGTGAAAAGTTTCTCCCCTCCACCCTTAAATTACTGCCACAGTCTAATAATTGCAAAAATTTCATGGAAGTCTGGACTTGGAATTCTGAATTTTCTAGGATAATATACGTGATGGTAAAAGGTCAAATTTACCACTTTACAGGTAACTCAGACATAGGTCTGCTACAAAATTACAACTTGAGTCAACTTGAAGCTACACTGGAAGAGATTAAGCCTGAATTTCTGCAGAAATTGGCAATAATGTGTTCAGCAGCAGCTTTTAGCCACATATCAAGAAGTCTGACAGGATCTGGATTTCTCTACTCCTGCTGTAAACTTCTAGTTTAAAAAAAAAACAACACACAAGAGTTACTGAAACCAAAATGTCTTTTTGCACATCACTGTAACATAAGCTGCTTGAGGTTGTCGTGCAGGATGGTATCCTTAACATCACGGAAAACTAGCCGGATGTTCTCTGTGTTAATAGCAGTGGTGAAGTGGTGGTAGAGGGGCTTCTGCTGCTGGTCCCGGCGTTTCGTACGAAAACAATCCACCAGGAATTTTTGGACATCTGTTAAGCAGTGGGGATCCCCCTCAAACTCTGGAAAATAGTCTTTGATGCTCACTTTCTGTACTTTTTCCTCAAGCAAGTCCGTCTTGTTCAAGAAGAGAATGATTGAGACGTTGCTGAAAACCCGGTTATTGACTATTGTTTCAAAAATGTTCAGGGACTCGGTGAGGCGGTTTGTTTGCCGATCCTCCATGAGCACTTGGTCGAATTCACTGGAGGAAACGAGGAAGAGGATGGAGGTGACGCTGTCGAAGCACTCGAACCACCGCTTGCGTTCCGACCTCTGCCCACCCACATCGACCATTTTGAAAGGAACATTTTTGATTTCAAAGTCGTACTCGTGAATCCCTTTGGTAGGTCTTCGTGCCAGTAGAATGTCTTGCTGTGAGGGAAGATAATCCTAAAAGAAATAAAGGACAGTTTGCAGATTAGGATACAACCACAGGCACGGGGATCACAGTGGAGTTGCAATGGAGAAAGCAGCTTGCAGAGGAACAGCTCAAGGTTTTCAATAAACAGTCATGTGTATTTACGTGCTAACACTGGAGCCTTTGGGAAAGACCTGGAATCCAAAGCAGGAAACACCCAATATTAAATCAAAACATTCACCCCAGAGAACCACAGCTCTCCATCTGCCACATGACAGGGATCCATGAACAAGCTGGGAGATGTACCAGCAATTCCTCGTGCCAGTTTCCCCTGTGTCTGGATTACTTTGTGCTTCATTCATCCTCTCCCCACAAGGCTGGGGAACACGCTGGCTGCCAACACTGCAATGCAGCAAATGGGTTCTAAAACAGGTTTCCCAAATCAATACCGATGGAACATCCTGCTGCAACTGTGGGCTCTCCTTTCCTCCCAGGTTCTCCTGCATACTGCACGACTGCTTCCAGAAAAAAAGAGCTGCTCACTAAGTCATTTTAAGACAATCAATTATGCCTCAAAAGCAAAACCTAAGCAACTTACTGTGTTTGTGCCGTGGATCTTTTGCATCCAGCTGTCTCGGTCCAAAAAGTCACTCTATTAGTTGTGTGCCACATCAGTGAGCTCACACTGCCTGGTTTTGTCCAAAATTTACTGTGCCACGAGGAGAATGGGGACAAAACAGGCAGCTGCACCCTGAACTTCTCCAGCCCACCTTTCCCCAAAATTCAAGAGGCAGGATAAGTGCTTTTTTACTACTTTTTTTTCATTGTTATATGATCATCATCAATGGATGCAGATGCTACAGGAAGAGGAATTCTTATTAGTCAACTTTTGACAGCATGAAATTCAAGACTCGGACTAGGGATTTCTTCGTTCCTAGAATTACACTTTTGCATCTGCTCCAAGTCTCTCTGCTATCTGCAAAGTGCGTCTCTCCCAGACAGCTGGCTGTGCTGGAGTTTAAAGCCTTGTTGTTCACTTGTTATGGAAACTCTTCCTCACATTTTTCCAGCATTTCTCACAACTTCAGAGAGCGTGATTTAGGTTTTGGAGTTTCAGTCTCCTCTTAGTGAATGATCTATGATATTCCTTTGACAGTGCCAGTTTCTCCAGACTTGGAGCTTTTATAAAGATGTGTAAAACCATGCTCCAGAAAATGTGATTCAACCAGTCAGCTGGGTGGAGGAATAAACACAACTCCAAGGCTGTTTCACTACTTGTATCCCAAGTTTAAGGCAGCTGTGCAAGTTCAAGCCACAAAAATAAAATCACAAAGTGAGACCAGCATTCCAAAAACTCACGGATCACTCTGCTTACCCATGTAAGCTGCAAAGTGAAACTAGAGGGAGCTGGCTTTGTCTGAACTCCAGGTTCCTTGATCCGAGCTGCCCATGACTAAGGCATGGATTTTTATCATGGCACAAATTACAAAGCAGCTCTGAAGCACAGGCTCCCCACCCTGAGCCTTTGCTGCAGCTCTGCTACACATCAAACCCCACAGCACCCAAACCTGCAGGAGAGCTCAACTGCTAAAGCAGGATCCAGTCCTCTCCAAACAGACATGCTGCCACTCCCATGTCTGATTAAATGGAGCAACTTTAAAAGGTGATAAGAATTTTCTTTTTATTCAATTTATCTTGGGTCTTTCCTACCAAAATTATAGAGGAAAACAATAGGAGGAATAGAGCAGTGACTGTATCAAATGTCACTGGGCACACATGAAGGGATTCTGAGCAAAGCTGACTGTCAACACGTAGGCAAGAGCGTCACAGGTTCAACTCTTATTCCAACTTTCAAACACGGATATATATTCCTTTGTTGTTCAGGAAGTTAGTCTCAAGTTCTCAGAAGACCAGAAAGTCTTAGGAAAGCTCAGGAGTGACTTAAATTATTAAATTATGTAAATAAATAAGAGCAATTAATATAATATACAAAGTCATATGTACCTTCAATACTGAAACAAGAGCACAAAGCAAATTCTCCTAGGAGCTGGCCTGTAATGTTTATTCAGTAAAGCTTTCAAGAACAAGGAGCTTATCCCTGGAATTCCTGACAAATTCCCTCTCAAGTATTATTACTCATTGAAAATTCCTACCACACTTGTAACCACAAAGAGAATCCTTTCAAGTGCTTTCAAGTTCTACACGCACAGAAGACACACCACAGAATGAAGTGATCCTAAAGGTCCCTTTCAACCCAAACCATTCCACAAATCCATGTTTTATCCCAGGTATTTGCTACTCTGATACAACAGGCAGCAAACGAGTGCTCTGCGAATCAAGTGTGGGTAACCAGCCCTCATCTGGCTACAGGAAACCAAAGACAGCTCCTAA
The DNA here is from genome assembly GCA_013396735.1 of Grallaria varia. Lineage (NCBI taxonomy): Eukaryota > Metazoa > Chordata > Aves > Passeriformes > Formicariidae > Grallaria > Grallaria varia. The sequence continues at coordinate 120,843 of VWZG01001504.1, forward strand.
GAAACCTCCCAGTATTTTAGTTATCCTTTTGAAGGATAACTCCCCCATGCCCAGATCCTTGGGATGCTGGCAGCTTGCCACTTGCTACCCCTTTTCTCAGTGTTGATGCCATTCTCCATATCTGGCAACTTCAGCATTTGGTGAGTATTTTCCTATTTTCCTTGGATGGCAGTGAGTATTATTTTCCAAGTTCTTGCAATGTTTTGCCACTGCCAATCAGTGCTTTTCCTGCAAGCATCTCCATATAGACATTGATTTGGAACATGTGCCTCCCTCCTGAATTATCTCCTTCAGTTCACTGCAGTCTGTTTCTTCTAAAGGAGTCCTTTTGGTATCACATCACAGTTTGCCTAGTTAGAATTACAACTTAAGGCACAACTAAGATCCAAACACAACATGGAAAGCAACGTCTCTCTGTGAGATACTTTGAATACATATAGTCTGCACTGGCAGTTGAAATAACAACAAACAGTTGCAAGGAATCCAGGCAATCCCACACACATGTATGCCCGTCAGATACTCTTATTTTGCTGATTGATTAAATCTGAACAGTAAGTTCTTTTTCTTCAGTGCTGTTATCAGCTCTCTTTTGGCAACAGGCATGTGAATTGCAGATTTTATGTGTTTATAACCAATTTAGTTGCAGGTCAGCCCAGTTGCATCAGATAAGAACAGCAAAGTACTTATATTAATACAGCTTGGGGAAATATTCATTAGACAGATCTTGCATAGAGATAAGAATACACCAGAAGAATCTATCAAATCTTTCATCCAGTAATAAAACTTAGTGCTTTTTTCCTCAAAGGTTTAACATTTTCTACAACAGCGGGACCTGAGGAACCCCTCTGATTCTCAACACCATTTGGTCCAATTTGAAGTTAGAAAAGCTGTAATTCAGAGTTCAGCTCTCCCACAGCAACATCAGACCTGCAGCGTGTGTGTGTATAAAAATATTTAAAAAATCCAACCAGGGACTAAGTTTTACATTTTAATCAAAGAACAGACCAAAGTTTCTGAATAAAGAACTTTGAAAAGAAGCTGCAAAACTCTTTACCCAACTGTGCTGGGAAAGAAAATCAAACCATTTGAAACTCAAATGGCACTGGATTCAAAGACCATTAGAAATCCACTACTTGGCAGAGAGTGCAGCAGTTCATTAGAGTAAGTGCAGTTCTCCTCCTAAGTGCAGGTCTTACAACTCCAGACCAAGCCCTCATTCGGAGAGCAAGTGCTGGAGTTCTCAAGCCAGAGATCTGGGAAGCGTCTGCACGACAATCGCCAGCGCTCTGGTTAGAACAATGACAGTTCAAAGTAGAAAACCACCCTGGAATAAAATGAAATTTTTATCTGTTTAAAGGAAAAAGAAAAATGAAATTAAGCATGATGGAACAGGGTTCAATTGAAGTGGTTTGGATTCCCTCATTTCTTAGCCATCAGCTGGAAATGACTGTGGAGAAACTGCCTCCCCACAGAGTTCCAGCACCATCCCATTTTAAAGGCAGTTTTTCCACATGCCATTCCTGCAATACACAACCCACGAGTGTTAGGATACAACTTCATTATTCAAGAAGTAGCTAACAGTTCTGTAAAAAAGTATTCCACAGAAATGTCAGCTTTTTCCTCAGAGAACACATTTTATTCTTTAATAAATGGATACTATTGACCTGTGACTTAGGAACTCAGTGTTCTTAAATGGATATGTAAACCCAAACCCAGTCATTTTTTGACATAATTTAATGTTGAAGTATTAGTTGAACAGTTTTATGACTGAACAATCATTTGTAACTTGTTTTTTGTTCAATTTTGACAGAACTTTTATTTCCAAAAAGTCTCCTGGTCCTTGCATTGCCTTATGTTTTTGACATGTCAGTGATGAACTGCTGAGATAACGCAACAGTCAAAGTTAACTAAAGTTATTGGAGTAGATACTGATTACATTTCATCTATTTAAAACCCAGAGATTTCAAAGACAACTTAAAACCCAAGACTGGAAAGAAAAATAAAAAAAGAACTTACTTGTTCTCCAAGTTTATCCAGATTGTCCAAGAAATACTTTACAGATTCCCCCTAAAAACAAATCAAACAGTTATTTAAATAAGCGATGTACTTGATCCCAACAGTTTACATTCTAATGTCCAGACAATTTACCAAAATCTACATTTAAGTGTTGTTAGCTTCAATCACTGCCATTCTTAAAAGCAGCTATCCTAAGAACATTTGTGATGATTTATTCTTAGGCCAGTTATTATTTAAGCTTAAAAGCATAAGAAGGCACATTTATAATAGTTACATTCTTTCCAAGTTTAGACTTGATAAATAAATACAAGTGTTATCCACAGGGAGCATCAATGAAGCAGCCACACCCTAGTCATGAAAAGAAACATTCAATCCCTCTAAGGCTTTGCAGAGTGTGCACACACAGACATTCAGGTATGGGGATTAATCACTGGAGACAGTTAATTTATAACTGCAGTACCACATGATCCATTCCCACAGGTGCTTCCCCAGAGCACAGGGAATGATGAGCAGAACAGAGGATGAGAAACCACAACAGACAAAGCATTTTAGTCACATTCTGCATCAAGACACCAAGCTGGACCAGAGTTCCTTCCTCTGGGAGTAGTGAGCAGAGCTCCAGGGTGTTGCACAGCATGGGATCTATTATACAGGTATTCCAGGTTATCTTCTGGATTCAAGCCAGCACTGTCCTGGCAAATACTAACTGCAGTTTGTAATCCCTCCATAATGCGGAACTGAAGATTTTTCCATGGTAAACCTGCACTACACTCAATCCTGCAGGACTCTGTTAGGGTGCTGGGATTAAGGAGGAATTCTTACATGGATATTGCTGCACCTGAGTTCACTTGCAACATGTAACTGATGGAATTCCTTGCAGAGGAAAGAAGCACCTCTTCAGGATTTTCAGCACCCTCACAGAAGCACAAACGTGCTTCCTTTTGAAAGCTCTTGATTACCAGCTGTAATTTATTTACTTTATAGTAAGTGCAGAAAAGAAACCACCTGTGTTTTCTCTCAGCAGATGGCCGAGCAAGAATCCTGAGTTTTCTTGATGAGAAAATCAAGCAGCATCTGAAACCGGGTGGTACATCTAATCCAGACAAGTGAATTAGGACAGCAGTTACACCCTGATAACAACTTCCCCTCACTTCAGTCTGAACTCTGCAAACTTATCTAGGATGAATATCAAACCTCCCTATTAAATTGTGTCATCTAAGTATCTACCCTGCTTAAGTAGAGGAGGGTAAATAACAGGCCAAATAGGGTTCTGGCAGACACATAAACAAGGTGCTTTTGCAAGTTTTCCAGGTAATAAAGTAAGTTACATAATATAAGTAGATACCACACCTTTAAGTTTGCGATTTGAACATCAACTTTTAATGAGGCAAGAGTAGGTCCTCTGGTTGAAACATGCCTCGAGCTCGACACACCTGCAAGGCAAGAGTCCAACACACCTCTACTATGTTATTTTACCTTCTGTTTGGCTCAGCTGCCCCACTTTTCTCTGCAGTGACCAACTGCAGCAATAACACTAACCAGTTTAGTGGCACTCAGCAACTACTGCTTGCCGTGACAGCAGTACTGTACAACTACATCTTTTTCAACATCCATTCTAGCCTCAATCTGTAAAGAAGGAGCACAGGGAAAACCATTTCCATTTCACAGAAAATAACCAACCTTAATGCACAAATACATCAAGCCTCCCAAGAAGTAACAGGAGTAGAATTCAGGCCTTCTGAGTGCTAAAACAACTGTCTGTAGATGATTATTAAGGCAAAATAAAATTTAAGGCCAGATCTAATTTATTTTTTAGGTGGTAGTAGGAGGTGGCAACTTGCTGTTCCCCACAGGGCTACATAAAAATCAGCCATATTTCAGACTCTTTAAGTGGAGATATTTATTCCAGAATGCTTGGGCCTCAGAGGCTCTAAGTATTCGTGTGTGTGTGTGTAGGCAAACCTGTATTTTAATCTTAGACAGCTTTCTTATACTACTTACAGCAATGTCTACTCCTTAAAGAAGCATTAACTCCACAGCACTGGAATGTGTCACTACCCTTTTTTTAAGTCTCAGGACCCACTGCTACTGCAATGGATTGAGCAGTTGAACAGATAAACCACAGTCTCGAAAGGTCAGAAAACACCCCTCAGAAGCAGCTTCCTCAAAAAGGGGATTTCTTGAGATCACAAATGCAAAGTACACAGGCCCACAGCGACAGCAGTGCTCCAGAGCCACGTGTCCAACAGCAATGTCACTGCCAGGAGGAACAGTGAGAAACCAGCTCCACTTCCCGGACCATCACCGAGCAGAGCCAACACACATCAAGGGGGCCACGCTGAAACTCAAAATACTGAGCTACAGACGCTCTTGAACAGTAAACTACCTCGGTGAACAGATCCTTATCAGAATGAACCGCTGCAGAACCAAAGAGTTTTGGCCCATTTAAACAAGCTTCAAAAAGGCAGCATCACAAAGCAGCCAAGCAAGATTTCCAACCTCTTTCCAGAGGGTGAAAAATGTATTTTATACAAAAACACTGAAAAATCCAGAACACAACAACCAAGGGAAGTCTTAATGCCATAAATTTTAAAAATTACTAAGAAAATTATTTATTCACATCTCTGTACAAGAGCTCCACAGAGTACTTTTTGTTGGTAGATACAGAACTAGATCTCCCTCGTAAATCCATGACAGCAACTGTACTTAAATGTCTGTATTCAACAGACAGTTGTCATACCTAAAATTTCCCTTTAGACAAACTGTAAACTCTCTGGTTTACCCACGATGACTAGAAAAAAAGAGTATGGGTTTCCCCATGCTGCCCCACCAACTCCAGTGTGGCTCACCACGTCCAGCCCTGCCACGTGGCTGTCTCTCAGTCAATCTGCGGCCATCACACCACAAAGAACAGAATCTACACAGAACTGAGAAGCTGCAGGATCTGCCCTCATTAAAAAAACACAGTTCTCCATCACATTCCTGTTGTCTTCACACCCGTGTTCTGGGAGCACATAGAACGGAAATTTAAAGATTAGCTAAAATATATATAGTGATGTCCCCAGAACAGGAAGGCCCGTGACCTGTTGGAGCAAGTCCAGAGGAGGCCACCAAGATTATTAAGAGGGATGGAGCATCTCTCCTTTGAGGAAAGGCTGAGAGAACTGGGCTGGTTCAGCCTGGAAACAAGAATGCTTTGGGATGACCTAATTGTGACCGTCCAGTACCTGAAGGAGCCAACATGAAAGAGGGAGAAAGACTATTTACAAGGGCCTGGAGTGACAGGACAAGGGAGGATGGCTCTTCCCTCTACTACACTTAAAGCACAGCCCAAAGATGCCAGTACCAGAGGCTTGAGCACATGTCATGTGAATACTGATGTCCTGCAAAAAAGCAAATGTCTTGAACACAACTCAATACAATAGAACGAACAACCTACACATCAGCTTCAAAGACCTTCCGGTGTTACATGAGTGTGCTTTGGTTGTTTTAAACATTATAGTATCATACTGCATATCAGATTTTAAGCAGTCCCTTTGACTGCTGGTAGGAGATGCCCTTTTTTGTTCAGATGGAATATACACATCTCAGCTGCAGCCCTTTAGCCTCCTCCTGATTCAGAAATCCATGTAAACCACAGGAAGTTGACTGTTAAATAGCTTTATTCATAACTGTCAAGTATTCCATTTTCAGAAAGGTTTGAGTCAAACCAGCCTGTGAGTCTCCTGGAGCCTTGTGATCCTCACTGAGAGCGCCAGGACATTTCATCATGAATGTTTTACAAGAAAACACACCTAAATCATGCTCCTATCAGGGTGCTGGATGTTACCACAACATCTTCCCTTACAATGCTGCATTTATGTTAACCACCTGCCCATGCTTGTACACTGAAATATCTCCAGTTTTATAACTCACCCTCTCTACAAACACATGGTTACAGCACAGTTGTCATTTACCTGCTGGTGTGGTCACCTGCAGTAAACCAGAGCAGGTATCTTTTACAAACAAAACATGGCACAAAGATCACTGCATAGTCAGTGCGTCAAGAAAAGTGACCACGAACATATTCTGGGGAAAGGGGGGAAAAAAAAAAAAGATTACATGAAATACATACCAGATGAACACATCTCTTAAGCCCAGGAAGTGGCATCAATTTATTTGGTTTCCATGAAAACAATGTCAGCAATCTAAATATGATTTGTTGAAACATTAGCATAGCCAAATGGCTTTTTAGCTGCTCAAAGGGAAGAGGGACACTACATTTTTTCCAACAGCAATCGCTTAAAAGAGAGAAAAAGCATCAAAAAAAGATTCAGTCATCACAAGGTTTAAAGAAAGAAACACAATTTATCAAGGCATCTACGTTTGGCTGCAAGTTCAGTGGAACATACTGAACTGACAAGGCTTATTAAGTATCTGAGATAATAAATCAGATATTTTAAGAAAATAGGAGATGTAACTTAGTAACTCTAGATTAGAGTTGTAAGAGGCACCAAACATTTTCTCTTGCTGACTTCATTTTCTCTCACTGGTATTTCTTAGAAAAAAGAAACAAGTATTTCCTATGTTATATAATTAAAAAAAACAAACACAAACAAACAGAAACAACACACATACACAAAAAACCCTCTTTTTTGTAAGCCTAATTTAGATTAAGAACAGGTACCTACAATGTTTTTAGGCTGGTGTGTACATGGCTAAATTGACACACAAACCAAACCATCCATAACATGGGAAAAGCAGCTTGAAGGAAAAGGATGGAAGAATAACCAGAGCCTGAAAACTCCGCATCTCACAGCACCCTAGTGCTGATAGCACACACTTCATTATATACAGGTTTTATTCTGTTAGAGGCTTAATCCAGAAAAATCCATAGCAGAGGATTTTGCCAAGGAAACTCTTAACAACCTTTATCTTCCTGCCAGCCCATCCCAAGCTGATTCAAAAGAAGACTGACTGCAAATTAATACCGCTGCCACTGAAGTTACACCAGATGTCTTCTGAAATGTCAGTAATAAGCAGAGATAATGAATGGAGAAACATTTGAGTCAAATCAATGAGACTTACAGTGGGAGAGAGCCCACCCAAACAGGGGGTGTCCGTAACATCACACAAAACAGGGAGACGATCCAGATGATATATTTATGCCATGAATGCATATCCCAACTATATTAATGAGCTCAAATCCACAACTGTCTTGACCGTTAGAGGAGCATAAGTTTAACCAAGTCTCATGTCAAGACACTGAACTGCTCTGGTTTCTTTTACTGCTCTCAGACTTGAAGGTAAATGAAATAATCTTGGTTCCTTTACAGCTTTCAGGTTTCTATAAATTAATTTCTTACCAGTCATTCCTCCCAGTGCCTTCTAATGAGGATTCCTCTTTCAAACATGTCCCACTCAACAGACTAGGACAAAGCTCCACAATCATACTTACACCTTTTCACTCAAGGAACTAAATGTTAAAAATGTACTTTCCCTATTTTATAGCAGCAATTCAGCAACTTGCTTGGAATCTCTTATGATGAGGGGAAGGAATTTGTTTCTGAATTGCCACTCTGTGCTCTAACACTTGATACAGCACTATCTCTTCAAGCAGCATATTAGCAGCATTTTGGGAGTTTAAGCGTATACATGAACTGATTTTTAATAAGGGTACTAAAGATATTTATAAAAAAGTGTCACGGTAAGCAACAGTATCTTTACTTCCCAAACTGCAAATGTGGGTCAAAACACATGGGTGCTAACACAAAACACATTTCCTGGCAAGATGTTTCCTTTCTCTAAGTGTTAATTATGGCCAAAGTTATGTTAAAACCAGGACAAACTGGCACTCCCACAAAAGCAAAACAGTCCCCATTTATTCCCACATGAGCATTACTGTGCCCAATGCGCAGAGCAGACAACTGCTCCATGTGAAACTAATCCCAAACTCCCCAAAAATGAAAGGCAAACTGCTGAAAAATGGCACTGCTGCCTGTGGAAGCATGAATGGACCAACCCTAAAAGGGCTGAAGCACAGATAGTGTGTGTCAAGACCACACATCTCAGATCTCCCAGCTTCTTTCTCTCCAGCTCAACCACCTGAATAGTCACTTAAACCTGATCTGCCCATTTCAAAGATAAAACTCAGTACGCTGGAATTAATTCCTGTTTCTTTGCAGGACTGGAGAGTTCAGACACTTGCTGATACAGAAGTACAAAATAATGCTGCCCTCCACCAATATGCATCACAAATGCGTCAGCTCGTCCCACCTCAGAGCACAAACCTATTTCCTCTATTCAGCACTTGGTGCGTGTGGCTCGAGCCGTGTCTGACTTTTTTCAAAGCCATCAGAACTGCGTCACACTGGGTAGAAGTGAAACCTGCCTTGTGTTCGGTCACACAAACTGAGTATCTGTCCTAAAAAAAGGAAAAGTTCAAGTCCTGACTCACAGAAGCAATCTTTTGTAAAGCCTTGTGGCAGCAGAGCAGAATTTGTGTCCGGAGCAGCTGGACCACAGTGGGTGGAAGGTGCTAAACTCCAAAAGCACCAAGGGAGGAGTCACACTCAGTTTATTTAATGACTGACATATTTATCTTGCATAACAGTATTAACAAAGAAAGGTGAAGGGGTTTAAGAAGGGTTTTAACCCAATAATATCCCTTTAATCTATTATCCCCTATTTACCGTGTAATCCAATTAATCCATAATTCTCAAAATGTGGATAACAAATGGATGAAGACAGAGCACGCCAACCTGGGCTCCTGCACTCCCACTACCCAGGCAGTACCTGCCAGAACCCAGGAGCATCTGCCATATCCTGGGAGCTGGGAGTGACACAGAGGACATCACAAAGCCACTCCAAGTCAGCCTGGAACTAAATACTCCAGACAAGGCTCCAGCATTGGCTGTTGCTCCGTCTTGCACCCAGTTCAGCACTGCTCTCCCTTCTCCCAGAAGTGCCTGACTCACCTAATCAGCTCACACTCGGATTTTCTCCCATCAGAACAGCATTTCCACAATTTCATATGTAAGATACCATCCTATTCTGGGATTCTATGGCACTCCTTAGGATCACCAGTGCTTCCAAATGGGAAACAAACTCAAGGCTGCTGCAGCCCCTCCTGGAGACCAGAGGCGGGACAAGAAACACAGTAACAGGCACACGGGACACACCCCAGCACCAGAGCATCTAACCAAGACACTGCTGTTTACCAGAACTTCAACAGAAATTAATCCATGAAAGCAAATTAGAATGTGCTGCCCAAAAAGATCAAGCGCACTTTGTTTCTTCAAGTATCTTTTTGCTCCCTAGGTATTTACAATCCAGACTCCTCTTCCAGAAAGTTTACTTTAGAAAAGACACTGATACTACAAAAGATTTTCAGGTTTCATTGATGAAACGGATCTTCCAAGTCAAAGCACACACAGACCTAGAAATCCTATGAAAACATGCACTGACCAAGGTGAAGAAGCCACCTCCCAGTTACTATTTACACTCTGGGAAGCATCTATATAAACCTCAGATGTTTTGCACACAAAACACTCTGGAACTAGACTGTAAACATTTGCTCTTCTTTCAGAGCACTGACCCACTGGCTCCATGACTTCATGTGTTTGCAACTCAAACTGTATTTAATCTAACGCCGCAGCAGTGGTGAGTCTGCAAATCTGCCATCCATCACCGAGAGCTTTACTTGCTTCCAAGCTGTACAAGGCCAGCAAAGGTTCCCAAAAACATGACAAATATTTGGCATGTGGAAGCGTATCAGCACTAAAACTGGCCATACTGAATTTTAAGATGCTTGAAAAGTACATTATTGCATAAACTCTACACTAAATCACAATTTTTTTCAAAAGCAGAACCCTGAACTGGATCCCAGTGCATTTCTCTAGGATTCAGTTTGAAAGTACATTTGGTTCCTATTTCAGTCTCATGAGAAATCCAGATGACCAAATGCTTTTTAGTTCCTTCCTCTGCCTCAATTAGCAGAATCCATTTCAATTAAGTTCTGGTATTTCTGTTGGCAAATGGTAATGTGCTAATAAACCAGCTCTTGTTACAAGACATCTGACAAAACTCAGTGATCATTTACTGGGTCTTGTGAAAGATCTACCTGTACCATTAGCTGAATATTGGTGTTTTTAAAAATTATTAAAAGCTGTGTCTAAAGAGCTCAAAGTAACAGTGAAGTACACAAGAATTCCTAAATAACAGCAACATCTAAGAGGGTCCAAACATGTCCTGTCACTTACAGAACTTCACACCATAAAGGAACAAAAAAAAAAAATAAAAAATTATTAAAGCAACTATATAACTGTCTGCTAGTGAAAGTTAAAGGTCTTGATACCACCCACACATTAAATTTTAGTAATCACCCTGCGCTGAGGTTTTTTTACCCACAATTTTGTGTAGGTATTTTGAAATACAGATGGTGTCACTGCACTGTGTTTCCACCCCTGGAAATTCTGCATCCTCTTTATTGGGTCACCAGCGGATGATCAAATACCATCATGTGCCCAGAGAGAGAAGTGCTCCCGGGCAGGCTGCTGAGACACCATCAGTTTAAAATTATTTCTCTACACCATCAAACAAATTAAAAGCTCATGTGTGGTTACACATTCCTGTATCCCTAATCCATAAAATTTGGGGTCTTTTCAGTTCCTTGGTTAAGAGGAAGATGATATTTCACTTATTTTAACGGCAGAGGCTCCAAAGTACTGGGAAATTTAAGGTATGAATGAGCACGATGGAGAGGTGTGTGCGACATGGTACAGCGAATTGAGTGCTGGGAAAGGCAGCTCACTGCCCATTACAGCCCAGAAACTTTCTTCTCTGTAATAGCTGAAGTTGTCAGTTATTGTGATGATCAAGAACTCAGGGTGTTTTCTCTATTTGAAATTTCTCAACTTCTTCAGCTGTATTACCTGAAGTTTCTTGTTAACAGAGAAATGCAAGTGGAGAAGACACTGGAAGTAATTTAGGACCTGTACTCTTAAACATTTTCTTGATCACCACTTAAATTCAACCCAGCAGGTTACTTTGGGGTAAAATATAAGGGTTAGCCTCCAGGATTATACAGAGACTTATTTGGATTACATACTTTTACAGTTTGAGGCTGATGAGTTAACTAATACTGTGCTCTATAACCTATTCATTCACCTTAAGATATAAACAAAGGCTTCATATTCCAGAGCAATAAAAGATACCACTTGGTATCAAGTATCCTCCATTGTTGTTCTGTAAAAGGGCAGGCCTGGCACCTCTGAAATTATTTGTGATAAATTTAGATACTACCAAAGAAAAAAGTGCCAGCAGACACAATGCTGGAGGTTATTTTGTTTCCCACAAGAAGCACTAGCAGAGCTATTCTGTTGCTTTTCTTATGTAGTCAGGTTAGCAGCACTGGGGTTTTCTCACATTTTCTTAAGCAACTTCCTCAGCTGCCACAAGCTGAGGTTTCCTACTCCTTTGCTACTTCTGTGTAAGAGGTGCAGCATGAACCCAGAAGATATAAACAACATTTACCATTAACTGAAGCTTAGGGCAATAAAGAGCCAAAACAGTTGCTCAGTACAACCTGAGTGTAACACACGCTCTGTGAGACCACACTTAACCAGCCTCTAAGGCTGAAGTCTTCTTACAGTAAACTCAAACAAGGGAACAGCAGCCCAAATCAACACTGCCCCTGGCACGGCACCTTAATCCTGAAGGATCCCATACTTACATATGAAGAGCAGCCCATATTCTTTGCCTCAGGTGCAAAATAGAGAGATGGAAGTTCATAGCTGCATTTGTAGCACATGTTTTGCCAGCACGGAGATTTGGTGGCATCTATGAACCCTGGAACTGTGCAGGGTTTGTATTTATGAAGTCATCCTCAAATGGACAGAGAATGGTGCAGCCACTGCCATATTCATATTCCAAAGTCTGTACCAAGACAGTTCCACAGGTACCAACATGTACCACCTTGCAGGTGAGTAGCCAGCACAGAAATGAGCTAGGAATGAATGTTTGTACCAAGGTCTCATGTTACACTGCACACAGCAGAAACAGTAAAAGCTCCTCTAGCACATTTGCATCCATTTAAAACAATCTGCTGAGAAGAGGTTCACACACTCAAGATGTGAATATTCATATTGAGAAGGGCATTTATATTTTGTATTGACTTAATACAGGTTTGGTTATAGAAATTCAATTTTTTTGCAAGAAGGTCTTCTTTTAGTCTTCTGCAACAAAATGTTTAGGAAACTAAGGCACAGGACTATCAACACGACACAGCTTGCTGGAGACAAAGTATGTATAAGAACACATTCCTCTGCTCCCACACTGCATCGCACAATTCTGCATTTTAGAAGCAGTGGTGGGGTGGAAGGGACCTTAAAGATAATCTCATTTCAACCCCTCTGCCATAGACAGGGACACCTTCCACTAGACCAGGTTGCTCAATATCTGGATTGAGTTTAAGTTAAGAAATCCATCCTCAGAAGCTGCACTGAAACCATGCAGAAAAGGCTTGTAGAATCCAAGTCAAGCACACAGGACTCCAAAAGGTTGCTAGCATTCCCAGCTGGAAGACAATTCATCATGCTTTTGTTTGGCATGTGTGTGCTGGGTTAACATGCCCACACCAAGACACGTCCCATGGGAAAACCTCTCAAACCAGAGCCACATCTGGGCTTAAAAATAATAGTAACAAAAAATAAAAATAGAAACAAGAAAAATAGGACCATACCAAAAAGATACAGCAAAGATGTTCTTCAGTAAGACCAAACCAGCATTAGCTGGCAACACCAGACCAGTCCACTCTCCAAACACTCCCATATTTTGCTGCTAACAAGAAAAGTCAGCAGACAGGAAAGGAGGAATGGTGGAAAGGAAAGAAGGCAGTCTCAGAAACAGCCTTTCAAGGCACAGGAACTCACAGAGACTGAAACAGAAATCCTAATCCCAATTTGGAAAATAATAAAAACTGCCACTCTCTGTTAAATTAGTATAAAAGTTCACCTGAAGATCAATCAGCGCAACTGAAATATTACAGTCAATCCCTACTACCAAACCACTGGCACACACTGAAGGGTTTTTGGCCACAAACCCTGAATGAAGACATTCAAGCCTCTATTGTTTAACTCCAGCGTTAATCCCTACATGGAGTCTTATTAATACAAACTCAAAGCCAGCATTACCTTGTCACTGGGGCAGGAAAAGCAACAAATCCTCAACAACTCCAAGCCTTTTCTGTGGATTTAAATGATGCATTTTTCAGTGTAAATTTGTAAAGCACTTTTCTTTCCACAGCTATAACAATGATCTTTGATAAATTCTTTTCACATAAAGATCAAAAGATGGCACGTAGTCCTTTCCAAGGGCTTGAAGAATTCATGCTCACTGTACACGTGCCATCCTGTGATCTGATCTCTGGCAGAGGTATTGATTAGGGAAAGGGGAGAATATTTCAATACATAAAAACAGTTACGTTTTGGGTTTCCACACAGAAATTTAAGCAATATTCAGTGTAATTACAACACTGTGTTTCAATAAAATAACTGAATTATGTGACTAAGTGCTCAAACAGTCAATGCATGTGTTTACAGAAATGCTGGGTGACTGAATCTCTTGTCTGTAATGAAGATTCTTCTATCAGTCTCAGAAACCACCTCCCAACAGCTCATGCACTCACTCATGTCCTGATAGAAGCATCATCAGCACACTTCAGGCAGAAACAGAGGGGGACAACTGAACACTCAACCCCAGAACAAGAAGCACTCCAAGGGGAAAGCCACTTCTACTTCCCAGCTTGGGGCTGTGCAGAGGTTGCACAGAATGAACATTGGGAGAAATACAAACACATTACAGAGGGTACAAGCTGCTGAAAGGCTTCTGAAAGTCAATGTCACAAACACGGTGTAGACACACTGACGAATGACAGGCAAGATACTCTTTTTCCAGGTCCTACACGTGGGACTTCAGAGAGATGCTGCACACTGACCTCACAGCTGTTCCGTAAGATGGGCATCCACCCTCCAAAAATACCTCAACATCTGGAACCTAGCCTGGCTTCACACACAACTGACCTCTGCAGTTCCCTGCTCTATAATCAAGCACAATTTAAGGATGTGCTGCTTGTGCAGTATTAAATTTGACAGTGTCCATTTGAGGACTCCTTATTTCAGCAGAGCTAACTTATTGGTCTGGTGCCCCATCAATATTCAGACAGAGCTCAGAAAAGCCCAATCAGAATAAGATAAAATACAATACAATCTCCCAGTAAACTAAACAACACTTGCCAAAAATACTAGTCTGCAACAGCAGAACGCTACAGGGAAGCTGCAGCAAAGCTACCAGTACAACTTCAAGCGGAACACGCCTTTTCCTGTCTTCTATAATCTGATCTAGCACTTGCAGACACGTGACAGAAATAGTTGTGATCCAGAGGTAAGTGCATGTCTTACAATCCTTACTGCACCATCTATGGATGACCTACGTAGTTCTATGCAAATATGGACAAAATAAAGTGTCTTCCCTGCCCTTGCATAAAAAAACCCCGACATTCAACATAATTTGCAAGTAGGACAAGAAATATCTGTCTGAAAATCAACAACTGCTGGTAGCAAACATCCAAACCTACCCAAAAGTTATCTTTAACAACAATAAACCTTGAAAACATTCAAAGCTTATCATGCACCTGAGTAACTCGGCTCTCATCCCACTTCTCCATTCTTGGAGAACGAGGAGACTCCTGGAGACTACTTCAAAAGGCTTCTCTGTAACAGCCCTCGCAGTAAATTCAAGAAATGACTGATATGAGAGGCGCTGTACAAGGCTGCTCTTACTCACTAGTGCTCTCCTCACTGTTATGAAGCACCAGCACCGAACACTGTTCAGCTGCCAGTGCCTCAGAGCAAACCTCCGTGGGAGCAGCAAACCTTCACAGCCACACACTGAGCAGCTCATCAGGATAAACAGAAAAGCTAGGAAGTGCCTAGGCAAATCAGCTTGCACGCTGGAGAATTAATATAATGGGTATGTTTATCCAAGTAATTTCAGGACATTTTTACCGGAAATCAAGCAGCAATGAGAAATGTGAAATGTTAATCAGGTGTCAGAAAGCACTGGGCTGGCTCAGATTAATTCTGCAACTCATCCGTGTCAGCCACCTGACAAGAGGCAGTAGGAGAAACAAGCTCAGTAGATGAAAGAGAGAAAGCCTAAGAAAGCACAATCTCTAGTGTAAGTTACAGAACTGCTTAAGCTACAGAGCCAGGACAGTCAGTAGTTAACAGTGTTAGTGGAACAATCACCTGAATGACTTCAGTCTGTAATAAAATGTGCGGGATCATAATATTAACCACTAGGAAGTACTGAAGTGGCACATATTGCGCTAAGCTGTAATTAGCTCTTTCCAGTTTTAAAGCACTACACAAGCGTGACCTAATGAATTTTCATAAATACTGTTGCTAGTGGCCAGAAGGCCCCTATTTTTATACCAAGGAAAATAAATCATACTGACAATCCCATGACCACTTGAGTTAACAAAATGAGGAAGGACACTCCAGTGAACTAAGCATGGAAATGCTGATTTCTGATTCCATTAAAATACAGCCAAGTTCTGCTTTTTCCCCCTCTCATGCTGCTATAAAAAGACCACATTGTTTCTTCAGGCTCCCAGCATCATCTCTGGCATTGTCAGTGAAAGATGGTGGGGAAGAACCAAAAAAGCAAGAACAGCTCGATGACCTCTCACAAACGCACACATATCTTGAAGTTTTAACCATATATATGCAGAATCTTCAATCTTAAACCCTCTTACTCTGTACTTCCTATCTGCCCAAGCTACAAATGGTTTCTACACTACACATTCCTGCTTCCTTTCCTCCAGAACTTCTATGTAAAATTAGACATTTTTCACTCCTTACCCATCACTGCTCCATTTTCCATTTGCTCACCTCCAGCTCTGCCCCAAAGTGTCCTATTGCCATGACAAACAACACTTCCCCAGCATTCCGGCCCGTGCTCTCGTAGCATGAAACATGTTTTTTAGTGCAGTGTTAAACTTGGATCAGTGAAAAAAATTAAACTCACTCAACAGTCTGAAAAGAAGTTAGAGCATATACAGTTCAGAAATATTCCTTCACGCTGCTCAGACCTAGCACTTTACACTGCTTTTGTGGCACTTTCCCCTCTCTCTTACTCATCTAATGATTGCTGGTATTTCTTGTTTCATTACATTTTTTGCTACTGGCAGGCAAACTGGAAGCAGAACAGAATTTTTCCCTTATTCTCTGTTCTACAGTGTTAACAGTTTTCAGTCCCGAGCCTTTACTTCAAGAGTCGCTACTGGACAGGACTGATTTTTCTGCAGTCTGAGTCTCTCCCAACTTCCCCCTGCTTTACCTCCTGACTCAGATATGCCTGTCACTCCCTCCTTAACCATTTGTGTCCTTCTTCCTTTTTACAGCACAGACCTAAACTCTCTGAACACTCTCCTGCAAAGCCTGACAGCAGGTACAGCAAAAATCCACTCTGCTTCCAGGAGCTTCCCACCGTTCTGCCGCCCACATGGAGCTCTGGCAGAACTTAAGCTGAAGGTTACTGGGGTAAAACTGAGACTTCATGCCTGGCCAGCACAGATCACACTGCCTGCACTCAACACAATGACATCATTCAGCTGCTGCCTTTTTTTTTTTTTTCTCATGTTTATAACTTGGCATAAATATGTCCGGCTGAGATTTTGAAAGGATTTAGGAAATACAGCAATGTAAGTATAAAAAAAGCAGTTACCTCGCTTTCAAAAATTATTAGGACAGTACTCAACTATTAAGAGCACTTAAAAAGTAGTCTTGAGTTCTGCCTAAAGCACAACACAATCCAAAGTATTTTTGCAGGGAATTACACAGGTTTAGGGATTCCCAGAAATAAGCAATAGCTTTTTTTTTCATGAGATGCAGAACAACACATTCTTCACAGCCCACTCAAAGTGAAACTCTGCACATGTTTCAGTTATGGAAAGAACCTACTTCTCGGAGACTCAAGATGACAGCTCCCTTTCCTTTGCTACACAGCCTCCAGTCACTAAACATGTTTAATCAAAGACAAAACTGTTTCATTTAACAGATTTTAGAACAGACCCCTCCAGCACAGCAATTACCCACTAGAATTCACATCTGCACCAAAACTGGATCTTGACTCCAGCAAAGCAATTATACCCTTTTATGATCACTTGAAGGTAAAACACAAGGAGCAACAGGTCTCATTAGAAACTTATTTACAGAGCTGAGCACTTGGCTAGGCAGGTGATAGGCCACTGAAGTACCTGCCCATTCTCCAGATGACATTCCATCATCAGGGCAATACATATTTATAGAGTATTTACACAACCTCTAAGTCAGAATATGATTACACAGCCATCATAATAGCTCAACAGGAGACATCATGAGCTATTGTTCAGTCACACTAACACAATGGTTATTTTTAAGACATAAAAAAACAAAGCCACTTAGGTTTGAGAGACAGAGAGCAGATTTAATCTATCTTAATGTTCCCGGTTCCCATCCCCACAAAACCCTATGTCACTTGCATACACAAGTCTATTAACCAACAAACTACAAATTTAAGTTGCATTTTTCATTTCCTTTTCCAGCACTTGCATGGAAATGGAGCAAAAGGACTTCAGCTGTCACTGACAGCTAAAGCTCCAGCTCAAGAACGAAGAGGTTTCTTTTTCCTTTCCAACCCCACGACTGAATTGTATACTCCATCCCAACTTTGCTATTAAACTGTATATTCCATCTTCAGCTGAGAACTTCAATGTAACAAAAATCTCATTACATGAGTATTAACACAGACATTCAAAATTAAACAGGAAGTATACAGAGGGAATGTTTGCGAGATTGCTCAAACTGGAATAGAGAAGGGAGTGGTTTTTAAATTCTTCTCATTAACCCATGCATATCTTTTCTTCAACAAAATCACACAGTTAATTAAGCCTGCCTTTATGACAAACCATTTTTTTGTTTGGTTTGTTTTTTTAAGTTGATGCACTAGTTAACACAGGGTGGTAATAAACATATGGTAAAAACACTGTGCAGGTACCAGCTCTGTTAGGAGAACATAAAGGCCCTCGATATTTCAGCTTTCTCACATATGAAATCAGGGCAATTACGTCAATCTTTTTTTTATTATTATTATTAAAAAAAGGAGGGAAGGAAGTAGCTAAATGCATCTGTGTGCAATACCACAGAGTAACAGCCAACCACAGAAAAATGCCTCAGATCCATACGGAGGCGGCTCGATCAGTGTTTTACGGAAAAGCAACACAGGAACAAGAATCACACGCGTTCAATTAAAGGCACTGAGCCCCAAACCTTACCAGCTGGAACTCCCTGCGCCTGTCGTACGCATGCTGGATGCCACTGTCTGCCCACAGAGCTCGGATGGCTGGCAGGTAGTCCAAAAAAACATTGGTCTCCACCATGCCCTGCACCACAGTGACTGCACGGGTGTCGAACGCCATCACCTTGTCTCCGTTACTCTGGTTAGCAGGATCTCCCCAAGGGATATGGAGTTTCTCTCTGGCATCCACGAGGACTCTCACACCTTGAATGACAAGGAAGAGCACTGAGATTAGAGTTTCTCAGCATCTACTGTTTCACCAGCCTGCAAACCTGCAGAGTCAAACAATGCACTTACTCTGCGCAACACTCAATGGGAACATCCAGTTCCTGCCGGATTGACTCAAACCACTTCAGCTGCAGGTAATATCAAAACCCAGACATTTGTTATCTGAAGAACACGACCACGATCAACAGGGTAATATCCACAGTGCAAGTTTAACTCTTGAAAAAGTGCTATTTGTAATCACTAATTCCCTAACCTGTGCTACCAAGCTCTTTCACTTGGCACAAATACAAGACAAATGAAGCACATTTAAAAGTTTATTTCAAAATATGTTGGTTTATTTTAAGGTTCCCTAATCTTTGTGTTCTTATCAACTTGGTATCTAGTTATAACAAATTATAGTGTGTTTCTATCTCTGAGAGTATTCCTATCCCAGTCTTTAACATTCTCAGAGATATGAAGACATTTACTAAAAATGAAGACATTTTTCTCAAAAGTATATTTTTACAGCTGAAGTGGAAAAGGAGTTGTATCACCTAGAGACCTTCCCACACTTTTGTGGTTGTTTTGGTAAATATTCTCTAGGAAAAAAAAAAAAGTTTTAAACTTCTAAAGGACCTAAACCCACTTTGCTCACACTGAGAAGGGAAATGCAGGGAAATGATTTATAGTACTAAATTAACAGATAAACAGAAAGAAAATTCCAGAAATAATAAGCAACTGCAAAGGTATGGGGAGAGACATAAGGAAATTAGCATGTGATAACAAATGACTGTTACTTGTTCAATGTCAAAGTGCCTCTTCCATGAATTTTCTACCTGTCAAAGGCAGATATCTGTCAAATCTATCTGTGACTGCAGGAAACAGCCTCCAACAGAGACCTGCAGTTCTTACATGTATACTTTCACAGAGTTCAAAGTACCTTTATTAATAAACTTTACCCTGGCCAACATACATCCTCATGACTTCTACTGCCTTGCTATCAATAGTTTTTCCAGGTTTGTAAAACAATTCTCTTTGAAAATCATTGGACTTTCAAGGGCTGAAGTCTAGCAAGGCTTTACTGTTTTGAGAAACTCCACCAAGACTTTGTCCAGCTATTACACAGTCCAAACTAAAAACCTGACGAGCAATTTAGGTAAGGAGTGAGGATGCCCGATAAAGTTGAGATGACAGCAGTGAAATCAAGCGTCCACTCCTAAATCGCGTGTGGAGGTTTTGGCAAAGCATCTATGAAAAGTGGCTCTGCTTGTGGGTTTCTGTTAATTGATGCGTCAGCCGAGTTTCCAACACGACGGCACTGATTCCTGCAGGGCAGTGAAACGCTGAGAGCACAAGGCACGGCTCCTACTCGCGCACTTTCAGGTGCATTTTCTTCCCCCCACCATCCATTACCGCTCATTACTGCGATCGCATTACCAGGAAATCACAGAATCACGGCATCAATTAGGCTGGAAAAGACCTCTGAGATCATCGGGCCCAACTTATGACCTAACACCAACCTTGTCAACCAGAGAAGAGCACTGAGCGCCACGTCCAGTCGTTCCTTAAACACCCTCAGGGACGGTGACTCCACCGCCTCCCTGGGCAGCCTGTCCCAATGTCTAATCCCCCTTCCTGTGCAAAAATTCTTCCTGTTGTCCAACCTGACCCTGTCGTGGCGCAGTTTGAGGCCGTTCCTTCTTGTCCTGTCACTTGGTACCTGCGAGCGGAGCCCGACCCCCAGCTGGCTACAACCTCCTTTCAAGTAGTCGCAGAGAGCGATAAGGTCACCCTTGAGCCTCCTTTTCTCCCGGCTGAGCCCCCCCAGCTCCCTCAGCCGCTCCTGGAGCTCCGGCCCTTCCCTGGAGCCGCCCCAGCCGAGCAGCAAAGCCGGGACCTCCCGGGCCGAGCGCCGGGGCCGCCCCTCGGGCCGCACCCGGGCGGGGCCGAGACACCCCGGCGGGCCCGGGGGAAGGACGAGGCACCGGGACAGCGCGGCAGGAGGACGAGGAGAATGAGGATGAGGAGGAGGATAAGAAGGAGGATGAGGCCCTGCCGCTCCCCCGGCCCGCGGGTCTCGCCCGAGCCGCTTCCCCTCGCCCCGGCCCGGCCGGGCCCGGCGCCCTCAGGGCGGCCCCGGCCCCGCCGCCCTCGCCACGCACCCTTGATCACGTTGCTGTAGATGGTGGCGCGGAACTCCTCGCGGGCCGCACGGTCCCAGTCCTGCCCGTGGATGATCCGCATCTGCTTCAGGAAGGTGGACTTTCCGCTTTCGCCGGCGCCCAGCAGCAGGATCTTGACGAGGCGCTTCACGTAGGTCTTCTCGCGGTTGAGGCACTTGTCGATCTCCTTGGACTTGCGCTGCTGCTCGGCCTCGCCGCTGGTGAGGAGGCAGCCGGGGAAGCAGCCGGACAGCGCGGAGCGGGACGGCAGGAAATCCGCCATCTTAGCGAGCGCTGCCAGCCAGGGGAGCGCCCGCCGCCCTCCCGCCCGCGCCGCGCGCGCTCCCGCCG
>VWZG01001504.1:142266-191305 GCA_013396735.1 Grallaria varia
ATTGGGGTGCTCAGGGCTCTGAGGGGACACACCGAGCCAGGGACATTGGGGTGCTCAGGGCTCTGAGGGGACACACCGAGCCAGGGGCATTGGGGTGCTCAGAGCTCTGAGGGGACACACCGAGCCAGGCGCATTGGGGTGCTCAGGGCTCTGAGGGGACACACCGAGCCAGGGGCATTGGGGTGCTCAGGGCTCTGAGGGGACACTCCGCGGCCACCGCCTCCGGCGACCCGTGTGCCTCCCAGCGCTGTCCCGGCTCCCTCAGCTCCGGCAGCCGCAGCTCCTCTCACTAAGTCACCGGATCGCCCAGACCTCTGAGGTTATCCAGCCCAGCTTTTGAACCAGCGCTGCCTGAGTGCCACATCCAGCCTCTTAAAAACACCTGCACATCCAGTCTCTTCTTAAGTATCTCCACATCCAGCTTCTTCTTAAACACCTCCACCACCTCCCATTGCAATGTCCAATCACTCTCTCTGTAAAGAACTTCTTCCTAGTGTCCAGCCTAAAGTTCCCCTGGCACAGCTTAAGACCATGTCCTCTCATCCTAATGTTAATGTTGATTCCCTGGGAGCAGAGCCTGCCCCCCACCTGGCTACAACCTCCTGTCAGGGAGTTGGAGAGAGCCAGAAGGTCCCCCCTGAGCCTCCTTGTCTCCAGGCTGAGCCCCCCCAGCTCCCTCAGCCACTCCTCATAGGAATTGCACGCCAGAGCATTGCCCAGCTCTGTTCCCTTCTCCAGACACACTCCAGCACCTCAGTGTCCCTCCTGAATTGAGGGGCCCAGAGCTGGGCGCAGGACTCAACACAGTAGTGGCAGTGGCCACTCCTATCCACGTCCTCATCCCCGTCCTTGTCCTGGCCTTGGCCCTGACTTCCCATGGGCCTGTTTAGTCCGCAGAAGATTGAGAGAAGATCTCATTAATGCATATATATAAATATCTCAAAGACGGGTGCCAAGAGGACGGTGCCAGACTCTTTTCAGTAGTGCCCAGTGACAGGATGAGAAGCAATGGCCATTAAACTAAAACACAAGAAGTTCCACCCCAACATGAGGAGGAACTTCTTCATATTGAGGGTGGCAGAGCACTGGAACAACTGCCCAGGGAGGGTGTGGAGTCTCCCTGGAGACATTCCAAACACACCTGGATGCATTCCTGTGTCACCTGCTTCAGGTGACCCTGCCTTGGCGGGAGTGTTGGACTGCATGATTTCCAGAAGTCCCTTCCAACCCCAAAGATTCTGGAATTCTGGGATTCTGTGAAAACGAGCCCCAGGCTCAGCTGGTCCTGCTGCTGCAGGGAAGGTGCCAGGCAAGTGGCAGAGAGGTCAGTGCTCGGTCAGGGGGGCAGGATGGCGCTTGCCAGCTAAGCAGTTTTTGTCCTCGGTACAGAAAGAGAGTCGTTTTTTAAAAACACTTTGAAAAATTGGCACGCACTTCCTCTTTGCCTGTCTGACAAGAGCTTCCTGGTGCTGCTGGGCTGTGGCACCAGGCTGAGCAAACACTGGGTCTGGCCTCAGGCAGGGCTGTATGGAGAATGTGAGTAAAAGAGGGTGGAAATCTTCATCTGTTGCTGAGTTAGAAGGAGCAAAGACCATATTTTCAAAGGCAACTCTTCATGTGAGGGGTAGACCAACTCACAGACTGAGGGATGTGCAGGGACTGAAAATCCCAAGGACTTCACTCAACCCAGTCCAGAGCATAATTGTTCTTTTGGTCATTTGTGCAAAAAAATTAACTTTCATCATCATCAATTACACCAACATAGTGCAAGGTGATGTAACTCAGCTGCCTATGCAGAAATACACTGAGGATGTCCATGAGCTGAAAAGCAAAAAGGTGTATTACCCTCTTGTATTACTCTGAATTTCTACAGTCAAGTCACCAAAGTCATGGGGAGTCCCTGACTTCCTGTCTCCTCTCCCCTTCACATTCCCCTTGGCTAGGGAGCTCTCCAACACCTCCCAGTATGCCATGCCCAATCTCCTGGCACAGGATCGTGGCTCTCAGCCTGCTGCACAGCGGGAAGGGCTATTCCTGTGCCGAGGATGACAGTGCTCCCTGGAGAGGGCTCAGCATCATCCAGATCAGGTGTTAACCCAGCTGCATCCTCCCACCCCAGCAGCCAGCCTTCATCTCTAAGGCAGAGTGCGTAAGGTCTTTCTCTGTTTGGCTTTTTTGCTTCCTCTTTGCCACTTCTTTCCTAAGCTTTCCTGGAAAGCCCAGGAGCAACAGGAAGCAAATGCTGCCCATTTGTGCTCACAGCTCTTCCCATGTGGCTACTAAGGAAGCTTCTCATTTTGAGTGCTTGTGCCCCACCGGGCAGGACAATGGACCTTAGAGTTATTCCTTTAACCATTGCCTTGCTGGGAGACCTGTGGTTAAGTCACATCTTTGTGCCACAGTTTTCACAATTTTTACTTTTCTTTTTGGTAAACTGCTTTGAAATCTTCCTGGAAGGAACTGTGTGATGAAACTGAGCCTCCACTTGCCACGCTCACTCACTCGCTTTTTGCCTCACTTACGTTACCCCTTCCTTCCCCTCAGGGCTGCCCCCAGTTTCCTTAGATAGAAAGGTAGTTTACTCACCACATGCCTTTTGTGTTGCATGATTCAACTTCTGATGTGTGAAGAAGGGGCAACCACGTAGGAAATGTGATCTTTAAGAAATGGGGGGATTCCCTCTGCAGTGCTTTCCACGAGAGAAACTGTCGAGAGTTGTGAGTGGGTCTGTTGAGAATAATCACAGTTTATGGGGCTTCACAAGTGAGAGCAGAGAGACAAAATCAACTCTCACCAGACCTTTCCCCAGCTGTGTGCAGGCTGGGAGGGACCGGTGAGCTCTGGAGAGCCCATGGACACACACCATTGCCCTGTGATGTGATAACTACGAGTGTATTTCCACTGAAGCATCATTTACCTCATGCATGGGGTATGAACATCCATGGAAACTTGCAGCTACATAAATAGCACTGCATTTACTGTAGAATGTGGGTACTAGGAGGTAAAGGGAACTCCCCAGGGAATGTATTTATGCATTATCTATGGATCAGGAAGACCAGGATGAATTTGGGGAGTCAGAGATCACCAGGGAGCCTGCTGCTGTTGCTGTTCTCCACCACTCTTCCCACTGTTCAAGTCCCTTGCTTTCTTTACCAACAAATTCCCTCAGAAACAGCCAGACTGTGTCAGGGGCTGTAGAATTCTTTGCTTTCCACAAGTGTGGGTTTCGTGATTAGAGGTCCAGGAGTGTCTGCCCTCAACAAGCCTCTATAATCTGATTTACATGCCTCATGCTTCACATGGCAGATCTGCCCAAGAGCATTAAGTATTGGAGTGGTTCACCTGGGCACAGGTGAAATGTGGTTCATCTCTGACTGTGTGTTTGGTGCATCATTCACAGATGTTAACAAAGCTCAATTTACACTGGACATCTTCTATAGCTGTGACACCAAGGAGCTTTATAATAAAGAGAAATATCCATACACTTTATTATAGCTTGTCAGAGGAGACCAGAAATGGAAAAAACCCACACTTGAACTATGAGGGGGCGTCTGGGGGATCAGCAGGATTTAAAATTACCAGGATCTTTGGAGCTCAGCAAGGCTGAAGTGCTCACACCTCAGCATGAGCTCTTCTGAGCTATTTCACCTCGACCTCCTGCAAGACAATTTTATTTCTGAGCTCACTTATAGACCCAGTTTTCAAATGTTTCTCATGAATGTGCACACAGATGGGGGTATAAATGTGCCTGTCCAGCCTGTGCCAGTGTGTCCAGGGGACACACGGGAGAATGCCAGCAGTGCTGGGAGGGATCAGTTCATGGAGAGCGTGGTGTAAGTGCCTGCTCAGTGCATGTGCAGGTGGCACTCCATGCACACCCATGTGTGAGCACACACTGCCGTGTGTGTGTGCTTTGCAGTGTGAGGGGAGGTGCACACACCACGTGTAGGTGTGTGATGTCCAAAGGGCAACCTGCTTGCACACCAGGAAGGATTTCCTGGGAATGCCTCATCCGAGCCCTGGCACTTTTGATTCTGTGTGGGTGGGTACGCAGCCTCTCCTCCTGCCCAGCTGTGCTGACAGGCCGAGCCCTGGGCAGCAGGAGGAAACTCCACTATTTTCTGGAGAAACCAGGAAACTGCAGCTTTTGGTTTCTAGTGCTGCCAGTCAGGTACGGCTCCCCAGCCTGTGGGCATGAGACAGTTCCATTTTGAGGAAGCATTTTAACCCCACAGTCTTCCTCTCATCACCGTTGGTCACAATTTCCCCACAGTGAAAAGCCACCAACTCCCCAAACCGCCCGGCTGGCTCCTGCACCTGCAGCTGAGCTGCCCGAGGCTGGCGACACTCAAGGGGCAGAACATGCACAACAGTGACAATCCTTGGCACCCGTGCTTAGCCTGACTCCACACCAGGAGTGCTTTGGGGAGAGATCCTTCCCTCTCCAGAGGAAGGAGCAGCACACAGGGCTTTGCCAGCTGCTGCCTCCCCCTCCCTAATACCACCTGCTCTGCGCAAACCCCCTCCTTTAGGCAGGGCCATTTCCAGTGTGACTCCCAAGCTCAACCCTCCTGGGCAGCTGCCAGCACCCAATACCTTCCAGAACGACCTTATACTTTTCCTTCTCTGCCACTTCAACACACGCTGCCCCCCAGGCTGAGCCCTGGAGCCAGCTGGGATCCACGGAACTCTGCAACAGGTCATGGCCCCGAACTCCCAGGGATGGGGCTGTCACCCCCCGGAGCCCACATACCCAGAGGTGCCCTAGGGAGCTGTGGCCAGACAGGATGCTGTGAACCCTGCCCAAAGCACTGCCAGTGCTGCCCTAGCCGCCGGATTGCTCCACCTGGACCATCGGCCTCCATCAGCCCCTGTCCCTGCTCCAAACCCAGACGAAAACCCCTGCATCCAGCTCTGGCTCCCTCTTTCCATTTCGTTCCACTCCATCCCATCCCATCCCATTCCATCCCATCCCACTCCACTCCATCCCATCCCATTCCGTTCCATCCCGTCCCATTCCATCCCATCCCATCCCATTCCGTTCCAATTTCATTTCGTTCAATTCCGTTCAATTCCATTCCATTCCATTCCATTCCATTCCATTCCATTCCATTCCACTCCATCCCGTCCCGTCCCGTCCCGTCCCGTCCCGTCCCGTCCCGTCCCGTCCCGTCCCGTCCCGCTCCCACGAGCGCCCCCAGGCGGCCGCCACGCGTCTTCATGCAAATGAGCGCGGGGTGGCGGGTGCTGATTGGCTGCGGCGCGCGGTGGTGGCGCCGCCCCCGGCGGGTGTCGGTGCCCGCAGCCAGGTGCGCCCGGCCGGGGCCGCTCCGCCACCGCGCTCCGCTCCTCTGCTCTCCGCAGCTCCGCTCCGCCACCATGACCGTCACACGGCTCGACCAGGGCCAGCGCTACCGCCCAAGGATGGCCTTCCTGAAAAAGGTGAGGGCTCCTCAGCGCCGGGGGCAGCCGCCCCTTTATGGGCATCAGCACGGGCGGGCACGCCGGGGCCGCGTGCGGGCGGGGTGATGAGATGCGGTGCCCGGGGCAGGGTGAGCTGTGCTCACAGCATCCTGCTCGGCCACGGCGCCCCGGGGCACCGCTGGGCGTGTGGGCTCCGAGGGGTGGCAGCCCCGTGCCCCGAGGGGTGGCAGCCCCATGCCCCGGGAGTGGCAGCCCCGTGCCCCGGGAGTGGCAGCCCCATGCCCCGAGGGGTGGCAGCCCCGTGCCCCGAGGGGGGGCAGTCCCGTGCCCCGAGGGGTGGCAGTCCCGTGCCCCGAGGGGTGGCAGTCCCGTGCCCCGAGGGGTGGCAGTCCCGTGCCCCGAGGGGTGGCAGTCCCGTGCCCCGAGGGGTGGCAGTCCCGTGCCCCGAGGGGTGGCAGTCCCGTGCCCCGAGGGGTGGCAGTCCCGTGCCCCGAGGGGTGGCAGTCCCGTGCCCCGAGGGGTGGCAGTCCCGTGCCCCGAGGGGTGGCAGTCCCGTGCCCCGAGGGGTGGCAGTCCCGTGCCCCGAGGGGTGGCAGTCCCGTGCCCCGAGGGGTGGCAGCCCCACGCCCCAGGTGTGACAGCCCCATGCCCCAGGGGTGACAGTCCCATCCCCGGTGTTCGGGGCCATGACCTGTTGCAGAGCCCCGCGGACCCCAGCAGGCGCTGGGGGGCAGCGAGCGCTGAAGTGACAGAGGAAAGAGAACTGCAGTTTTGTTTCTTTTTGTAGCTCAGCCTCAGCTGAATGATTCTCCCGGCAGGTTTCTTCCCGCTCTGTTATTTTCCCCCCAAAACCCTCAAAGGTGTCGTTTCCCAGGGGAAAACCCGCCGCCTGTGGCACCAGGCCAGTCCGTGCAGCTCTGGGCCAGTTGGTCCAGGTGCAGTTCCCAGTGTATCCACCTGTGATTCCCAGTGTTTCCAGCTGCTGTCTGCTTCCAGAGGGTATATTCCAGCCCATGTCTGCCCTCTGCCTCCTTCCAGTTTTTCAGACATGAGCATATTTGTGACCAGAAGCGGTAGAAGGAGTGGGAAGACGTATGCCCACGCTTTTGGGTGTGATACGTAATTTTGTAAAGCATTTGGTGGGGTTTTTTTTCCGTAGCATTCATTCAAAATCGTCACCAGTTGTAGTGTAACTGCTGTCTGCAGATTTTAAAAAGCAGAGTGTTAAGCTAGCTATTCTCCCACCCACCTCTCCTGCCTGTGGCTTATCCTGTTGAGTGGAATTAACTGAATTTCCAGTGACAAGTACAGCCAGTAAGTTGCTGTTCAAGTTGTAGTTAGCTCTCCTCAACACCCACAACCTAAGGAGGATTCCAGGGGGAAAAGGAGGGGAATTTCGCGCTGTTCAATGCTAAGGTATAAGCCTGGCAGTATAAGCACTGTTCTTTTTACGCCAGAGGAAGTAAAGAGGGTATTTTCTTTGGTGTTGTGTCTTGCAGAGTAAATTTGGCTGGGGAGCCCTGCCAAGGGAAATACTCTGGGCCAAATTCTGCACTGAGTAATACCCTGTGGAGTTGTGTGCGGGGGTGCAGAGTAGAACTGTGTGCTTTGAGAAAACAGCCGCCAGCAGCTGTGCCTCAGCTGCTCTGTAGGAGGGCAGCAGCCTTTGCAAAGTGCTCCGAGTTGCTCAGGTGGGAAGATCTGTCAGAACACAGGGGATGGCTGTTATGGAGCGTTCACCACTCGCGCTGTGTGCAGCGAGGGGCTTTCAGGAGTGCCTGTGCTTTGCAAGCCTGAGACCTGTTAGCAATAGGAAAGGAAGCTCCCAGGTGATCAGCAGAAAGGCCTTGGCTCTCATTTTTGCTTTCATTCCTCCCTTGTTTTCTCCTGACATTCGGGAAGCCGTGTTTGGAGCCTTGGCTCTTCCCTGGCAGCATGGTCTGTGTGCTGACAGCCACGTCCTTGGAGCAGTCTGGATCTACCGAGCACCTTTACTGGTGCCTGTGGTGGGAGCTGAGGATGCTCAGCATCCAGTGAGCACCTTACAGGCTTAGATCCACAAGGAGCTAAAATCCTAGAGAGAAGCTTTCTTAACTGCTTAAGCCTGTGCTCATGCTTTGCAGCCAGCTGACACACAGGGGATTCCTGCCGTGCTGCTGGCCCAGGGTGCCTTTGCATCTGCCATGCACCTTTCTGTGGTGCTTCCCCAGCATAAGCTCCTGATCACAGCAATCCTGCTGCTGACATGGAGAGAGGACGGGGTTGCTTTAGGGGTCGAGGGCAGTGCTGTGTTCTTGCTGTGCGGCTGCTCTGCATGACTTGGGCAGGATGTGGAGCTTGGACTTCATGGCTGAAGCCAGGAGGGATTGGAGAACCCCCTCCAAGGCCCTGCAACACCTGCTAGTCCATCAGATACTCATGCTAACACTAAGGTTGCTTTGTTCTGTTTCGTTCCTCTCCTAAAGTGTCTTGGTAAGAAGAATACTGCCACAAAAGTCGGTTGGGACAGAAGCCCCTGAAATACATTTTGGCTGGATGCTGGGAGAACTTCACTGAGCCCAAGCTGCCTGTGCCTGCCCCAGGGTCAAAGTTTGACTCTGCTGGGCATCATCTGGCAAAGCTGGAGGCAGCGCCAGGCAGGGCTGTGCTTTCCAGTGGCTGCTGGGCTGGGTGTTTTTCCTTACTGTGCTACACGAGCTTCATTGAAGCTTGTGCTTTGTGAGTAGGGCTGATGGTTTGGATGCTCTTTGCCTTTTTCCTCTGCCTTTTCCTTACTCTGGTCCCTTTTGGCTTCTCCCAACGCTGCACAGCAACCATGGAGGGATCATCTTGGGGGAAGAGCCAGCTACAGTCCTGCCCCCCCCCTTCACAATTGCAGATTGCCCTTTGGCTGAGAGATCACTAAGTGGGAACAGGCCTCCTCCTCTCAGCCTTAATTAAGAAAAAGCAGGGAGTTTTTGGTGACTAACAATGGATTTTTTTCATTTCTTCTTGTTTTTTCTAATCATCCATCAATGTGCAAAGCAGGGTTCGTAGTTGTAGCTCTAGAAAGCAATTGAATGAGCCTTCAGGGGCCAGAGTTGGGATGAAGGACTGTATTGTTACCTTGGAAATCAGAGCAAGGAGGGCTGATCTTTGTAAGCAGTAGCAAGCAGTGATAGGGGCTAGAACCAAACAAATACTCATGATGGAGAAAGCAGCAGATGTTTAATTATAGCACCAGGAGTGGGCACTCGGCTGGGAGCTGGAGCCTGCTGGGAAAATCGATCTTTCTTACATCTGAAGCAAAGATGTCTCTGTCTGAGTTGTCACTGAGAGGGGCTGAACTCCTCATCTTGGAAGTGTTTTGCTGTTGTATGTCAGTCTCAGCACCTGGAGCTTGTTGCTTCTGCATTGCAGATGCCCTGGCCCTGGGGGCCTGATGGGTGCTCAAAGGGTAAAGCTCAGGGGAACAGGGATGGAAAATGCCCCTGGGGTAACTCCACCAAGCAATCCATCAGTGGTCGTTTGCCCTCATTTTCCCATGGATCCATGCTGTATCCATCCTTCTTCTCCAGAACCATGGACACCCCATAATCACTGATCATTTGAGCTCCCACATGCTCCTGAAATGCAGTGATGCTTTTTCTTATCATATGTGAATTTGAGTTTTGCTTTGCATTCAGTGAACCCTGTGAGTTCTTGCAATCAGACAGTTTTCCTGTTGCTCCTTTGTGACTTTCAGGGTGAGGTCACCTCCATGCAGAGACTCTGGCTGATCTGAAGGGAGGCCTCTGTGACTCTCGTGCCCCGTGGTGCTCTGTGCTTGAGGTGATCTCGCCCCAGAGCCTTGACTCCTTTGGTAATCCCACTGTTTACCTCTGTGTACATCTCCACCCTTCAACCAGCATCAGGAAGTGGGTTCTGGCTCTGCAAAACTCAAAGCAGACAGCTCTTTCCTGGCTGAAAGCATGACAGAATGCACTAGAGCCCTGAGCAAAGCAAGGAAATGTCCCCGCTGTGTTTTAACCAGCCCTACTGGCCTCTCACTGGCAGGCTGGTGCCGATGGCAACTCCTGATGGCCATAATCAGCACTGTTCCCTTAAGAGAAGAGGAAGAGACAGGCTGAGTTCTGATCAGCAAGGTGGATGGTTTGCAGCCCTCTAGAGCAGCAGGCACCCCCCAACAGCAGCTCCTTGCTTTTTAATGTATATAATTTCTGTTTTGACAAGAGGGAGTGTGAACATGATAAGCTGCTGGCTGAAGGAAGGGAACACACTGTGCTGGGAGGCTGTCTGGGTTTCTGAGACAATTCCCTGCTCTCAGCTGGTTCAAGACCCATCTCTCAAGCCCACCAGGGAGGAACAACAGCTCGGTGCTGGAGCAGGACATGCTGTGCCTCTTGCAGGAAACAAGTCCCGTCTGAGCCTGGTGGGACCACCTGGGTGGTCACAGCACTGGGGTATGGTAGGGACGAGCAGGGCTGTGTTTGCCCCCAGTATCCATGTGCTGAAGTGTTCCCTGCTGAGTGACTGTGCAGTTACACAGAGTAAGTGAGTTCCAGAGACACCTGTGTTTGCCTGGAGGGAAGTGAATCCAACTTTTCTAAATGAGCTCCCTGCCTGTGGGACCATCCTGTCCCACCTCATTCACACAGCTACACAGGCATCTCTCCACACACAGCCTTGAACTTGCTGAGGCTGAAATTGTGGCTTCTGTTAAAAAATCTAAAATGAAAACCTTCATACTGTATCACTTTGGGTCTGGTTTTGCTATTTTAAAATATTTTGTATAAGTATTATACAAATATTTGCGTGAAATTTTACCAGGGCTCTCTGTTTCAGTATTAATTTGTCACTGCCTTTAAGAACAGTTGAAAATCCAGTTTTACTGACAAGCCCGGAGTGCATCCTGTCACTACAGCTTAAATCCTCACTGAACTTGGCAAGACTTGGGAACAAAGTCACTATGGTGCCTGTGAAGACAATGCCCTTCATTATGTGTGCATGTCATCAAGTCACACTCATTAAATCTTCTACTCCTAGTTAAAAAGCTACAGCCTCACCCAAAATGACTGTGTAGAGAGACCAAATTGGTCCTGTTGAAACAGTTTAGATTTAGTATCTGGAAGCAGAAGACAGAAAGAAGAGCATCATCCCCAAAGCCAGTGCTCTCATGGCACTTGGATATTCTAGAACAGGGAGATGGGGAGTGTGGCCCCATCCACCCATCTGAGCAGAGGATCTCAAGAGTGAGCAGAGGCTCTTGTGCTTTCGGGATGGTGCTAATAGGAAGACAAGTGAAAGAGAAGGAAAATACCCTTGAAAATCTTTTTCTTAAAAAAAAAATTAAGGATAATTTGTAACCAGAATTAGAAGGAGTCTGGCCCTGAGGGTGAGACTCATCCTCTGTTAAAAATGAGTCGTTAGCATCCCTTGGGAGTCACAGGCGGGAGATGCTGCCAGATAGGAGGATGTTGCTCTGGATGCTGTGTCTCTGCCCCATCCCTGGAGGGGCCGAGCTTTGCTGCCCACAGACAGGGCTGGGACCCTGGGTGGGGGGTGCAGCCACCCACTGGAATGTCTGGAGAGCCCCTCATGCGCCTCCTTGTAACCTCCTTCCCGGGAGCTGGGCTGTTTGCAGACTGTTCTCCCACATGGAAGTCCTGGTCCCTGCAGTAAGCACTGCCTGGCCAGCTTTGCGAAGCCCTGGCTCAGGGAGTGGCTGTGCTGTCTCAGAGGACAGACCACTCTCATCACCCCCAGATCAGAGCTTCTTGCTCAGCCCCAGAGCAAAGTCATGTGCTCCTCTTGCTCTTCTACTGTCCTGTCTGGTGATTTTCTGCAGACCAGAAACAGAACCTTTGCTGTTTGGTTTCCAGCCAAAATATTGCTTATATTCATGGTGCAATATCTGTAAGTCAGTGCACAGCTGGAGGATTTGTGCAATAGAAGCACAGATTCTATTTCCTCCCCTTTTTTCTTTCTAATTGGCTGAGCAAATAGCCCACTGAGCCAGAGAGGAACATTTATGAGTAGTAGAGATTTTATTTATTTATTTTGTCTTAGCTGAGCTCTCATGCAGTGGTTACATCCTGTGCCTCATCTGCTAACCCTGGCTGTGTGTTCAGTGGGAGGGAGTGACTCTGTGAGTCAGTGGGAGTGCTGACGTGATTTGGAGGTGGCATCTCTCATGGCAAGGGGAGGTTTGGAGAGGGCTGTGGCCGTTGTATCCATTCCTGTGGTACATGTTTACCCACCCCTCTGGAATGCTGCAGTGGTTCTGGGGCTCCCTCTTTCCCATCCCTGTAGTCCTTCCTGTCCCATCCTTTGCAGATCGAAGCCCTTATGATGGAGATGCAGAATCCAGACACAGGCATCAAGACACAGACACAGACAGTGATGATCGCCAACATCCCACATGCTGTGACAGGTAAGAACTTCCCTGGGAGAAGGCGCCAGGCCAAGGAAGTTCAGCAGAGAAAAGCTGTGTGTGGACCCCATGGCCAGGGTTGTCAGTGCCTGGCTGAATGGTGGAACCCGTGTTCCCAAGAAATATTTGCTGTACATCCTTTGAGATGTACCTGCTCCCTTTATCTCCTTCTCACTCATGTCTCATTTCCTTTCCTGCTCTTTGAATCAAGACACAAACATTGATAACCACACACCTTCAGCTGTCTCATGGAGGGGTTAATTCAAGTGGCCTTGCTTTCTTTCAGCATAGAGGTGAGTAGGTGCTACAGCCTCCAGACTTGTCGTATTCCCAGTGAGGCTGGATCACAAATAAAGATAAATATTTAAATCCCATTAAAATAAGCAGCCTGGAGGCAGAGTGAAAGATGGTACTTCCGAAATGAGCAATAAAAAATTAGTCTCCTTTTAATGTTTACTGTTAGTAATAATTTTTCTTTAGTAGGCAGGAAAAAACACAAAATATTCAACCCACTTCTGTGCCTCTGAATTCCAGCTTTGCCTCCTTCAAGCAGGCTGAGGAAGCAGCAGACAGGGGCTGTGCTATGTCATGTCCAGTGTTCCAGGCAGCCCTCATCCCAGCCTCCTAGTGCCTGCTGCTCCTTTCACTAAGCACTACCAGGCCTCCACAAAAGCTCCTCTGCTGTAAATATTCACACATACCCTACCAGAGCTTCTTCCTCCTGCTTTGGTCTTTCTGCAGCGCTTTGAAATTCAGAACAAAAACTCCCACTGAAACCGGTGAGTTTGCTCCAGGCAGCTCAGGAGACTTTCCCCACGGTGTTTGCAAAGTCTGGCAGACCCTGTGTGTTGTTTGCCCCAGTTTTTGGGTTTTTTTAAAAATGAGGATGCAGAAGCACTGACGTTGCTTGCCAATGAGTGACGTCAGTCAGTGAAAGGGTCAGGAGCACTCGGACACATCTGAGGCTGGTTCTCAGCTGCACCCTCCACGCACTGCAGTACAAACCACATCCTGCTTTACACAGTTATTATGCAGCTGAATTTGGTGAAGGTTTGCATGCACAAAAGAGCTGGCCTTGCCTTCCAGAGCTGTAAGGGAATAGTTAAGGCAGCACTGCAGGGAAGATTCCCCTGTGCTGAAGATGACATCCCACACAGATTAAGTGCAGGGGAACAAGAACGTCTCTGGATGTCTGCCCAACATAAAATACCACTTCCTAAAAGTCCATGGCTAGCTGATGTGGAGGGACAGTGCCCATTGGCACTCATCCTCTTTGCGTGCTGCCTGCTGTGTTCTGGTTCCTTAATGAGAATTGCTCCAAGTTCCCTCTTGCACAAGTCATAAATTCTAGTCAACTTCTGAGGGGCAAGTGAGTCCCAGTCCCCTTGTGTGACACTCACCACTCTCTAAACTGTGATATTTTTAGTGCTGCACGAGTTGCATGGATACTGATTGGCTTCTGGTGTTGCAAAAGAGACTGATTCATGTCTAGTGAGGGTGTGGTGAAGGCACTGGAGCAGTGGACACAGACCCACTGGAGACAACCTGGCTCTGTGTGTGCAGGACGCTCACTACTTAAACTCAGGAAGAGTCAGTAAAATGGCTCACAAATAAACCTCGATGTTAAATGTGCACCTTTGGGGGAAAGTGCTTACAGAGAGAGCTGTCTAGAAATGAGTGATGAGATAATCCTTTAATTTCATCTATTTCAGGAAGCAGGCAGTAGGATAAGAGCTCTGAGCCCCTATTAGAAAGTTAAGTCATCACTGCAATGTCAAGAAAGGTCAACACCTCAGCCTGCAATCCTAGGGGAGGTTTGGAGGAAAAGACCAGTAATTGATAGGAGAACAAGTGCATTTTTGCCTTCTTTAAATGGAAGGAGGTTCATGAAATTTGGCCCCCAGAACATAAAACTGAAAGTGCTGAAGATTTATGGTGTCTATGGGCGCTGACTGCTCACGCTCCAAGAAGTGAACTGGGAGAGATAAAATGTGTGTAAATGCAGAAATCTTGTCTCCCTCTGATAAATCTTGTTACCACTGCAGCTTGGATCTGAAATTCGGATAATTCTTCTATCCCTTCAAGGGCTCTCCGAGGACCAGTCACTGGTTTTGTATTCAACTGAGACAGGGCTGTGCTCTGTGAATCTGGGGGTTCTTTGCAGTGAATCTTTCAAGACAAGGGGCACTTTGCCTTCCCTGGGTGTGAAGGCTGTGGCATTGCTTAAGGCACTTCACCTTCCCTGCGTGTGAAAGCTGTTGTGTTGCTTAAGCCCTCTCTAAGCCCCCGATGAGGGTTTAGGTGTTGCTCAGGCCACGTGCTCCTGTGCACACTCTCACTGTGCCACCCCAAAGTCACTGCCTGCCTTGGGCTGCCTCTCCCAGGGAACGAGGCTGGCCTGGGGAGTGACAGCATGGCCAGTGGGAGACCAGAAGGGCACTTTGTCTGTGCTTCCTTCTCTGGTGCATTTGTAAGTCCATTTGCAAAGAGGGGTCTGTGCCCTCAGTGGGATCCAGAGCACAGAGAGTAGTGAGGGCTGGGGAGGTCTCATTTTTAACCATGGTTTTAGTCACACTCCTGATTTCCAGAACCTGACGTTTGCTTTACTTTGCAGGTAATGATATATTTCAGTGGATTCTTCAGCGCTTGCAGATCACTGCAGAAGGTGGGTAAAAATGCAAACATTGAGGCTTTCTCAGCTTTAAAACTTTATGGTCTCCATAGGCAAAACCTTTTAGATGAATTGTCTCCTGTGTAGCAGCTCACTTTTAATTCCAGTGCAGTGTTTCTGTGCAATCCAAACGTCTGCCTTCTCCATTTTCAGAGGCACTCCACCTGGGAGACCTGTTTGTCAAGTACGGATACATCTACCCTCTGCATGAGCCCAAGAACCTCACCCTCAGGGCAGACGGCAGCCTCTACAGGTTTCAAGTGAGTTGCAGCTTCTCTAAACTGTTGTGAGAGAGTTCAGCACTAGTTCTTACTCAAAACAGGCAGCTGGGGCAGTTCCCTGGGAGCTGTAGTGGTGAGTCCACGCTGTGCAGTTGTTCAGTGTGCAGGAGGAAGGGATCCACCAAGAAGCCTCAGATTGCAGTTTACAGGGAAACTTAAGTTTTTTCAACTAAATTAATGTACTTGCTCAGCTTAATAATAGCTATGCTTTCTTCCAAACGTGTTCCCTTCCAGGTCTTAAAGTAGCAAATGGAATAGCTGGTTGGAAGTAGAACGATCTGGGATCACTGAATCACGAATGCACGAAAAGCACAGTAATAACGGGATGTTTTCAATGTTCGTGGTTGGACTGTTTCCACTACGATGGGAAATTAGGAATACTTGGAATGAGGAGTCTGGTTCCCACATGGTGCCAAATCAGGCTCCAGCACCTCAGTCTGAGTGCTTGGGCAGCAGGGAGAGGTTGTCCCTGTAAACTGATGGGAGAGGGGGAGTGGATTTGATATTGGCAGTCGATTTTCCTTCTGGAGCTGTCCTGCACCACCATGCCAGCTGACATGCAACTAAGGAGCTGAGGCTCCCTCTGGTGTGGGTGGTTCCAAGTCCCTCTTGGCATGAGTTTAAGACCTTTGTGTACTAATCAGAGACTCCTTTCTTTGCAGACTCCCTATTTCTGGCCCGTGCAGGGCTGGGCTGCTGATGACACAGACTATGGTGAGTTCTGCACTGCACATGTTTGGGAGGTGTAGGGAAAGCCTGTGGGTTTGTGCACACAGTCCTGCACCACGTTTGCTCTTTGTGTCCTTGTGCTGTGTCTTCACATTCAATGACCAGCCCTTGCCTTTTTTTTAATGCTATTTTATGAATAATTCTCAGTAGTGGTGAACTGAGGTTGTGACCATCTTGTGGTGGCATTGATGGGAGAAAGTGCTTAAGCTCTTATGTTCCACTAAGATCCATCAGCCAGAAACACATCTGAATTACCTTGCTGGATAGGGAAGACTTTAAACACAGGATTAGATTTCCCTGAGTAGTTAAGTGTATTCCTGGATCTGAGCCCAAGACTATCTTCCTGTACATTTGGATCAAGCCCTGCATTCAGAGGTGGTTCTTTCCTTATAGAGTGCACAGTGGCTTCTGAGATCTCCTGATGGCTCTTTCCATATAAATCTTTTTTTCTTTTATGATGCTTTTAAAAGTAAAGCTGATCATGAAACTTGGGTTGGTCAGCTTGGTTTGCTCCTGTGGGCTGTGCAATTCACAGACTGATTTGTTTATACCAGGCTTGTCCTTTGTGGCTTTTATCTGCATTATGCTGTAGATCTTCTGGGGAAATAAAAAAGCCCATTTTAGATTGGAATGTTTTTATTAGAACTTGAGCAAAACGCTGGGCCGTGTTCAGAAAACTTGGAGGTCAAACTCTGAAGAACCTCAACATCTGAAAGATTTGGTCCAGTATCCCTGATCCATGAAACCCTGGCTGAGTTCCCAAAGGAAGGGTGACTCCCGACAGAAGACTCATGCTGCCTGTTCTGCCTGGGTACTCCCAGCCTGGGCATCCCTAGCAAAGGGAAAGCACCAAGTTCCGTTATCTTCAGTGGGCTTTTGTGAGCTTGAAGCTCATAGCTAGGAAGATGTAGCAGACAAAGACTCCTGTGTTTCTCATGTGGGTAAATTTTTAATTATTCTTGGATGTGTTGGTCTCAGTATAACTGACTGTTAATTTCTTTCTCCCTGCACAGCAATTTATTTAGCAAAGAAGAACATCAAGAGGAAGGGGATTTTAGAGGAATATGAAAAGGTGAGGAGATGCTGCACTTGTCCCATTACAAGCCCCTCCTTTGTTACAGCTTTAGCCCTCTATTGCTAACAGAGCATGGCAAAAAATCACCTCTTGAATTGCATGAGGTGTTACTCCAGCAGTATCAAAAGCCATAATTTTGCAAGTGTAAAAACAGCCAGTACAGATAGATACTGTGAAGTCAATTATAATTTTAACAGAGGTAATTCCTCTTCTTGCAATGGGATTTTTGACCTGTTGCAATTCTTGTAATTACATTCAGAACAATCCAGATTTCCTGGCTCATTTACCAGACTGTCATTCTTTAGCTATGGAGAGTCGAGAAAAGACTGGCATGGGAGTGCCCTGGCCAGAATTTTCACATTAACTGCTTTTTTGTTTTTATTCCAGGAACATTACAACATGCTCAATCAAAAAATAAACTACAAGTGGGATTTTGTTATTATGCAGGCCAAGGAGCAGTACAAGTGAGTTGACTTGCGTTCCCTTGTTTGCATCACTGGGGAGGGTACAGGGAGCAGAGTTTGGCTGTCTTGGTGCGCAGTTAAATTACACTTTAAGGACATCAGCTGCAGCTTTAAAATGACTTTTAGGGGAGGTTTAGGTTATGCACCTGATGTGGCTCCCTGAAGAAGCCGGGGTGTGATGCTGCAGTGTGCCAGCCCTCATTAGAGACAGCTTCATTTAACCTGCCTTGTGCAGGAGCATTCATGGATGAGGCCACTGGACACAGGGCCTGTTGTTGGTCTGTGTCAGGTGTTACTTGCACCTCTCACAGCTGAATGGAGTGGCCTGAATCAAGAAGCAGTCAATGTTCCCAGCAGGGAATTCTGGCGAAAAATGTGACGTGCATACTGAGACACCCAGCTAAAACGGCTTGGTTTTAGGAGCTGAATCCTTCAAATTCCCTGGAAAGTTAGTGAACGTGAGGTGGGATTACTGCTTTGAACATAGGATCTTTCCTGCTCCCTGGGTATTCCTTTTACCTTCTTTAGCCTCCCAGCAGGGCAGGCACTGCCTCTGCTGCTCAGCAGCCTCTCTGTCTTCCCCGGGATGGCAGCCAAGAGCTCGGAATACAGCTCATCAGATAACTGTCTCATTAAACACGAGACTGTTGTTCTTGTAAATTGAGGTCAGACTTGGGCTAAGAGATGCCAAATGCAGTTTTAAAGTCAGATACCGAGCCTGTGTCTGAACTAGGAGATTAAACTCGTCTGCGGCTCTTTGACGGTGCTGCTGGGGCAGACTGGGGCAGAACAGCCCCCACCCACCCTGCTAACCACAGCAGGGAGCCCACATGCAAACAGCCTCTTGGGAATGCTCCCTTCCCCATGCTGAGTCCCAAATTGTGCCCAGGACTTTTCTGGGAAAGAATTAGTTGGTCCAAGCCCAAACCAAGCTAGTGCCTCTTCTGTTTAATTGTGGAGGTGATTTGGGTTTTGGTGCCTGGGAACACTCCTTGGTACCATTTCCAAATAATTTTTGAGGGAAACGGCACCACTCTGCTGTGAGACAGGGATGAGACGTTTCCAGGATGCATCTCTGGGTGGCAATCCTCATATTCTGCCCGGGGACATCGGAGATGGATAAACATGAAGCAGCAGGACTGATGGCAAGTAGCGGATTGTCAGCATAAAGCTACCAAAGGGCTGTCTGTCTAATGAAGAGGGGATTTGTCTGCTCCCAGCTCAGTTCAGGGAGATGATGGTTTCTCAAAAGCCATGTGTGGCTGTGTGAACATGGTCTGCAGCCCAGAAGTAGCTGAGGCAAGATGTGTTCAGGAGGCATCACACAGTCAGGCTGGGAGCCATGGGGTGGGGCAGGGCAGGCTGGAGGTGTGCCCTGTTTCTCATCCCGCTGGTTTAGGAGGGCAAAATTCATGTATCCCCCTGTTGTTGGCTTTTCAGGGCAGGGAAGGAGCGGAAGAAGGAGGACAGGTACGCCCTGGACTGCCAGGAGAGAGCGTACTGGCTCGTGAACAGAACCCCCGTAAGTAGAGGGTGACCTGTGACTTTAGTGACTCGCCGGTGCCTTCCCTGTAGCCACCTGGGACAAATTCACATGTGCAAAGGGCATGGCCCTCCCTCTGAGCTGTGTGCCAGGGGAGGGGTCAGCCCAGGCCTGCCCTGAGTCCCCACCACCTTTCCTTGGTTGCTCTCAAAGGTGCATTGGAGGGAGGTCCAGCTGCAGCACCCAGAGTGGGGCATTCCCAGATTCAGGGGGCAGAGCTTCCCAGGGCACTGCTGGCACTGGAGCCCTTCAGGGATCGGGGGTCTCCTCGTGCATTTGTGTGAACCACAGGCTTTAAACCAAAAGAGTTACAGAGCTGTTGCTGTTTCTTGTTCATCACAGCCGGGCATGCAAGACGTCCTGGAGTACGGCGTAGACCGTGTCACTGATCCCAATGTAAATAAGGTAAACCAGGTGAGGCAGTTGCTTGGTTTTTTATTTACATCTACTGAATTTGTTTGGGAGGACACAGACAGTATCCCTGGGATTTTTTTTTTGGGGGGCATCACAAACTGAGTGTCTGTAACAGCTGAACAGGCCAGAGGTTGAAGCCATCTCGTGTGGGAGGTGGGGCCTTCAAAATAGGCTTTGGCAGCATTTTCTGGCTTGAAAACACATTGTGAGCTTTCTTGCCACAGCCATTTGTGTGAGTGCTTGGCTACAGGACATGTTTTCTTTGCTGGCAAAACTGAAATAAGGAATCCTCTGTCTCCAGGTGCTCATTGCTGCCTTTTTATTGGTGCTGAATTGTGTGGGGTCAGTGGAAAGATCTAGGTTTAAACTAATGTGACAGAATACCTCTAAAACAATAATTAATGTGTGGTAAGGAGATGAAGAAGTTGTTGTGGTAGATGGGAGACACAAAATGTTGCCAAAAAATGCATATTATGGACTTTAAAGAAAGCAAATTAAAGAACTGAAACTGTGGAGGCTGTAACTGGGTGAACTGGTTGGGAGTCCACAGTAGGAGAGATGCAGTCAGTGGATGAGGAGCTGGAGCTGCCCTTCTCTTTCTCCATCAGTCATTTGAAGTGTTCCTGTATTTGTGCTCGTAACGGTGTTCATTTGGAAGTGACGTCAAAGTGTCTCTCGGCGATTAAATGCAAATGTTACTGTAATCACACTAAAGGTATTCCCACAACTTCCCATTTTTGTAACAGCCTTTAAACATCTCAGCAGCCAGAGGCAGGATAATTGCTTTGGCCAGCTGTGTTCTGTTGCTATAGAGACCGAAAAGGAGCAAAGTGTAGGCTTGGGGTGTATTTTATTTTTCCTTGCTGTAAGTAGCAGCTGTTGAAAGCCTTTTCTTTTTCTATTCTTTTTTTAAGAGTAAAGAAGTGGTGGAAAGAGGAGTAAGCCAACTCCTCGCCCACGGTTTTACAGCTGACATGGAAAGGATTTTAGGTTTGCAACCGGTCTGAAAGCCCATAGCCAGCTCCCAGCTCCAAGAGGAAGTGAGCTGAGGGATCCCTGCTCACTTCTACCCTCGAGTGAGAGATGGTCAGTGCCTCCTGTCAGTGGAGATTCCGAGGAGGGGATAAGCAAAGGACACCAGCTTTGGGGTGACTTCACCGCCCTTCCCCTCTGAGCTGATCTCTGGAGACTGAGCTGGAGAGGGAAAGTTCTTCTTGTTCATCCTTTTGCTTTTGAGAGAGCAATTGACAACACATGAGACAGCCCAAAACCCACATGGAGTCACCTTTGGGCTGGCAGCTTTGTTTTTAACTTCTTGCAGGCTGCTCTCACAGACGCCTGTGGCTCAACAGCCTTTGGTGAGCAGAAAGGATGGGCTGAACTCTGAATTGTGTCTCTGTTCCTGCTCAGTCCACCTTCATTTTGTTGGCCAAATAATTGGGCTTTTTATCTTGGCAGTTGAGAAAAAAAAAGAAAATAATTAATTTCTGACATTGGAATGACTTCTCGGAAGCTGATATTTCACTTGCACAGACTCTTTGGTGGGCTGCCCCCTCCCTGACTGAGTCCTCTGGGGATAAACAGGTGCTCGAACTCCTTTGAAGAGGACTTCTATGACTGACCCATGGGCATCCCTTGCTGTTATAATGAGTTAGGGGTTGTAGCTGGGCAGGAGGAGTAAGGCAGAAGTAGCCCTCAATCGAACAGCTAATTAAGTGATGCTTTAGCCTTTTGTTACCCAGTTCTCAGGCTCATAATTGAGCCTCACTGCTTAGAGAGTTACCAGGCAACTGCCAGACCCACTGAGTGCCTGCAGGTTCATGCTCAGCTCTTGCCTCCTGTGACCAGAGTCCTTCTGAGAGGTGCTTTAGTTCCCCCCAAAATCACTGTGCTGGATTCAGGGGCTGCCAAATTAAATGCCCTGGCTCATTGTATGCAGCAAACCAGCCACATATCAACGAGTCATTGCTGGCCTTTCATCTCCCAAGTCCCTGTCAGTTTGCCTGATGAAGTTCTGCTGCATCATCACATCTTTGGAAAGGGCAGGGTCAGGAACAGATAAACAAGAGGGGGGAAAAGCGGCCATTGGAGTGGAACTGGGAGTATGGACTGTGAGAGCTTTGGTTCCCCGCTGCTGGGCTGGATGCAGTGGCACAGATGAGTGCTGAGATGATCTCGTGCCAGGCTCGGGATTTGCCTCTGGCATGTGGGCTCTCAGCTGGCTGCGTGTAGGGAAAGGCCACATCTGCACCCAAGGAGGATATCACTGGGTGCTGGGGTGCAGTTTGCAGTGCTGGAAAGGCAGTGCCCACAGGTTTGCCTTGCACTGAGCTTCGGGGAGAGCTGAGCTGGCTGCGCCCCTGTGCAGGATTCCCAGGTTCAGCCTCACAGCTTGACGAGCTCTGAGCGCGGGCAGGGAGTGCTGCAGGCAGGTCTGCAGTGTCCTGGTCCCTGCTCTGGACAGCCATGACCTGGGCTTGCTCTTCACTCCACGCTCCATCTGGGCATACACCTCAAAGTTGTTCCCAGCTGTTTACGAGCTCTGTAAACAGGGAATGGTGGCCAGACAGGCAAAAACATGATGACCAGCATCTCCCCAGTGTGGTCAGGAGGACCCACGCTGAGAGCAGGAGATCCATGTGAAGGGGCAGCAGGGAATTAGCAGATATCCCAGCTCTTGTAGGAGCTCGTGGCATCAGCCTTGTGGATCAGGGTCCAGGCACAGGCTCTGGAGCAGGTCCTGGCTGGCTCCCAGCTGAGCTCTGCAGCTTTTGTGCCCCAGGAGTGCCCTACGGGGTGTGACAAGGACAG
Organism: Grallaria varia; assembly: GCA_013396735.1. Taxonomy (NCBI): domain Eukaryota; kingdom Metazoa; phylum Chordata; class Aves; order Passeriformes; family Formicariidae; genus Grallaria; species Grallaria varia. The sequence goes on from VWZG01001504.1 coordinate 164,091, forward strand.
GCAGGGTGTCCCAAGTACCACGGTGTGTCTCAGGGAGGAGGAGGAGGATGTGGATGTGTCACAGCTCACTGAGACAGACCCAGGCCTTTCACTAATTGCCATTTTGGTCTGAAGCCCGCAGGGCTGGGGAGCTGATCCGCAGTAATTGCGATAAGTCACTCGTTAAGGGCATTGCAAAATTAATCTCATTATGAGAAATGAGCCTTTTGTTCCAAATATGATTTCCTTCCAAATGAGGGAGAGTGGGTGGGTGGTGCAGGGCACTTTGGCACTGCTGCAGTCAGTAGTGGGGGTAAGGGTGGGTGGGGTGGTGGGGACAACTGGCAGCGCTCAGGAGGACACAGAGAGTATTCAGGGTCACTTGTGGCAGCACTGGAGCTGGAAACTGGTTGTGGGAGCACTGTGGGAGAAAGGGAAATGAAACGAGGTGCAGCTCTGGGCTGAAATAGCTGAGATTCTTGCCAGTTACTGTTGATTTGAGAACTGGAAGGGGCTGAGCACAGCCAGCACCTGCAGCCTCACAGGGTGCTCAGCACTGGGCTCCCCTTTGATTCTGCTGTAGGTCAGAGGGTGCTGCTGCTCAGTGATGCTCAGCCCACTTTTCTGTGTGAGCCTTGGCAAATTCCCTCCCCACCTGGAGCACCCTAGCAAAGCACCCCAGGCCCAGCCCTCCACACTCAGACAGTGGCAGAAGGGGATTCTTGGTGTAGGATGCACTGAAAAACATATAAATCTTTCCTTGTTCGCAGACATGGAATTAGCTTGGATTTTTACTCACCTACACGTAATTTTTCTGTTGTGATAGCATTTTAATTCATGCCTTTCCTTTTCTGTATTACCTTTCTCTTACTGTGTTCTTTTCTTTCCCACAGCTGTTTGTCTCGTGTGTGTGTGGTGTGCTGCCAACCTCTCAGACCCCTCTAGAAGATAACACAACTTTACTGCCACGTGAGCTGCCTCCAAGCCACTATGCCAGCACCCACCTTTCCTCACCCCACTGCCCTAGGCCTGTCTGGGCCCCACTTGAGAAAAAAAAATGGAAGAAAATAGGGTTTTTTTTTAAAAACATCAGTGATTTTTATGTGTTAAAGTCAATGCTGTAGCCAAACTTCAGTTCCATCAAATGGAACTGTTCAGCTGGCACTTGTATATCTGATGAGGTTTGTACCTCAGGTTCCCCACGGAGACAGGGAACTACTGCTGTGCAGAAGGCAGCTGGCCTGGAACAGAAACACAGGTCTCTAAAAAGGACACTTCTAGGACAGTAAATCAGCAAATTTCTCTGCACAGGCAGGTGATTTTTTTTGGCCTTTCATTTCTACAGTCAGTCTGAAACAATGACACTGTAGAAATGAGGAGAAGAAATGGTTTCTGTATGGAAGGTGGCCTGGCAGCAGGGGTGCAGCGAAGAGCACAGAAGGGTGAAAAGCTGTTCCTTTCTTATGCATCCTCCATCATTTATAAGATATCCCAGGAGCCTGTGAATCAGCCAGGGAGGTTTGTTGTCCTGTTCCTCCCTGCTGAGACGATGTGTGTTGCCACAGTCAGAACTGGTCATGGTATTCCAGCAGGAAAAGCTTCCTCCCTTCTCAAGGCACTGTGAGGATTTGTGTTAGTGCTGCTCTGGCCAGGCTGGGTCTGTGTCAGGGTCAGATGGGTTGGCTCCATGGTAGTGCTGTATAGATTGACTGATCTGCTGCATATCTGGCTCCTGCTGCTGAAAAGGTGAGTGTGCCTCTCAAAACCAAACAAATTTCAGCAGAACATGCTCATTTTAGTTCCATATAGAGAACAGTTTCTCCCTCCTGAGCAGGGCTAGTGATGATGGTTAAAGGGCAAAAGCAGATCTGCACCACAATGGTCCCCTCAAAACAGCTTTGGGGGAGCATCTTGCCCTTCCCAAAACAGGGACAGCTTGTGGTGCAGGTTCTCTGGGGAGATGAAGGGAGATGCAGGGCTGCCTGTGGCATTTGGTGCCAGATGCTTCTTCCCTCATCTCTCCCAAACTTCACCAAGGCACTCTGCAGACCCCTGCCTGCCACAGGGTTAGTCTGAGAGAATAATTCAGGGCTGCAGGTCTTGGCTGAAACGGGAACTGAAGAACTGAAATCCTGCCCGAGCCTTTCAAGCCTCGCTGGGAGCATCCCTGACTTAGCCTGTCTTTCCTTCTGCCTTCTGCAGTTTATTTCACACAAAGTAACTGTGCTTCAAAGGAAGCTGTGTGAATAAACACCCTGCAGTTAATTTCTTGCCTTCAATTGCTTGCTCATTTGTGGATGACATGTAACATAGTCTGAGTTATTCAAATCACAAGGTAAACACCCTTTGCACAGCAGATACTGCTTCTGAGGCTTTTAATTGTGGTGTTTATATTTTGCAATGTGTTGGTTCCTGTCTCCTTTTTCTAATATTGAATGATCTAATCTGTGTCTCGTAAATGAATCTATTTTAGCTCCACTAGAATAACCCCTTAATTGAAGGCATACAGGCAGCCTGTGATGGGAGAAGCAATGCTAAACAGTAAATACAGTTAATGGGACAATTTACCATGTGTGGATGCTCTTAGCTTTGATGATACCCTGATTAGCTCAGCTGCTGTGTTTGATTTTAATTGTAATGAGAATTAATTGGAAAGCGCAGCACAACAGCAGCCCTGCAACGGTGTTTCCATGTCTCAAAAAAAAAAAAAAAAAAAAAAAAAAAAAAAAGGCAAGTGTAACCACTCATCCCAAATTAATGGTTTTATTTCTTTTACAGAAAAATACTATGGAAACTTATAGGAGAGAGGTAAGTGGTGCTTCCCTCATTCCTAGGTGTTTTCTTGTATGTGCTGCTCGCAGCAGTGCAGGATGGGGGCTCAAACCCCCCGTGCAGGGGATGTTTTCAAAGCAGAGTTCCCACCCCATGGAGCTTTTGGTCAGTGTGTTTTCAGGACATTCCCTGCCTCTGCACCTCCCAGTGCAGGCAGCCAGCAGCTCTCCCAGTGATGGGAAGGCTCAGGCAAGGACAGCCACTGGGGCTAAATCCAATAGATCAGAATTAGTGGTGGGGAAATCACAGGAGGTACATCCAGTGGCGCCAGTGTAGAGACAGCCAAGAAGCAATGATAATTACATGCTAAATCAGCCAGAGAATTTGTAGGTGCCAAGGATGGTAGCTATTATTCAATTTTTATATAGCATGGGGAGTGCTTTTTAATTACTTGCACATTGCAAAATGATCTTCTGATGTTTGCAATAAGCTCCCTGAAAACAGACATTTTACTGAGGCAGTTTAGGGATCTTCTGATTCCTTGGACATCCAATAATTAGGGAAGAAGCAGTCCCTGCTGTAGTTAGCCTCACTACCTGGGAGGGGGCATATTTGAGGTTCAGATAAACCTTGTCTTCATATCTCCATGCTCCTAACCATGGCCATGTCTGATCCCCCTCAGGTCATGTACTATCAGCAGGCCATTGGGAAGACCAGAGTGAAATCTTCTGTCTCTCTTGGAGGGTAAGTCCTGATTTCCTTCTGTCCACACATTAATTAGTCTTCAGTGCTTATCTCCTAACAAGATGATGAAGCTGTCTGCCCTGGCAGCTGGTGACTCAGCCTGGGGAATCGATGAGTTGGCCTCACGCTGGGCTGTCTGGGCTGTGTGTTGTCTGGGCCAGGAGGCAGAAGGCAGAGGAGGGATCAGAGTCTCAGGCAGGATGAAGAGGCTCCGTGGATGCAGCACCAGCCTCTGGGCTGAGATTCCCTCTGAAATCAAGGGATGCTCAGTCTGGTCAGGGCTGGGCTGTGATGCTGGAACAAGGAGCTGTGTGGAGCTGCCTGGTGAGGATCCAGCAGTGTGTCTGTCCTGTTGGGATGAGTAACCAGAGGGGACAGGCTGACCCTCCTGCTCCTGGTGCCCAACCTGCTGGGCTGCATTCAGCCCCAGGAGTGTTCCTGCTCAATGGTGATGTTCACCAGAAGGCAGCAGAGCTGAGAAGACACGGGTTGGTCTGTATTACTCTCTCCATGAACATCCAAGCAATTAATTAGCAATTCCTCTTCCCACTGGGTGTGTTTCCTGATCGGATTCTCGATGAAGCCAGTTAAGTGCAAAGCATCCAGTCCTGGCATTAGCCATTAGTGTGTTTGTTTGCCAGAGGCTTTTCTCACCTGGAGCCTGGTGTGCTGACCAGGTGCCTGGAGGTGCAGCCCATAGCACCTGTCTGATTTCCACAGTCATCACCACCAGAAATTCATACCGGATCTAAGATAAACAAGGTGCTCAGACCTATTCCCTGGAGAAGACAGTCGTGGATGAATGAAATGGGAGGGACAATCTGTCTTCTGAGGGCCAGGGCTTGCAGGGCACCAGCAGTTCTGCTCATTTCATCTGTCACTGACTCCCAGGTCGCTTAGAACTTTCCTGCCTCAATTTTCCAAACTGTGACCTGGAGCTGGGGACACCTGGCTACCTTCCAGGAATTTTGTGTTGCTTGACTCTGTGGCAATGGGGCTTTTCAGTCTTTAGTTCTGATGGGACAGTGTCTATCACATAGATGAAAAATCCTCAGGATATTTGGAGCTCCATGTCAGCTGCAGGATTGGGTCCAAATCAAATTATTCTTGATGAGCAGCAAGTAGACAGCGTGCATGCTTCAGAGCATGGCATTGATTTAGGAGGAGTTCCAAGGCACTAATCGTCAAAAGGAGAGTGCTATCTTACCTGAGCTGACAGGTTTAGATTTGTTTGATTAGAATATAGGAGTGAATTATGCAGGTGCTGAATGCCTTGGCATTTCCAGTGGGAAGATAGGATCGAGCACTTGTGTGCCAGCCCGTGGTTTGCTTTGTGCAGGAGCATTTGTATAAGTGCAGGGGCTGTGCCAAGGTGCCTGTTAGCAACGGGGCTCTGGACAGTGCACTCCCAGCTCGGAGCGCATGAAAGCACTTTGGCCTGGAAGGAATTTTAAACGCAGAAACCAGATGATTCTTTTCAAGAATGAAAAAGGGAGGCGAGAGCTAAAATTCCGGGACATTAGTGAAATCGGTTGTAATTATAAGTCTGGCCAAGTTAGAAGGTAGGAGAAGTGTTTGTCTGGTTCCTGCTGGGACAGAGACAGTTTTGCTTTGTGCCAAGCCCTCAGAGCCATTTGCAGAGAGAGGAATGAGCCATGTGGTAGGTGAGGGAGGAAAGGAGGAGCTGGGATGAGCCCTCAGGACTCCCTCACTCTCCCGGAGCTCCCTGGGCTCTCCCACAGCCCATGGGAAGTCTGGGGAGGACCCAGCTGAGCGAACACATCTCTCATCTCTGGCACTTTCCTCCCAGCATGGTGCAGGATCAGGCTCTTGCCAGCTGGCTGGAGAAGGAGGCAGGAGCCATTGGGGTGCTCAGTCCAACTTCCTTGAAATGAAGAGGCAACAGGAGGTGATGGAGGAGAGTCTTGTGTCTCCTTACACTTGAACTGATGAATTCACTGCTTTCAAAGACAGCCAGGAGATTCCTGTTTGGGAAATGGAAAAGATTAATTGAGATAATGAATCAGTTTTTCTAGGAAGGCAGGGGTCATGTTCCAGATCCCTGTGCTGATAGGGCTGCACCTCTGGGAAGATCTTTATCTGTGCAACCAGTTATGTGGTTGTAATGGCGCTTGCTGCAATTCTGGCTTCAAATTAATATTTTGATTTTGGATTCGTTGCAGGGTTGTGAAGTACTCTGAGCAGTTCCTCTCCAATGATCCTATCCTGTCTGGATGTCTCCCCAGCAACCCCTGGATAACAGATGACCCTGAGTTCTGGGATCTCAATGCAAAGCTGTATGTATTTGCATTATTTTGCCAGCTTGTGGTTTACACTGACCTTTGTGCTGATAGAAATCAGGAAAGGGAACCACTGATTTCATTGTGATAACTGTTCCCTGATCACGAGCTGGGAAGTGTTCCCTTTGTAACATAGATGGGCCATGCTAAAGAAACTGTTGGGAATGTTCCATGCTGAACTTCCAGCACTGCCTCCTTCAAGTGGAGCCTTCCCCAACATTACAGAGATTCCTGAAGTGAGGATGGGAGTGTGCACTCAGCCCCTCGGAGTGGATCCAATCCTCCCCTTGGAGGAGTGAACTCCACCTTTACTAGCACAGGAATGGAACATGACCTGTGACACACAGGGGTAGCACTTTATTTAGGGTTAACCTAGATAAGGTGCCCACAGTGATACAGTAATCCAGATTCACTTGCTCCCCTTGGTCTGTACTCACACCTCAGGCTGCTTTCCTAGGAGACACTTTGGGCTGGAGGCACACACTGGTGGTCTGTCCCTTCTCCCTTGGTTTTCCCTTTGGACACTATTTGCTAATTACACAGTGGCATCTCAGGGCTTGAAGCAAACAACATCTTACTGGTTCTCATGTGAGACCAGCAATCCTGTTAGAGTGATTCTATCCCATCAGACAGCCCCAGAGGATGCCTTCACTGAATGCCTTTATGAGGAGCAAAGCTTTGGGCAGCAACCAGTGCCTCCTCCAGAATGGGACTGAGTCAAACCTCAGGGCAAGGCTGGGCTGTCACTCAGGGAGCAGCATAAATCCCAGTTAAATCCTCATCCCGCTGCAGACCAAGTTGTTTAATTACACTTACTTAGTGGGTTGACTTCAGGAGCTCATTACACCATTCTGGAAAACAGAGAGTGTTGAGAAGTCCCTTGGCATTCCAGCAAAGGGCATTTTGGCTTTAATTAATCTGCTAATGAGGTGGGCCCCGCGAAACTGGCCGTGCTGTTTGTTTTCTCCCCGTGCAGGGTGGAAGTGCCCACCAGGATGCGTGTGGAGCGATGGGCCTTCAACTTCAACGAGCTGATCCGAGACCCCAAAGGGCGGCAGAACTTCCAGCTCTTCCTGAAGAAGGAGTTCAGCGGTGGGTCTGCTGGCACTCTGTGCCTTTGTCCCTGGGCTGAGGCAGGGACAGTGTCACCGAGTGAAGGGCTGTTGGAGGCTGTGCAGCCAGGGCAGGTGATACCATCTAGTGGCACGGGACACACGGTACAGCCCGGGACATTCCCTGTGGGTTCAAATTAAATTTTAGGAGGCAATTCTTCCCTGTGAGGGTGGGCAGACCCTGGGAGTGTCCAAGGCCAGGCTGAACAGGGCTTGGAGCAACCTGGGCTAGTGGAAGGTGTCCCTGCCCATGGCAGGGGGGGAATGAGATGACCTTTGAAGTCCATTCCAACCCAAACCATTCTAGGATTCTCTGACTCCTCCTGGAGAAGCTGGAACTGGCTGAATTCATAAGCTCTTACAGATGTCAGCGGGCAGAGAGCAGAGGAAAGCTGTTTTCCCCCTTCAGTCCCAAGAGGATCTTCCAGCCAGCTGAAGAGTTGGAGATACTGATTTAGGACCTACACATGTTGAGCCAAACAAATTCAGTTTAGGAGTTAATAAATGGGATTGTGTTTTCTTCAGCCTCTCTCTGCTGATTGTGTCCTTGTTATGCAGGAGAGAATCTGAGTTTCTGGGAAGCCTGTGAGGATCTCAAGTATGGAGACCAATCCAAGGTCAAAGAAAAAGCAGAAGAAATTTACAAGTGAGTGTAAATTTCCACACTCTTAAACTGTTTATGCATGAGTCCTATCACCTTCCACCAGCTGTTATTCTCCACGTGATTTATTCCTGAAACTTTTCTGTGTAAGCTGTGGCTGTCTTATGTCCCCACTGAGGAAAGGAGCTTTGGGAGGCAAAAGCAGAAGTGTTGTTCTGTTATATGGGTACTTTTCCTTTCTGTTCTCCACTATTACATTTCAGGATTAGCATGTAATTTAAATAGCAGTGTGGAATAGCAAAGATCTTGGGGCTGCCACGAGGAAAGTGAAAAGACCCTTTCTGCTTCCTGTGGGCTAAAATTTGGTTTATATTGTATACTCACAGAGGAAGTGACTGCATGTCTCTGATGAAGATTGCCTGATTGCCCAAGATTAGGACAGCAAATTGAGTGGGGAGCTGAAGGGACTTTTCCTTTCATGCATAGATAGGAATGTCCATGAATTCTCCATCTGCTAATGGCACTGTGGATCCCTCCTCCCTGCAGGCTCTTCCTGGCTCCAGGCGCCCGGCGCTGGATTAACATCGATGGCACAACAATGGGCATCACAGTCAAAGGCCTCAAGCACCCTCACCGATATGTTCTGGATGCTGCCCAGACCCACATTTACATGCTGATGAAAAAGGTTTGTTACTTGTTTCCAAAGCCTAAGGGGGATTCCAGTCCTCTGGGCCTTTCCGTGCCTTCCTGTGTTATCAGCTGTGTCTTTCAAGGGGCCTTTGTTTGAAAATCCCCCGAATTTGCTGAGTTAAGCAAGTGCAGCTCCAGACCTTTGTGTTTTGCTGCTGCATCTTCCCTCTAAGGCAGCGTGTCCCCAGGGTAGTAGGTCAGGGGGCTGCTGAAAGTCCTGCTTTCCAATTCCAGCTTGGCCACCAGCTCGTGCACATTGCACTGAGAGGGGCAGAACGAGACTGATTTTCACCCTTGAGGAAAAGTTTGGCTCCTGAAAGACAAGCTCCTCACCTTGCAGTGACTGTGAGACCCTGCTGGCCTGGGTTAAGCTCCGTTCAGATTTTTTGAGCTGGGTCTTACCTTCGAAGCTTTATTCTGAGATGGGAAATCCTGGGAATTTTACACCAAGATGAAAGGGTATTGGTTTAAATAGCTACATTTGCCTGAAAGATGCAAAGTCCCTTGGGCTGCTGGGGGAGATTATCCAGTTCCCAGCCTCCCTGGCTCCTGAGCAGGTGTTTTTGGTGGTGATTTTAATAAGGGTGTTTGCAGCCCATAACTACCAGTTTCTCTTTTTTCTCCTAGTAGGACTCCTATGGCCGCTATTTAAAGTCTCCAATATACAAGGAAATGTTGGCCAAGGCTGTTGTGCCACAAGAGACTGTCAAAAAAAGGCAAGTGAAACTGGCTGTAATTGTGGGGTTTGTTTTTCTTGTTGTAGCAAGGGTAGAAAAAGCCCAAGTTGCAGCAAAATTACTATGATTTAGATGTTCTCTTAATTAAATAAAATTTTTCACTGAGAAGATGCTTAGCTCTGAGAATGATGGTGCTGTTTATTCATGAGCCCTTTGGAAGTGGCTTGTAGAGTTGGAATAGACGTGACAATTCTCAGCTGCCTTCTCTGTCAGGTCTGCTTGGAAGGGCTGTGATTGTTGAATTAATCATGACTCCTTTCCTGGAAGGAGAGAGCACTGTGTCCTGGGCATGGGAAAACTCCTGCCCACGGAACGTTGTCTGCCAGAGCAGAGGCAGAACCAGGGTTCAGGATCCTCCGTGGGATCTGCTCAGCTCTGCCTGGATAAAGCTGCTTATTCCCAGTGTAGGGAAGGTGACAGGCACATGGGAACAATGCTTGTGAGTGAGAGCTGGCACAACGTAGATGGCCTTAGAAATGGCCTTTTTCCTGAGCAAGGTGAAGGCTGAACAGCAAACTGAGGCCATTTGAACTGCAGTTACTCCTAAAGCTGAGTGTGCAGTGTCAGGGCCAGTCTGGGTGGTGTGCTCCTTTCTCTGTTCCTCTTCCACTTGTCAACCTAGCAAGCAAGAAAGAGGAATTGTGGACTTTCACAGTGTTGTTTCTTCTAAAGCATGTTTCAAGTCAGTGGAAAAATCCCTGCTGCTGACTTGCCTGGGGTTTGGTTAGTTGTTCCCTGAGCACACATCACAAGGTCACTGGCAGATGTTGGCTGATCCCAGTGACTGCCTTTGTGTCTGTCAGTGCTTGTTCTGGACACTCAGTGCTCAGCATCTCGTTAAGCTGGAGAGAGAGCTGCTGCCTCTTCCCGAGCTGGGGTAATGCTTGTTTGTGCTGAAGTGGCTTTGATGCAGCAGGTGGTGGGTGTTTTCTGGGGAGCCTCACCAAGAAACACCCATACAGGTGCCTGGCTTGACCTCACAGAGGGCACCAGAGAAAATTCCACTGATGAGCAGTGTTTGGCTCCACAACGAGTGTTAGTTGTGTGCAAACACTTAGAACATCTGGAGGAGTGTGGATACCCACTGGAGTCCCCTGGGGACAGGACCAGGACTGTCTTTACACTTTTAGCAGCTCTGCAGCTGACATGTGACAACGAGTCACCCATCCCTGTTTTAAACCACCTCCTCTGCATTCTGTCCCTCTCTGTGTCCCAGCTTGCCCTCCTGGTAACTTTGCTTACCAGGGGGTGAGTTTTTGGTACCCTCCTCCTCACTAACACCCTTTCCCTCTGTCTCTGCCCAGCACCGGCTTGTTCGGCCGCCGTCACCTGCGCTCCAGCCCCAGCCCCATCATCCTGAGGCAGCAGGAGGAGGAGGCCAAAGCCAGGGAAGCCGCCACCACCGTGGACATCACGCAGGTCATGAGCAAGCTGGATCGCAGGAACCAGCTCCAGAAGGAGCCTCCTGCCAAGTAGGCTCTGAGCCCCGCGCAGGGCGCAGCGCAGGGAAAAGACAAGCCGAGGCTGGTGTTGAGCTTCGCCTCCCCTTCCTGAAGGTGTCAGTGCTGCTTTAGGTTTCCCAGGCTGGCTCTGCCATCAGCCGGCTGCCCGCACGTTGCCATGGCTGCTGGAGAGCAGATGCCACTTCCCAGGCGTGCCAGGCAGGGAGTGCTGCTGGGGCCGGGCTGCTGCCTCTGCCAGGCTCGGGAGGCAGGACCCCGGTTCCTTCTGCCTGCCCTGAGATTGCCCCGGGAAGCTGGGCAGCCCAGCTGCCTCTCCCTGCCTCCTGCTCTTCCAGGAGGTGGGATGGCACCAGAGTGAAGGGCTGCATCCCGGTCCTTTGGCTTCAAACCAGCCTTCCTTGGAGCAGAGGTGGATGGCCCCGTGGGGAACAGGGAGAGAGGACCCACCTCAGAATGACCATGCTGACCTCCATCCGTGGGGGCATGAACACCCTCCCAAGGGGTCAGAGGGGACCCACCTCAGAGGGACCATGCTGACCTCCATCCTTGGGGAGATGAACACCCTCCCAAGGGGTCAGAGGGGACCTGGGTCAGAGGGACCATGCTGACCTCCATCCCTGGGGGGATGAACACCCTCCCAAGGGGCCATCTGGCACCCCCTGAGAGGAGCATCCCCTGCACCTCCCAGGCAGGGCAACGAGGCCACAGGCAGAAGAGCCAGGCAGGCTTCTTGTGAGACCATCAGCAATGGGCAGTCCTGAAGGTTTGGGTGACCCTTTGCATTTGAATGACACTCCCACATTCCCCTGGCAGGATGGAGATGATGAGTGGGGAGGTCTGCTCTCCCTGTGCTGGGTGTGCAGGGGCAGAGCCACCCCCTGCCAGAGCCTGCACGAGGCCTTGAGAGGTTTCAGCAAATCCTTCCCACCTCTTGTCTTGTCTTTTTCCTGCTCTTCTATTTTTTTGTTGTTAAAAAAAACCAACAGGAGGTAGTTCCAGTTGTCACTGGCTTGTAGCCCAGAGGCAAGGGAGAAGAGGGTAGAAGTGTTAAGAGCTGATTCAACTTTAAGTAGGGTTTTTTTTGTTTGTTTGTTTGTTTTTGTGCTCTGTCTCTTTAGCTCTTTAAAATAAGGCAAACTAAAATACTATGTTAGTGCTAAAGGGGGGGTCAGGGAGATTCCAGGCCTTGCTGGGAAAGCCCAGCATGTCTGGACCAGTCCAACGATTACTAGAAGTGCAAAGATTCCTGCAAAGCCCAGTAAAGGGAATTGGAGGGACAGAAAACTTCCTTGTTTGTTAAAATTTAGGGAAGTAGAGGGACTAGGTGGAAGCACTGAGGTCTGGGAAGCTGCTTCTCTCGTATTTGTATTGTTCATCCCTTTTAAATACTGGTAGGATTTTACAGGAAATGGGAGACCATAGAATCATGGGATCCCACAGTTGTTTGGGTTGGGAGAGACCTTAAACAACACCTTGTCCCAACTCCCCTGCCATGGGCAGCGACACCTTCCACTAGCCCAGGTTGCTCCAAGCCCCATCCAACCTGGCCTTGGACACTTCCAGGGATGGGGCAGCCACAGCTTCTGGAGAAGCCTGGTTGGGAAGGAGGACCCTCAGGTAATGGGATGCATGCAGACCAGCCCCTTGGAGCTCTGGGGTCCCAGGGTCCACGCAGGCCAACTCGCTGTGAATAGGGTGACAGGATGTCACCGTGTCCCCAACAGCCTGACCAGTGACTCCTGCCCTCCCCACGGGTGTTATCAGAGGAGGAACTGGGGCTGCACGGTCTGATCTGGTGTCACTGCAGAACTCGTATCCTTCACTTGCAGCTGAGCCAGGGAGATTTTCCTGAACTTCCTTAGCTCATCAGTGATTGACCTTTTTAGAGGAATTGAAACCGAGTGGCCTGAGACTTTCACTCTGATGTCAAGGTCTGTGCTGAGTCTCTGCTCTTGCTCCTGGTGGAAGCAAAGGCACATTTTGCAGTGCCCTACAGGGCAGCAGCATCAATCTTTTCTTTAATTCTGCTCAAAACCCCAAGGCTTTGTTACACCATTAATCTACCCTTGATATAAGAGCATTGAAAGATATTCCAAAACCTGGCAGGTTTGGTCCAAAGCTGCTTGATTGTGGTGAGCTCTACAGTCTCTCCAGACTTTGTGTAACATGGAGCACTGAGCATGTTGGGATTGCCAGTATGCAGTAACATGTGGAAGATCAAGTCAGGGCATAAATAATAAATAACAAATCTGTGTGTTCTAGTCAGTCCCTCTGATTCTACTTCTATTTTGTCCGCTGTTTGCTTGTTACATTCTGTGTATCCATTCCTTTCTCTGTTTTTTCGTCATCTCCACTTTGCATTGCTGTTCCCCTGCCCTGGGTTAGTGTGGCATGCTCAGGAGTCACTGTGCTTGTGGACCACCAGCCACTGTGCCTGTGGGACACTCATCTGACACACACACAGGCAGCAGCTGGCTCTGCTCTGCCACAGGCTGATGGAGCAGGCACGGCCCAGCCTTCTGCTCCCCATCCCTTGCTGCTCAGTCCTGCAAGAGGAATGTCACCTGGTACAAGCTGAACTGCACTTTGTGCTGGAAATTGTTTGTTTCCATTGGAAAATCAGAGCAATATGTTTTTTCATTTCTCAGCCATGGCTTCTGCACATTCAGCTGTCTAATAAAAATAAATGTAGAAAATGGAAAAAGAACCGAGTCCATCCTTCTCTGTTGTGTCTCATTGTGTTCATCCCTCGCTGTCTCATCACTGCATGTGTGTGTACATGTTCTGTGTGTGCCTCTGCCTCCAGCTCTTCTCCTCGGACACTCAAGCTGCATTTTCTTCCCCCTGGGAGTGAGTCCTTGGGAAACGGGAGGGGACCCAGAATGGAGCTTGTCCTGTATCTGTCCTGTCCAAGCTGTACTTGGGCTTGTCCTGAGGACTGAATGAGCTGAGCTGGAGCCTTCACAGCCCCAGCCAGGGACACTGGGGGCTCCAGCACAAGATGTGGTTTGTATTACCAGTCATCAGGGCGACTTGGGCTCAGTGCCTGTTCCTTGGCCACGGCAGCAGCCAGAGCAGAAGTGCCTTGGGTGTGCCACGGTTGTGCCGCTCGTCGCCAAGATCACATTCTGGGGCTGACAGACTCCCCCGTGCCTGGAGCTAATCCTTGTGAGGACTGAGACAAGCTGGTGTCTCCTCCAGCATCCCGGTGGGTGTGGGGCCAGATCTGTCAGGACCCACCGAGGCTGGTAGCAATGACCCTGTTGTGACACCTCTGTGCTCCTGTGGGAGGGCAAGGAAGGGGATGGAGCTGCAGGATGGGCGCACTGGCACAAGGCTGGATGGCGTGGCTGTCAGCTGCCTCCTGGCTGAGCCCTGTGTCCCCTGGCAAAGGAAAAGAGGGCTTCTCCTCCTGATGAAACCGGGCTAGACCAGCCACCTCTGTGCCACTCCTGGGCCTGACCGAGCCTGTCTCCTTTTCCTCCCCACAGCCGTCCCACCTCACCTGCCAGACCCCTCACCCGGTTGCCCACGCTGGCACCAGCACCCCTCCATCGCCTGCCCTGCCTTCCACCCCATCCGGCCCCCCGGCCCTGCCCCACGGCACCGCCTGCCCCTCGCCCATCACCGTGGCTTTGGACAGCGCCAGCGCCGTGGGAGCCCCGCGGGACCCCCGGGTGCCCAGCCCCGGCCCCTTCCCCTGCGGGGGCAGGAGGTCCCTGGGCCGGTTCCTGCGGAGGGGCTGCTGGACATCGCCCACCTTGGCCGGACTCTCGCCGCGCTGCCCGGCCGTGCCCCACGCGAAGGTGCAGCCGCTGGGCGAGCGGGAGCGGCGGCTGCGCCCGGACGCCAAGGTGGTCAGCAGGTGAGCACTGCCCGGGCACCTGGGCAGCCTCCCCCCCAGCACCACCGTGGGCTGGGATGAGCCAGAGGCTGCCAAGGACCTGCCCAACAGCCACCCTTCCTTCCCTTGCTTCTAAACCCCGCCAGTGCCATCTGTGCCACCTGCCCCAAAGCCCAGCCAGGCTCTGAACGTGTCCCTTCCCCCTTTCTCCACTCCTGCTGCTCACATTGGATGTGTTTTCTGGTGGGAACAGGGCAGGAACCCACTCCGGTGGTGCCTCTTCCATGCTCACACCTCCTGTTTGGGGGTGCCAAACCCCAAGTTTTACTTTTAATCCCCGAGTTTGGAAAGCCATCCATGTATTTTTGTTTGTTCTCAAGCATTAGTTCAGGTTTGGTTTTAGTGATTTCAAGTCATAGGTGACCCAGAAGTGGCAAGGGAGGAGAAATTTTGAGGGAGTGTCATGAAACATTTGTTGCTCTGGGGCAGGATGTTCGGAGGGGGAATTTTTGCCAGGACAGGCTGTCCCTGCTGGAGCCAAACCCTGGCCATGTCCCTCACCCAGAGCAGAATGTCCCCAGTCCCATTTAACCCACCTCTGCCGCTGACCGAGTGGATGAATCCACATTATAAATTCCAAAGCACGAACCTGGGGGCTCCTGCTCCACCTGGCTCTGCGCTCCAGAGCTGTGTCACACGCCTTTCCAGCTTCAAAGGGGTGGGAGCTCACATTCCCCTCGTTTTCCCTCTCCGCGGGCTCCGTTTGGCTTTGGGATTCGGGGTTTGAACAGTGGAAGTCTCAAAGCTGCCTCGGAGCACATCAAAAAGTACCGTGTGTGTGTGATGAGTTTCTGTTTCCCCACGCAGCTTCTTCCAAGTGAGAACGGAGAGCCGAGCGCGCCCCGCGGGCTCCGAGCGCGGAGAGGACAGACACCACCGAGCCCATAAGGACTCTGCCAAGGGGCTGATCTGCCCCTGGGAGACCCCCATGGAGGAGGGGATGGCGGGGTAACCAGCAGCCTCCACACGGATGCTCTTTCCAGGCCTGAGACCGAAATGTTTGCCCTGGGTGGCTCAGCACATGGACCGCGTTGGAGAGCTACGTTAGAGCCACCCTTCTGCATCAGGGACACCCAGACCACCCCAGCTCCGGAGGACAGACCCTGCCGTGCCCGCCGGTTTGTAATCCAAGAACTCCAAGCGTTTCTGGGCTGGTTTGCTTTCCTATCTTTGCTGCATTCAGACCTGTTCACAGCAGATGCCTCGAGAAATGAGCCTGGTTTCTTGGCTCGGAGCAGATGGAGGATGTCTGTGCATGGATGTCGTGGAAATGGTGTCTTATCCGAGTTTCTTGCTTGGCCATGAGATGTCAGCACACTGAACACAGCACAGCTGGAGCAGGGGTTTTTCACAGAGGGGCTCAGGCTTCAGTGCCACGACTGGGGCATGTTTGTGTCCCCAGCCTGGGTCCACCTCTTTGGGGCATGTCTGTGTCCCCAGCCTGGGTCCACCTCTTTGGGGCATGTTTGTGTCCCCAGCCTGGGTCCACCTCTTTGGGGCATGTTTGTGTCCCCAGCCTGGGTCCTCCTCTTTGGGGCATGTTTGTGTCCCCAGCCTGGGTCCACCTCTTTGGGGCATGTTTGTGTCCCCAGCCTGGCTCCACCTCTTGTTAATAACAATCTTTGAATTTTAAAGCAGGTTGATTAAGACACAGATGATTGCTGGGGAGAATACAGGGGCCCCTCATGAGAAGCCGTGGGGCATAGCATCATTCCTTCATCCAAGCCAAAAGTGATCCCAGAGGGCAAGGAGTGCAGGGGGAGAGCCAAGGGCCCTCCTGCCTTAGTTCCTGCTTCCCAGGGCATGGGTTTGAAACCATAGCTTGAACTGCACCCCAGAAACACTTGGGAAGATCCAGACCAAATTCTGGGACTCTCCAAACTCAGACTGATGCATTGCCAGAGCCTTTACCTGTGCTAATACCAAACATCAGACCGTGGCCTTCCTTGTGTCGTGATGTTTGATGGTGGTCCATTCATGTGGAGGAGTTCCCTTGGTGCGTGTGCTGTGGGTCACTGTGCTGTAGCTTGGCCATGAGCTGTGACTTCTGATGTTGCTGTTTTGTACTTTCTGACTCTAAATGGAGCTTTGCCTGTGTGCCTGCCAGGGTTTCTCACTCCTGCTGTGGGATTTAAACCTCTCCTCACACACGCTCAGTGCCCCCCGTTTCCCCCAGGCCTGGGGTGACACTTCTCGTCACAGGGCAGTTTGGGAGTATCAAGAGGGTGTTTCTGTCTCCAAAGACTCTTTCCCAGGGGAATTCAGGATTGATGTCCCACACTGCCCGTGGTGTTTCTCTTGTAGAAATGCACTCGCTGGCTTTGCTCTGTCAGAGGGACCTGGTACTGCTCCACGGTCACTGGTGGTGACAACTATTGATGATGAGACAAATGTCATGTCTTTTGCAGTTCTTTTTGTTAATATTGTTCCTCAGCCACTCCTGATGTGACACTGACAACACATAATCCAGGAAACATGACAGGAAGACATTGTGATGTGTAAGAGTTACTAAGATGATATTCAATATTACGTATTTGATGAGATTCATCCTTCTCCTAGTATTTCTCTCATTATGCCTGTTGGGCACCTCCTCACCTTCTACTCCTCATGTTCATCTTCTCCACCAGAGGAAGGACTTTGGGATCCAAAACTGCTGCCCTGTCAGGGCTGGGGCACGTGGGTGCAGTGACACCCAGCCAGACAGGCACATCCCTATCCCAGGGTCCAGCACTGGTGCTTCCCAACATCAATCCCCTCAGGGCACTGCTTTTTTCCCCCATTATCTGACAACCGGAGAACTCCTATAGTTTTCTCCCCTGCTGTGGAGAGCCCCTGGCACCTCCGAGCCTTGCTCTCCTCCCTTCTCCCAGGACCCCCCAGGTACCTGCTGAGCACAGGTTGAAGGCGGCACCTCCAGAAGCTCTGGGTCCCTCCTGCCACCTGGGTGTGCTGGCACGGTGACATCTGAGGCCATGTCCCAGCTGGAGACCTGGTGTGCCAGAGTCGGGAGCGCTTTTAGCTCCGCAGTTCAGCCCCCCTGGCTGTGCAGGAGCCCACTTAACACTGCCTGCAGTCACCTGGAGGAATCAGCTCACTGCAGCAACCTCCACATCCAAGGTGTTCCCATAATGTGAGGGATGTGTGAGGTTAATGACTGGAAAAAGTGATGGCTCCCCGTGGGCAGTTTCTCAGAGAGCTCCCTGCTGTTTAGCTGACAGAAGAAAGGAGACTGTGGCAGCGGTGGCAGCGGCAGTGGAGGAGCTGCATCCCCTCTGCACAGCTGCTGCATCCCCTCTGCACAGCCACTGCATCCCCAAAGCACAGCAGCTGCATCCCCTCTGCACAGCCACTGCATCCCCTCTGCACAGCTGCTGCATCCCCTCTGCACAGCCACTGCATCCCCAAAGCACAGCAGCTGCATCTCCAAAGCACAGCAGCTGCATCCCCTCTGCACAGCAGCTGCATCCCCTCTGCACAGCCACTGCATCCCCTCTGCACAGCAGCTGCATCCCCTCTGCACAGCAGCTGCACAGCCCCACGAGCAGCCGTGGCCCCACTGCAGCTTCTCCATGCTGGACCAGCTCCTCTGTGCTAGACCAGTTCCTCCATATTGGACCAGCTCCTCCATGCTGGACCAGCTCCTCCGGGCTGGACCAGTTCCTCCATGCTGGACCAGTTCCTCCATGCTGGACCAGCTCCCACGCTCCAGGTCCCAGCTGATGCGCTGCGGGACGGGCTGTGGTGGCCGGACGTGGGTGTTCGTGGGATTAACTTGGAAGGAAGATTCTTATCCAAGTGGTTCTCCCAGTGCTCCACTCGCAGGCGTGGGGGTCCCGCACCCCGCCATGGGGTGGGCTCCTCCAGCATCCTCCCCTCGGGCTGCCCCACAGCTGCTGGCATCTTTAGTATGGGCCAGCCTGGAAAACCAGAGCGGCCTCTGGGCTTCCCCCACAGCCCTGTGAGGGCTCTTCCCAGGCTGCCTCAGCCACCAACCTCAAGGGGACACTGTTGGGATAGGATGGGAGCGAGTCCCACGCTGGTGATCCTCAGCCTCTGGCTGGAGCCACGAGTGGGAGGTGGATGCTGGAGGGGGCTGCCAGTTTTGGGACATCCCCTTTGTGGCCGTGCCGTGGGGCTGGGCTACAGAGGAGAGGTGTGAGGGGGGGCATGGCCAGCCCAGAGAACCTGGTTAAAATATCCATATGAAAGATCTGCTTTCCAGGGGACTGGCATCTCTCCTACCTGCCCTCAAGCCTGACATCTCACTCCGTCCTCCCAGGTGGGCCGTGGGGCTGGAGCGCCGAACACACCGAGGGGCTGCTCCTCCTCTGAGGCCTCGGGCTGTGCATTGCTCAGCTCTCACGACTTTAAAAATGCAACAAAGAATGCTCAGCATCCAGCAGGATCAGGCCTGGGGAGCAGGAAGTACCAGCTGGCTGAGGAGAGGGCTGGTTCCCATGGGATTCCCAGTGCGGTTTTGGCAGGCGGCGTGGTTGGGATGGCTCCGCCAGCAGGCTCTTCCTGCCTGGAATGCCAGCCCTGGCAGAACAGCTGACTCAGAGCGTGACAGCTCCTCACAGCATCCCCTTCTGCAAGGAGCTGCCAGGGGAGCTCCTGACACCGCGGCGAGGGTGGCTTGGACAGCGAGCCACAAACAGAGCCCACGTCGTGGTGCTCTTGGAAATGCTGCTCCGTGGGTGGAATCCACCTCTGTGCAGGGCTCCCGGAACGGGGCGGCAGCCCAGCCAACAAGGGTCAGCCCACAGCCAACAGCTGAGTCAGGAAAAACACATCAGAAAAGAATCTTCGGGACTTGGCCTTTTGGGGCTCAGGAGCCTCAGGGATGCAGGGATGAGCCCCAGGGATGAGGGACAAGCACAGGGATGCAGGGACAAACCCAGGGATGCAGGAGCGCCAGGGATGAAGGACAAGCCCAGGGATGCAGGAACAACCCCAGGGTTGCAGGAACAAACCCAGGGATGCAGGGACAAACCCAGGGATGCAGGGACAAACCCAGGGATGCAGGGACAAACCCAGGGATGCAGGGACAAACCCAGGGATGCAGGGACAAACCCAGGGATGCAGGGACAAACCCAGGGATGCAGGGACAAACCCAGGGATGCAGGGACAAACCCAGGGATGCAGGGACAAACCCAGGGATGCAGGGACAAACCCAGGGATGCAGGGACAAACCCAGGGATGCAGGGACAAACCCAGGGATGCAGGGACAAACCCAGGGATGCAGGGACAAACCCAGGGATGCAGGGACAAACCCAGGGATGCAGGGACAAACCCAGGGATGCAGGGACAAACCCAGGGATGCAGGGACAAACCCAGGGATGCAGGGACAAACCCAGGGATGCAGGGACAAACCCAGGGATGCAGGGACAAACCCAGGGATGCAGGGACAAACCCAGGGATGCAGGGACAAACCCAGGGATGCAGGGACAAACCCAGGCACTGGAGCGATTTTCCCCTTGCCAGGAGGGATATGTTTTATGCATTTTGCAACACACGTGGCCCAGAAGCAGAGGTGAGCACCTCTCCTTTAGGAAGAGGTTCCCAGGTCTGTTTTGCACCACACTAAAGAGGAAAAGATAAGCTCTTGCAAGTCAGTTTACTTTTTAAAATTCACGTTGCCATAGCAGCTCAGCATCCTGTCTCAAGTCCTCCTTCTTGCAAAACTTTGATCCCCATGAATCATGTTGCTCTCCAACACGTTCTACATGTAAATATATTGAAGTTCCCATAGTTCATGCCTCAACACCTCTGCAAAGACCTCTTTTATTTCTCTCTCAAAGAGAATTTCTCTGGCCAGAGGTCAGTACTTTAATTCTTGGTTTCAAGCCATCTCCTCAGCACCTCCCCTGTCCCACTGCTGCTATTCCCAGCTGAGGTTCTGGTTCCAGTGGTTTCCAACACACTCTGGTACACCACAGAACTAAACCCAGCCACCAACTTCTGTCCCCAAAATTGCAGGAATACCCTCCTCCCTTGGCTCTGCTCCAGTCCCTTCCCTGAAGTATTGAAAGAGCACAAAAATAGCCCTGCAATATCCAGCCATTTGTTGCTCTCCAGCAGAAGCTCTGAGCTGTGTTATCCTTGCTCACCTCTGGTCCCATCACACTGGGTTCCCGCTGTCCCCAGGGAAGGAGTTGGTAACACACCTTAGGATGGGATGAATCAGCTTGGGGAGTGGTTTTGTCCTTCCTTTGGCCCTAGGGAACTAATTCAAGACTGGACATAGCCAGGCAGAGTTTGGTGCCAGCTCTTACACGGGTGGGATCACCTGATTTCTGTGGCTTTGATGACAATTAGTGCACCCAATGCGCAGGGTGCAGGCACCCGCTGCAGCTCCGGCTTCTCTGGCTCTCTGCAAGCTCTGCTTTCAGATTCAGGACACCTGGAATCGTAGACTACAGAATTGTTAAGGTTGGAAAAGCCCTCTGAGATCATTGAGTCCAACCATTAACACACCACCACCATACTCACCACCAAATCATGTCTCCAAGTGCCTACTCTGGCAGTTTGAAGCCATCCTGCCCCTGTCCTGTCACTACAGGCTCTCGTAAATAGTCTTTCTCCATCTTTCTGGTCAGGTGTCCCATTTTTTCCAGCTTTATTCATACTAGCAATACTGGAAGAGATAAAAAAGAAGGAACTTAGTCTAATATATAATCAAATTTGGAATAACAGCTTACACAGTCATTTGGTTAAACAGCGCATTACTCCAAACTCCTCTTCTGCTGTTGCTGTTCACATGAATCCATCTCCTCACCCAGAGAAGACCCTCCCAGACCAGGACTGGGAAAGGTCAGTAGGATTTTTATTAATGCTCACAGCCAGACTTCCAGTCAGCCTTTTCCCCCCACCAATAACAGAAGGGGAAAAAAAAAAAAAAAAGGAAGAAGAGGAAGAAAAAATTGGGGTAAAAGTTGAAGAACACTTTAATTTATAAGAAAAAGAACTAAATAATTGATGTAGTCATGGTGCCAAAGGTAATTTCTGCTGCTCCCTCTATCTCACAAAGACATTTAGCATTGATTGAGATCAAAGTATCAAAAACCCCTGCTGCTGAGCTGAAAGGCAAAACTTTCGGCTGCCTTTCTCCGCTCTAATAATATCGTCTTTATGTAGTTAATAAACTGCACACTTCAGTCAAACTATATCATTACAGAAGACTTAGGGAGCTAATAATTTAAAAGCAAAGAATTGCCTCTGTTCTTTGCTTTGAACTAAACAACATTCTGTTGAATGAGGGGGACATCAAAGCTTTGTTACTATTACCAATGTGGCTGGAGCATAGGGCCGCACAGAGTGTGTACTTCAGTCATCAAGAGAAAAAAAAAAAGATTAAAGATATTGGCTTATCAACCCACAGGCAGAACCAGGTGTTTTCTCTTCTGCTGTGCAAGCATCAGGTGGTTTGCTTATCAATGAGTTTTCTTGTTAAATAGATGTACATGACTTAGGCTGATCCCTCCGATCCCTGGGCCCTTTTCTTTTCTGAGCCATCTTTGAAAAAGTTGGGTTGAGGGGCTGTTTGTTTGCAGAAGGATGGATAATTGGGCCTTTTGTCTGGGGCCAGCTCCCATTTTCGCTCTGCTGATGCTCTCCTGTTGTGCTGTGCTCCACTGCAGCAGGAATCCTCCCTGATCCCACCTTCCTCCCTGATCCCACCTCCCTCCCTGATCCCACCTTTCCCCCTGATCCCACCTTTCCCCTTGCTCCCCCCTTCCTCCCTGATCCCTTCTTCCTCCCTAATCCCACCTTTCCCCCTAATCCCCCCTTTCCCCCTGATTCCACCTTCCTCCCTGATTCCACCATTCCCCCCCATCCCACCTTCCTCCCTGATTCCCCCTTCCTCCCACACACGTGCCATGGGGCAGCCCCCCTGCACGTGGGGCAGCCTCGTCCTCTGTGGATGCACCAGCAGGGAGCTTGGATTAGATAGTAGGAAAAATTTTCCACGGAAACAGTTGTAAAAGCTTGGTACAACCTGCACAAGGAAGTGATAGACTCACCATCCCTGAAAGTGTCCCAAGAAGGTGTGGATGTGGCACCTGGGGCTGTGGTTTAGGGCTGTGGTTTATGGTGGAGGTGCTGGGTTGACAGTTGGATTGGATGTCCTTAAAGTGCTTTTCCAGCCTTAATGATTCCATGGTTCATCCTCCACCTGCCGTCTCATCCCCACCACTTTGGCTCCTCCTTGGCAAAGCGGGCTCTGCTCTCCCAGGTCAGGAGAATTGTGTCCTTGGAACCCAGGAAGACCCTTTGGCATGGCTGGGAGCGAGGAAGGTTCAGTTCTGCTGCCTGTGTGGAGAGCAAAGGGAGGGCCTGTGTCCTGTTGCTGCCTCCTTTGAGAACAGTTTCTTCCCCAGACAAGTTTGGGAAGATCTGGCTCTGCCAGGAATGTGTCCATGGAGGGTTTGAGCGTGAAGATCCTAAACTCCTCGATGGGTGTGTGAATGACTCATGTTCATCCCAGCAATGCCTCCTTGCCAGATGTGTTCTCTCCAGGTATGGAGCTGGAGGACAGAAAGGCTTTCCTTATAAATCCCACTGAAACACAGAGTTTGCTCTGGGTTTTTGGCAGGGGTAGCAAACCCAGCCCGAGCTCACCTCCCATCCATCCCTATCCTACCTCAACAACATCTGTCCACGTTGGGTGTCTGGATCTGACTCCAGGGTGGACTCCCTGCCCTCTTTGACTGGAGACACTTGAACATGAGGTTGTTGTGGGAGCCCTGATGTCTCCCCAGCAGAAGCCAGGTCAGCCACGAGGGCAACACTGGAGGGGCCTCTAAACCCCCCTACTCTGGTCTCCTGGGCTGGATGGAGCCCTGGATGCTCCAGGCAGATCTGGGAGCTGGCAATTTGCTCGGAGCTCTATTATGGGATACTTGCACTTCTTAAATGCTGCTTTTCATTTGCATCAAAAACTCTCCTTGGTTCTTCACAGTCTGGGTCTCATCCCCTGTTAAAGACTGGAATTTAAAAAAGCAGAAAATAATGGCTTATTTCAAAGTAACAATTCGAGTGCTTTTTGAAACACTGTCCTTATTCAAAACCACTTAAATTTATACATATCTCTAAGTCGTTATTATCCTCAGAGGATGAACCAATTTGGATCTTGATTTCTGCAAGTGTTCTTGATTCCTGTGTCAGAAAGTTGAGCTGCAACGTGAGCAGATTGGACAATAACCACAGGTAAGAAATGATTTCCTGGGAATTATTGCTGAAGTTTTTCTTTAAAGTTCTTTGAAAAGCCTGTTACTAAAGTGAGAAAATTTATAGCAAAAAGACTTCGGGAAAGGAGTGGTCACCTGATTTTACCCTGTCGAGGTTCAGGCCTGAGCATGTGTTCATGTGTGTGCTTTTGAGGGCTTTCTTCTTTCCCCACGGGAAGGGCCTTTGCCATGCCGTGAGTGGTGTTTTAGACCCACTGAAGTGCTCTTTTTGCCTTTAATTTTGGCAAGATCAGAGTTTTCCTTTCTGAAATGGAAGAGGTTCTTCTAGCAGGTACACACAAGGTTGACACACATTTTATGACCAGAATAATGTAAATTATATAAATATAGTGTAATAATTGTCCACTGCTCCTTCTGGAGGTTAATGGGTGACCTCTGAGGGCAATAATAATCAAATGAGGAGGTGGGAAAAGGTCTTCTACCTGCTGTGGCTCAGACGTCACATGGTTCACATGCAGACATAGAGGCAAAGCTTTCAGAACTGCTCACTGAAAGGTTCTCATCTGCCAGGAAGGCTTGGGGTTGGTCTGAGCTCATCACAGTGGTGCCAGCCTGGAGTGTGTCACAGCTGAACCAACCTGGCCATCTCTCAGAGGCAACCATCAAACCAAAGGAGACCCTGGTGTCTTCTGCTTGGCTCATTTGGGCTTTCATTGGTCACAGAATCACAGGATGATCAAGGCTGAAAGACACCTTTCAGGTCATTGAGTCCAACCATCTGCCCAGCATCACCATAATCACCCTTAAACCATGTCCCCAAGTGCCACTTCCAGACACCTCTTGAGCACTTCCAGAGGCAGGTGACTTCAGCACCTCCCTGGGCAACTTGTTCCAAAGCCTGATGGGATCTACTGGACATAATACCCAAAATTTGCCCCCAGAAACCAGGAGGTGAGTAGAATTCAATACAACCTCTAGGGCAAGGTACTTAGTGCAAATCCTAGAGCAGTGCCTGCCATCCGTCTGTCTCCCTGCAGGAAAACTCCTCCATGGAATGGCTGCTCCTGCAGAATTTGCTCCCAACAGCGGAGAGAGGTTTCTGGCTGGCCAGAGCTGCAGTGCTGAAGGCTCTGGAGCCAACCTCTGCAAGATGTGGTGACACAGAGATAACAAAGCGGCTCTGATGGAGTGCGAGGCAGAGTGGAGCTGTCTTTAGCCTTTACCAAAACCACGGCCAGTGCCTTTGCCTTTGCACAGCACAGCTCTTTGCAAAGCTAATTGGGTTAGTGCCTTGCAGGGGGTTTTCAGTGTCTGCAGGAGACGGGCTGCTGCAAACACCTTCCCCTTCAAGGCACACAGCGTTGCCTTTTTCACACCACGGCTCTCTCCCTGGCTTCTGTTCTCGAAAAGCAAAAGTCCCAGGCTGTTCTTCAGTATCAGCCATTACAGTGTTTCAGCTCTTTCCTCCCAGCCATTTTCAAATGTTCAACTTAAAAGGAAAATGTTTCATTTTAGGCCAAATCCCCCCCCTCCTCTCCCTTTTCCCTCTCTTCTCCTTCGTCTCCCCCCCCCTTCCCTTTTCTCTGGAAGAAGAACAAAGTCATTCAAATCAGGAAGCTGAGGAACTCCATGTATACTTTCCACTGGGACCTCAATCCCTACTGGTTTGGCATGATTTGATTGAAGTGTAATTTAATCCCTCATCATTTGTCATAATGTCATTTATATATAAAAACAACACTGCATCCAAACTTCAGATCAGCACCAAGGAGCTCTCCAGGAGGGATGGAAATGGGGCTGAGGAGCAGACCCTGCTGGTGGAGAGGAGGGTGAGGAGCTGGCAGGCATCATCCCACTCTCTGGGCAGGCTCTAGGATGGAGCACAGCGTAGTGAAGGCAGGTTATGTTATGGTAGTGAAAAAGAGCCTGGAGGAGTGACTGTGAGCACATCTGTGTGGAAGAGCTCAGGGTGTGTAGGTGAAATACCCAGGCAGAGGTAAAAAACCTGGGCCAGAGGCTGGAGCATCTTTGCAGGTGCACTGCGATGGTGCTGTCACTGTCCCCTGTCACCAGCTGGAGCTGCAGTCCACACTCCTCAAACCTCCTCTCTATTTGTGGTAGAAAGGGTCAGGGTGCTGGAATGCACCATGGCACAGCCTGTGGTTATTGCCGACCTGGAAATTTCCTGTGAGGGGGTTTGACTGGAAGGTTATTTTTTGAGAGAGATGTTGAACATCTTTACTTTTTCCTTCCTATCTGTTGGGTGAACACCCTAAAAGGAAGTACGAGCAAGGGGAACAGATAAGCCTTATCCTTCAGAAAGAAAACATTCCTGCAGTCAGGGTATATAAGCCAGATACTGCCTGCCTTTCCTCAGCCTGGGCAGTGTGGATATCCCAGCAGCCAGAGCCTGGGTATCCCAACAGCTGGAGAATGGGTAACCCAGCAGCTGGAGAGTGGATATCCCAGCAGCCAGAGCCTGGGTATCCCAACAGCTGGAGAATGGGTAACCCAGCAGCTGGAGAATGGGTATTCCAGCAGACAGAGACTGGGTGTCCCAGCAGCTGCAGAATGGGTAACCCAGCAGCTGGAGAATGGGTATTCCAGCAGACAGAGACTGGGTGTCCCAGCAGCCAGAGCCTAGGTATTCCAGCAGCTGGAGACTGGGTATCCCAGCAGCTGGACAATGAGTATTCCAGCAGCTGGAGCTTGGCTGTCCACTGGGGCTTGGGACAAGAGCCAGAGGTTGGAGACTGGTGGGAGAGAGCACCCAGAACTCCCACAGCTCCCCTCTCCTGCCTCCCTCCCTCCCTGCCAGGTCACCTGAGGTCTTCTTCAGTCTTACCTGCTGTAAAACACCCACCAGAAACACCAGCAGAGAGGGTTGGGTGAGGGTGAGACCCCCATTCACCCTCCCAGGCTCCCCGCTGGGGTGGGGGCTCTGCCCCATCCCTTCCCTCCCACAGCAGAGCAGTGTCTATTCACAGCACTTGTCACAGAATTAAAGCAGAACCTTCTTTCAAATGTTCCATCTGTACTTGGCTGCCAGAAAAGCGATCCTTCCTCCAAAAAAAAAAAAAAAAAGAAAGAAATTTGCATTTAAAATTCCAAATATGCACTTTCGCTCAGACGAAAGAATGTGTGTTCCCACTTTCAAGTCGGGTTCTCTGTGACCTCTAGGTTTTAATAATTTCAGCAAAGTGTCATTTGACAATTCAAATACAGGCCGTAAGCACAGGAAAGTAAATGTCCTTTAAGATAAGCACATATTATATTCAGAGTTGATGATGAGAAGATTTCACCTACAGCTAGAAACTTCAGAGTAGTACATAAGACACCTCTGCATATTAAAAACCACTTTGGTGAAATATTGGTATTTCCAGATTTCAGCCTTGCCAGCACTAAAGCATTTCCACTGTTTAATTCACAAGAAGGTGTGATGGCCTTGCGCGTGGAGGCTTCACTGTTTGGCTTTTGCTCACCAATTAAAAATAAATCAGTGCTCCAATCCTGCTGGCTGCTGATCCGAGAGGGGGGAAGAACCACAGTGGGATGGGTGAGGGACCACGGTGGGATGGGTGAGGGACCACGGTGGGATGGGTGAGGGACCACGGTGGGATGGGTGAAGGAGCACAGTGGGGTGGGTGAAGGACCACGGTGGGGTGGGTGAAGGAGCACAGTGGGATGGGTGAAGGAGCACAGTGGGGTGGGTGAAGGACCAC
>VWZG01001504.1:198918-283993 GCA_013396735.1 Grallaria varia
CAAAAAAAAAAAAAAAAAAAAAAAAAAAAAAAAAAAAAAAAAAAAAAAAAAAAACCACAACAAAATATTCGGCCTTGGAACTTCAGGGAGGAGTGAATTGTGTAAGTGTTGACTTGGTCTCCACTGAGCACAGCCAAATATTAGCATCAATTTGTGAGTTACTTGCTAGGAAGAAATGTCAAAGGTTCAGCTTTTGCTGTGAGTTAATCCAGGCTATTAAAATACCAGGATCTCAAGAAAAGGAGCTGTGAGACAATGTGAAGATGGCTTGGACACGGCATTGTGCATGGCACACTTGATGCAAGGTCTGGTTTTGGGAAAGAAATCCTGGGCACGTAGTAGAGGGACTTCTACTGTTGTGTTCCATTTGCTGCTGGATGTACCTGGAAGGTCACTGCTCTGCTGCAAGACATTTATATAACCACCCTCCCATTAAGTTTTATGTGAATTAATTGCTACTTTCCAGTCCTTCTTCCGTGTTTTGCTCTGAACAAAAACCTAAAATTACAAAACCCAGCTGAAACTTAATTAAAAACACCAAGTTCCATCTGGCCTCGCATAAATTATGGTCAAAGTGGCCATTTTAAAAAACGTTTGTTTTTGTTGGTTTTGTTTTTTTTTTAATGCTGAACTATAAATCAGCTCAAATTGAGTTCAAATCAGCTCAAAATTGGGACCAGGTTTGCTCCAGAAGTTTGAAAACATGAGCTCAAGTCTTTGGGCGAAGCTCAGCTGAACACTGGACTTCAAAGGAGCCACGTGAGCCTGGGATTTTGTGCTGGGTCTTTCCCAGTACCTGAAGGGGCTGCGAGAGAGATGGAGGTGACGTGTGACAAGGGCATGGAGGGACAGGACAGGGGGGAATGGTTCCCACTGATGGTGGGAAGGGTCGGACTAGAGATTAGGACAAGCTCTGCCCTGGGAGGGTGGGCAGCCCCTGGCACAGGGTGCCCAGAGATGCTGTGGCTGCCCCTGGATCCCTGGAAGTGTCCAAGGCCAGGCTGGACAGGGCTTGGAGCATCCTGGGCTGGTGGGAGATGTCCCTGCCCATGGAAGGAGAGATGACCTTTGATGTCCCTTCCAGCGCAAGCCATCCCATGATTCCATGTACATTCCATGTTCCTATTGAACAAACAGGTGTTTGGAGGTGATTTATGCCAGGTGGAAGGTGAGAGGGATGGTGGGGCAGGGATGTCCTTGCCCTCAGGTGGGCTCCTTAGGGGAGGAGGGCAGGGCAGCACAGCACAGGTGCCTCCCGTTGTGCCTTGAGTACATGCCCAGCCCTCCCCAGGGCTCCTGCCTTTAAGAGTGGCTGCAGCAGCACCTTCCCTCTTTTTTTGGGATGTGGGGGGCTGAGAGTCCCACCCTTGTGGCCTTCCCTGGGGCTGCCCAGCTGTGCCACAGTGGCAGAGGGTCCTGTGCTGTCGCTGCTCCGATGTCCATCAGCGAAGCGGGAGGATGAGGGGACCAGTGAGTGATGCCACCTGCCTGTGAAGGTGAGCTTCGTGCACGGGGGTGTGGGAGGGTTTTCTGCAGAGGTTTGTGTGGTTTGTGGCTGGGCTGGTACCTGCTCCCAGCCCTGGGAGTGCGGGGAGAGCCTGGTCCCTGCCATGGGGCTGGAGAAGAGAAGGCTCCAGGGTGACCTTATTGCATCCGTCAGATGCTCAAAGGAGCCTGTAAGAAAAATGGGAGACTTGTAGCAGGACCTGTTGGGATAGGACAGGGGACAATGGCTTTAAACTAAAAGCATTGATTTAGATAAGATGTGAGGAAAATGCTGCTGGTGAGATGCTGGCACAGGGTGCCCAAAGGAGCTGTGGCTGTCCCATTCCTGGGACCTTTCAAGGCCAGGTTGGATATGGCTCAGAGCAATCATCTGGTCTGCTGGAAGATGACCCTGCTTGGTGCAGGTGGGTTGGGCTAAAAGACCTTTAAAGGTCCCTTCCAACCTGAACTCTTCTGTATTTCTGTGTACTGAGAATGTGTTGTGTCCTGGTGCTGGTGTGAGAGTGGGCTGAGGGCTCTTCCCTCCTCTGAGTCACCTGCTGTTTTATTGAACCTTAAATTATGTCGCTCTCGGGGTGTTTTTAACCACATAGTCTAAAAATCCATCACGTGGCACTGCCTTTTGGTTGTGTAAGCAGAACAAGTCCGTATTTCACACCCTCCCTGGGCATTCCTGGCGCTGGGCAGGTGCAGGAAAGGTTCTCCCCCCAGCCCAAAGTGCTGTGGTGCCAGCCTGGCACTGGGTGCTGCTGTCTGAGAGCTGCAGGAGCTGCTGCAACATGGACCAGGTGGGGACAATGAGGTCCCTGGGCACAAAACGTGTCTCCACAGCTCTGCCCTGCCATGCAGCTGCAGAGCTGCTCTTGGGAGGCTGTAAATAACCCAGGAGAGATGCTGAGGGATGGCTTCGGGAGAGAAATCAGCAGCAAGAGTGCTCTGTGGCGTGAGGAATGGAAACACCTCCTAACTCCAGCGAGCAGCGGGGCCAAGAGCTGTGTAAAACACGTGTAGATTGTCTGCGTGTAGGGTAGTGCTGCCCTTGGGAGGCTGACTAGGTTATTTTTTGTTGTTTATTTAATGGCTGCCCGTCTTTAAGACACAAATACTCAGCTGATCCGTCTTCCTTTCGGGCTGACTGTGCCTTGTGGAGTTGAGCATCCTCCTGTGATGTGTAAATGCTGAGTGACTGCTGGTGATCAAAGAGTACTGGCCTGATAAGACATATTTCAGCTTCCTATTTGATACCCGGGTGGCATTTCCTATCAGCCCTCATATCCAAATGTATCTTTTCCAGAACACGTGTTTACTAGATCAATTCTCTTCAGGCAAGCAGTTCAATGGGAGCCATCCCTTCCCCTGGCCCTGCTCCTGCCAGACTTGCCATGGCAGGTACCTTTGTTCCCGTGAGCAGCTGCAGCCCCTCTGGATCCCCCGGGATGTGAGTCACATGGGCAAATGTTGTTGGGAGCAGGACTGGGGGATTAGGATGAGGTTGCTGGGAAAAGCCTTAGTCCTGTGCCACGGTAGCACGAGCAGAGCGACATCCCAATCTCCTGCCACGTGGAAAATGGGATGGGGGGAACAAGGACTGTGCAGCCACCTGCCCAAGCCAAGGGACTGTGCAGGCAGAGGCTGTGCCTGGTCGTCCCTTGCACCAGTGGAGATGGGACCTGCAAATCCCTCGGCGGGGCTGTCGGAGCCCGAGGAAGTGCTCTGAATCAAAGCTTTGCTGTCCATGAAAATTCCAGGTGGGAATCGGAGCAGTTCTGCTGTAGCCGATTGGAAAATGCACGGCAGTTCACATCGAAAGGTGAAAAACACTGCATTTCAGTTTTTCATTTTTAAAATGACAATTAATGCTCTCCTCCTTTTGTCAAAGGAAGGCACCAGTCCAGTGTGTGGGAAATGCTTTGGCCTCTTCCTTTTCTGGTATTTCCTCCCGTCTTTGGTCACAAATAAAAAGCAAATGAGCCTTTGCCCTGCCACACCCTGGAGGAAGTTGCTCCCTGTGCGCAAACCTGGAGTCAAAGGGAGTTATAGATTTGTATTTGGATCCCAAAGGTCCTTTCTGTTGATGGGGAATCGATCTGTAGGATTGTTGCTCAGCTTCGCTTTGCACTTGTTCCCATTCACTGGTGTGTAACTGGTGTGGTGGGGGCTGAGCTTGGACCCAGCCTGTCCCATCCCTGCTCTCCCTGGAGTCTCCAAAATGTGACGGGCAAAAGCCAGGCTGGAGGGAAGTGATGGTTTGAATTTGTGTCCTTCTCCCAGTGACAACACAGGGTGTTACTGGGAAAACTGTGGCCTGTTTTTCTTGTGCCCTGGAGACTGAAGGGTTTCCCTTCACACACACAAGCAGCGAGGGATGGGCAGGGAGACCCTGGCACTGCTGGAAGCAGACCCTGCTTGCTGCAGAAATGTTGTGGTTATATGGCCAGTTGGGTTTTTTTACCACTCTTAAACCTTCCAAAGTGAGAAAAAATACTTCAGGCCCCTGAAAGCGGCAGTAAATGTCCAGCACTGGCACCAAAATGCTACAGGAATCACAAGGACTTTGATCTCCCATCACTCCACCCACTTCTACTTCTGTGTTGTTTAAGATTTGCCAAACATCGCATCTCTTCACATCAAAATTCACCTTTGTTTTGCTACAGATAATCATCGAATAGTGATAATAACAATAAAATTCCTAGGAAATCTCCCTGTGGCAACAAGTAATTGACCCGAGAATTTTCACTACAAGGAATTTTTTTTAATAACCACACAGCACTGGAGATGCTCGTCCGTCGGGGGATACACAGCTATTGTTCTCATCAGTCCTGATGCTTTGCCTTCACCCTTTGAGTTTTCTCAAAGGATTGAGATTATTTGGTTTCTTTGAAGAACAAAGGATAAAGAATTTTTTTTAGATGACTGGCTATTTTGATCTGCAAGGTCTGCACGCAGTGTGAGGGAACAAACATCACTAAATCATTAAGGGGAAAGGGAAGGGTATGCATAATGGAAAGAGAAACACAAAAGCCACCGAGGCTGGTGGTGAGAGGAAGGCACTGGCAGCCGTGTCTGGGTGTTGTTTCCAGCCCCACTGCTGATCCAACACGAGTTTTGTTGCTTTGCTTCTCCGGGCCTTGGTTTCTCTAATGGAGAAATTTGGCAGGATAACACTTAAGACTTTGTCAGGTTCAGTTATAATTCCCATTTCTGGGGGGCCTTTGGAGATATAACAGATGTTGAATAGGATGTCTTATTCAACCAGCCTCAGTTCCTGCCTCGAAATGCAGATATTAAATGTCATGGATGTGGCTGTGAAAATCCTCTTGGGCTGCCTGGACTCCCTCTCTGTGGCTGGACAGGGTGCTGAGGATGCCAACCTTGGGTCCCTGGCACAGGAGACCTTGAAGGAGGTGTGGGGCAGAGCTGGGAGAGTCGGGGACAACTGGCCAAGCCCAGGTGCCTCTTTGCCCCCAAGGCTGTGATCCTTTGGAGCTTCCCTCCCTGTTTTCCAGCTCTGGAGAGGGTTGAGATCCATCAGAATCCGTATGTCACAGAATGGAACACAAACACGCTTCCCATTCAAATGTGCTTTTTCCATTTTGGGAGATAAGAAAATATCACATGTTCTGAGGAAATAGGATTAGCCTGTAATTAAGCAAAAATCCTCCTATTTAGCATAACATTTTTTTAATTAAAGAGTGAATATCACCTGCTAATTATGGGGTACACAACATGCATAAAGCAATGGCTAATTTGTATATGAGTGCCTATTTTTATTCTATTTGGAAAAAAAATTAAGCTTTAATACAGTCACTCACCCAGATGCATATGTAAAAGATGTGTTCTAGACTTCCAGCTAAACAAACAGCATCCTGCTGAGCCGAGTCCACACTGATCCTGCCAGCTGGAAAACAGCAGATGATGCTGTAGCTGGCTTAAAAATACAGTGTTTGTGCTCAGCTCGTGGTGGTCACCTACAAGGTGAGACACAAAACACCTCGAGGCTCTCACAGACTCTCCATGGGTCAAGCAAGGGCATCGTGGAGCTGGAGGCTGTAAACCCTGCGGGACAGGAAACCTGAAATTTGGGAAAGCTTTAGTGTGAATCCAAGCTCTGCAGCACAATCTTTGGTCAGGGCCTGAAGCTGTGCGGGGCCTCATGTTTTTTGGGGGAAAAAAAGACTAAAAACCTGGTGAGGTTTTGACAAAATTTGGACTTGTACAAGTGAGCTTGGACTGTGTTGTGGTTGAACTTTGCGCTTTTTCGGTGGATCCTGGGAAGTGGTTTGCTGGAAGCAGTGGAGGGTGAGTGAACTTATTCTCCTGGGGTTTTGGTCCCTCTATTACCCACCAGTTTGAGATTTAGCCCTGAATTCTGCAAACACTTGAGCACACGTTTTGCTTCGCACACATCCCGGGAGCGCTCGCTCACGTGCTGGTGGATCCAAGAGTCTGCCACAAATATTTCAGGTTCAGCTTCCATTTCACATCCCTTGAAGTGGAGCTGGTCTTGTCTCAGCAATAACCCGTGGCCCTAATTAGTCACTTTGATGCGCTGCTCCCCTTCCTGCCCTTTGGGTACATGGACACGAGCGTGTCCCTGACCTGCAGTGGGGACTTTGCTGGGGATTTTGGGCCCCGTGTGTGTCCTGGGGATGAGTGAGTTCCCCTGACACGTGGGGTGGTGGTAGCTGTTCTTGGCTGTGGGGTTAACCAGAACAACTTCCCAAAACACACGAGGGGGAGAAAACACAACGTTGGCTGAAGTGTATTGGTGGCAGTGCCCTGTACGCTGTTACAGGAGGCTGGTATTGGTGGCAGTGCCCTGTACGCTGTTACAGGAGGCTGGTATTGGTGGCAGTGCCCTGTACGCTGTTACAGGAGGCTGGTATTGGTGGCAGTGCCCTGTACGCTGTTACAGGAGGCTGGTATTGGTGGCAGTGCCCTGTACGCTGTTACAGGAGGCTGGTATTGGTGGCAGTGCCCTGTACGCTGTTACAGGAGGCTGGTATTGGTGGCAGTGCCCTGTACGCTGTTACAGGAGGCTGGTATTGGTGGCAGTGCCCTGTACGCTGTTACAGGAGGCTGGTATTGGTGGCAGTGCCCTGTACGCTGTTACAGGAGGCTGGTATTGGTGGCAGTGCCCTGTACGCTGTTACAGGAGGCTGGTATTGGTGGCAGTGCCCTGTACGCTGTTACAGGAGGCTGGTATTGGTGGCAGTGCCCTGTACGCTGTTACAGGAGGCTGGTATTGGTGGCAGTGCCCTGTACGCTGTTACAGGAGGCTGGTATTGGTGGCAGTGCCCTGTACGCTGTTACAGGAGGCTGGTATTGGTGGCAGTGCCCTGTACCCCATCACAGGAGGCTGGTATTGGTGTCTGTGCCATGCTCAGAGAGCAGAACCTTCCCTGTGCTGCAGCTTCCTGATGTAGTAAAGAAACATTAAAGTCTACCTTGCAGAAAAGTGAGGCTTCCTCAATTAATAAACGTGCTCACAGGCTTGCCAGATGAAAGAAATGTAAAATACCTTGATAGCTTCTTTTATGATCATTAATAATAGTATAACTTACCTGAAAGGCAGAGTGCGTGTCCCCAGCGAGTTTTGATCTCTTGTCACGCCTGGGTGTGTGGGATGGGTAAGGCTCTGTCTCTTTGGGGAGTTGTTAGATGAGAAAACAGGCAGCAGATATTTCTCCACCCCCTGCTTTGCTCTATTCCCAACACTGCTTCGCTCCCAAGGATCAATATCTGAACTGAGAAATTATATTATTAAGCTGCATATTGTAATCAGACATCAAGTAGAGTCCACTTTACCCCCTTGGCAGGCATTAGCATGCCCTGGTGGAGTGGTGGTTCTTTTGAAAAGATGAAGAGCATCACCCATGCAAAACATGTGGGGTGCAGGAGTGGGCTGGTCCTTCTGCAGAGCTGTCGGATGACTCTGTGCCGATTGCTCCCTTGCAATTTGCATTACAGAAAAACAATCTTTTATTTATTTAAGTTGGAAATCCCTTTGCATCTGAACTTCAAGTGTGCAGCAAACACACTTTGATCATTTTAATGCAGAAGTCACTGATTTACAATAAATATTGTGTTTTCTTTTCATACTTCTTTTTGTTCTTTGAGGAGATTAGAGCAAAGGAAGGAAAATAATTCTGACCTCGTTACAATTGCCTGGCGAAAGCAAAGTGCAGAATGAGGGAAATGCTGGGCTTCAAAGGGTCCCAGGCTAAGGGCAGGCATTACAGCATTGGGGGGGTCATTAATTCCTGATGCAGGGCTGGCAGAAGTGACTCCACTGGCAGAGCCTTGGAGTGGGATTGGAGGGGTCTGGGTTTTTCCTGTAAAGCATCAGGAGGAAATGGTGCATCTTGAGGCACATCCTGGATGGGCTGAACCCCATGACTTGCCCTCGAGAGGTTCCAGATTTGTGACTCCCTGACAGTCCCCTATTTCTGCTGGGTGCCAGGGTCTGAACTCACACTGCCAAGCTGAGATGGGGGCCAGGATTAATCCCAAATGGGCACTGGAATGGGAGAAAAGCAGCAGCTTTTCTGGAATGTCAGGCATGGTACCACCACCACCAACTTCCTAATGAACAAGTTTGATGGTGCCCCTGTGGGATCAGTGAATGGAGCTTGGGATTGATGGTGTCCCTGCGGGATCAGTGAATGGACCTTGGGATGGAGTGAGCCAGCAGCTGATCCACTATGATCTGGTAAAGCAGGTTTTTGGGATGGGTGTTTTGCTGGAGCATCCTGGTGGGTTGTGTCCCCTGACAACACAGCTCCCCACTGCTGCCCAGGGAGGCTTTAGAGTGGATTTGCAGAGCTCCTCTCCCTTTTAGGTAAAGAAATAGATATAGATACTTAAAAAACCCAAGCAAAAACAACAACAACAAAAAAACCAACAAAAACAAGACCCTCCAAAACATTAAAAAAACAAACAAACAAAAAAACCCCACAAAAGAGCCCAAAACCCCAAACAAAAAACTACTCCCAAACCCCAAAGCCTATTCAGCCCCCCTGGAACAAACCCAGCTTTCTTCTGGAGCAATGCAGTGCAGAGGGGAGGGCTCAGCTCCCTCTGTGCCCCCACTGCTCCGACACTCATCCAAGCTGACTTGGGCCTTTGGGGCCATCCCAGTGCCAGGAGCAGCAGGTCCAGTTTACAGGTGTGAAATCCAGCCCTGTCCCTTTTAAAAGGGGCTTTTCTTGCTGGCCAGGCTCAGATAGAAAGCAGTTAAACAAAATGAGCAGTTTGCTTTGCCTGGGGTGGCTCCTGCCTTCCCCTTCTGTCCTTTGCTGCTCTTTTTATTTCCTTATTCCACGTGGGTTCATTTTACTTCATTCAGTACCTTTTTTTCTTTTTCTCCTATTTTTTTTTTTTTTTTTTGGGATTTTTCTCCTCCTGGAGCAAACCTATGAGATCATACTCCTGGTCTAAATTTCTAAAGGCTACAAGGAAATTCAGATTGCTTGAACTTTGCTCCAGGGTGAAACTGGAAGCAGCAAGAGCATTAGGTGCATTAATTGCACAGGTAGGTTGGTTATTCCAGGTCATGAAAGGGGTTATTTCGTGCTTGGTCAGGAGATCCCAGCTGCTGAATCTGTCGTGTATATTAAATTTGCAGTCCGGAGCATCAGGAACAGATGTGGCGAGGGAGAAGGATGGGTTTGCTTTTAGCAGGGAGAGATGAGAGCAAAGAAACTGAGAGGCATCTTTGGGTTTTCCCAGATCAGTTTTTTTTCTGGAGCAGGAGCTCAAAATCCAGCCCATCATCTTCCCTTTCACTCCACGATAATTTTTATTACCCAGAATAGCAACCAGAACAGCTTAGCCTAAAAGTGATCCACTCAATTACATGCTACTGTGTTATTTCAACTACAAAGAGACCAGAGACAGGTCCCTTTATCCTGAGCATCTTGGGAAAACAAAACGGGGGTTAGTGGCAGTGTAAATACATTTAAATTACCCTCTTTGGAAAACCCTGATCACTCATTATGGTCCAATCCAGCTGGATGGAGCCAGAGGGACACTTGAAGATTTTTTTTTATTTTTTTTTTTTGGTCTGCTGGGAAAATGTGTGTTGGAGAGCTGTGAATAACACCCACAAAGTCACTGTGCCATCTCCTGAGGATGCTGTAAGTCCTGGCTGGTCGGGAGTTGTCCTGCTCCATCCTGCCATTCACCAGGGCCTTCTGATGTGCCTTGAGGTGGGAATGTCCCTGATTGTCCCCAAGACCAAGCTTTGCAGAAAGTCATTAGCAGTACTGCAGCCCCCAGGATCTTCCTACTGAAGGCAGACCTGGGGAGGGATAAAACCACAGAGATAATTTGTGAGCAGATTTTGTACTCAAGCGCATCCCCTCCTTCAACCTCAGCAGGTGGGACAGATCAAGAAGGGCATCCTGGGGACCTTTTCCACGGTTTTCCACCTCCCTGAAGGAGCTGGGACTGCAATGGAACCATGCACTAATGGGTCCTGTCCAGCCAGGCTGGTGGTTGAGACCCTGCAGGTGTCCCAGGGCAGGTGCACAGCCCAGGACACCCAGTTCCAACCCAGTAAACCCAGTTTGGGGGAGCTAAAGCATCAGAGATGGTGGGGGAAATCAATCTCACCAACTCTGGTGGAAAAGCAGAAACCCCTGGGTGTTGTTTTATCTCCTCCATCCCCAAAGAGTCTCCGAGCAATTCCCATGGCAGGTGCTGTGCCAGGGAGAGAGTTTCCCTGCAATGACCCTTCCTTATCCAAGGCTGGTTTCCTCTGCCAGCTGGGAAGTTGTTGGGTGTCACATCATCCCAAACCAGGGATGGAAATCAGGATATCCTGGGAGAAGCCTTTGTTAGTGCCAAACAGGGAGGGTCCCAAAGCCAGAGTGAAGAATGGGCATGACCTGGTGATTCCATCACTCACCCCATGTCTCTCCACATGGATCCATCACTCTCTGCATGGGAAGCAAAGCCCCGGGTCCCCCTTTCCCTGCAACATTGCCCTGGATGTCTGAAAATGAGCACTAGTTTTCACTTAAGCCTCATTTCCTGCCAATTTAATGGGATTTGATCATGCAATTCCCTTTGTGCAGTTCGTAGTGAGCAAGCCTTGCTGGGAAAACTCTCTGGATGTTGGTGTTGTTACAGTGGGTCTGAATTCCTCCTTTCCTGTGAGTGGGGTTAGGGAGATTGTTCCCACGGATGGCACCAGCACATTCTGAGAAAACTCCAGCAAAGCTCAGGCAACATTTTCCAGTTATTATCTGGTGACTGGCAGAGTTTAGGTTTTCTGCTGACAATAAAACAGTGGGTAAAAGGAAGTGATTAGCAGCTTATAACTATATCTAGTTCATTCTGAGTAAAGCTCTTTGCTTTATTTTGGGACTTGGAAGATGAATTGTACAGTATATTTGAAAATGGGTCCTCTGTTTTGGAAAATCTCCATATATTTTGTTTCCATGTTATCTGCATGGTTGTAATTAGAAAATTATGTGCCTGCTACATGACCTCCTCATAAAGAACATATTTAAAGTGAGACAATAACATTCAATTCCCTTTCTAAACCATCAAAAAGAAAATGGTTTTCGAGGCATTTCTTCCTCCTTCCCAATTCCCTCCCTTCGGCCACTTGGGTGGTCTCATTTGACAAGTCTGACAATAGAGGAACTTTTTTTTTTTGTGGACAAACATGTAAGTGCAGGAGAAAATCTGGAACTGGGAAACAAATGCTTCCCCATCTGCCTTCCCTGAGAAAAACTCCGAGGCTGAATCTGAGCAGATCCTGGTAGAGGCAGGGGGAGAGGGAGAGGGAGACCTCCTTGCAGAGGGAAATCCACTCAGCCCCACTTTTTTTTGCTGTTTACCTGCATTCCTGCTGCAAAATCAATCTGTGTCCATGGGAGGGAGGAGCACACAGGTGGCCCCTGAGGAAAGCTGGGGACAGCAATGGGGACTTTGTATTATTGGAGACTTCCCAGGCTGAGCTCAGGTCACCTGCACGAGAGGCAGGAAGGGACCCACCTGTGGCAGGACCTCAGCTTGTCCCCACTCCATGAAATACATGGAGAAGGTCCCCGATGGGGCCACCTGAGACTGCAGTTTTTAGGTCAAATTGCACTGCAGGGACAAGCTGGACCATCTGGTGCCTAAATATTTCTCCGAGGGCACAAGGAGCAGACTTGGAGATGAAGGTGGAATTAAACAGGAGGCGGCAGAGCTTCAGGGATGGACTCACCAGAGCAGTGCTGGAAGGGGGAGAAAATGTTATTTTCTGTTGGTTAAGGGTGTAGCCCAGGGGCAGCTGCTGCTCTTGGGGCTGAGCTGGCTCGGTGCCCTTGGCTTTGGTTCCAGGGTGACACTGGTGTGAGCTCTGCCTGCACCACACAAGCCACTGCTCAGGTGGCTTTGCAGCCTCCACTTGAGCAGCTCCCTGGTTTCAGTGCACTGGGTCACCAGAACAGCACATTTCCCTTTGTGTGGCCAAGTGTGTCACACGGGAGAGGAGCCCCGAGGAGACCCAGAGGGAAAGCAGGGCCAGGTGTGACATGGTGTGGAGATACAGGGCACATGAGAATTAAGGAATGAAATGATGTTTATGTGGAATAACTAGAAAACAGAACTCCCATCTGTCACTCAGGTACAATGAGATTCTGCTGTGTGTAGGAGAATAAACTAAGTATTTTTTTGATTGCTGCTCTGGGAGAATGATGCTCCTGTAAGCAGCTCCCTGCACACTATTTGGGACAGTGGCTGTCAGAGAATTACTAGAAAAACAGTTGGGAGTTCCCAGCATTGACCTTGAGTGGGCTCTGTAGGAGCAGAGCCCTGTGGACAAATGACATGCTACGAGCTCAATTTTGCTGATCAGCCAAAGCATGAGCATGATTATCCCTTCCACTGCTGCCCTTTTAAATCGCTTTGCCAACCTAAAAAGTCTTTACTATAAAGGAGAATTTACATTCTTGACCACAAGCATCTGAACTGGAAGGTATTTGCAGCCTCCACTTCTCCCTCCTGCCTGTTCGTCTCAGCATCCCCCACGTCCCTGCCCGGCCAGGCTGAGTGCAGGGGACAGCACCTGGAAATGTGCAAGCAGGAGGAGAGTGTTCCCCTCCTCTTTATTTTTTAATGATCCCTTTGCTAATCAGCCCGTGTGTTTGTGCAGAAGAGGCCCCAGAGGCAGAAACCAGCCGGAGCAGATCTCACAAGGCCGGCATTGTGCCCGGGGAATTCTCCACGTCGTGGTGCCAGGAGGGCACAGGTGGAGGGCAGGGGGAGCATCTGGGCTGGTGACAGTTCAGTGCCTGCAGTGAGCCCCCACCAAGCACGGGGTGCCTGTGCACCTGGAGCGTGTCGGAGGGATGAGAGCTGGGCTTTCAAACGGGTGAGCAGCAGCTTTGCCTGAAAGCCCATGAAATAATAATAATAATAATGATAAGAAAAAACCCAGGAAGCTATAAAACGTATTAAGGAGCCTCCTGCTCAGGTTCTGGAGAGGGGCAGCTGTGCAAAGCTGCACCCTGTGAAAGGCAGAGCTGTCGTTGTGTCCCTCCCCTTAAAACTGGCAGAACTTTTATGTGCTTTTCTTTTTAAATTATCTAGTGTTAAGAGTGTGGCAGTGGAGTCAGAGCCAAGAGCTCTCTTCAGTCCCCAAAGTGGCCTTGAAAACAGCAAAATGCCATTTATCCTGGCACTGCTGTGCATCTCCCACCCTCCTGGGAAGTTTGAGAAGAAAGGGATGGGCAGCAGCTCCCTGAGCTTGTGCCTGCTGGGGCTCCCCTGAGCATCGTAAGCCTCCGAGTCCTCAGAGATGGGTGAGTGCAGTGGAGCATTCCCCAGTCTACACAAAACTATAAATGGACCATTCCCCAGTTTACATAGAATTAAAAATGGACCATTCTGCCATCTACATAGAATTATAGATGGAGCATTCTCCAGTCTACATAGAATTATAACATGGTTTGGGTTGGAAGGGACCTTAAATATCATCTGATTCCACCCCCTGCCATGGCCAGGGTCACCTTCCACCAGCCCAGGTTGCTCCAAGCCCCATCCAACCTGGTCTTGGACACTTCCAGGGATAGGGTAACCACAGCATCTCTGGGCATCCTGTGCCAGGGCTTGCCCACCTTCCCAGGGGAGAATTCCTTCCTGATATCCAACCCTGCCCACTGGCAGTGTGAAGCCATTCCCCCTGTCCTATCTACACCTGCTCTTCTTTCTAAACTAGCTTTCTTTGTTTGCTCCCCTTTGCTTTTCCCCTTCAAACAGCTACTGGCATGGCCCTGTTTGAGGAGTGACTCAGTAAATGGGTCACCTGGAAAATGGTCTGGGGGAGAACCGTGTCCAGCTGAGGACACTGCAAGCCTGGGAGTGAGTCAGTGGCTCAGCAGAACTGAAGTGCCCAGTCACACTCACCTAGAGGACAAGAATTTCAAATACAACACACTGTTTGTGTCAGACCTCTTCTGTAGTGAGTCATACTTTAGGTGCTGGGGAAACAGATCAAACACCATCATAAAAACATGGAAATTAAAAATGAAGCACATGCCAGGTTCTCTTACAGCTCAGTGTACCCTGTGTCTGTCTGTCTGGGCTTACAGGCTTTGACACTGGAATGACAGCAGGGATATTGTGAATATTTAAAGCCTACGCTCACATCAGCCTTTCCATTTAGGTTATCACTTCATGTTGTCTCTGGCACGTTACCTTCACTGCAAATGAGGTTTGAGATCTCCATCTGGCCCTGGCGGACAAAAGCTTTCTTAGAGAAAGGAAATGCAGCCCCAGTGGTGGCTTCAAAGCTGTTGGAGCCTCCTGTGAGGATGGGAAAGCGGCTCTGAACCTGTTGGATTTTTATATCCCATGAAATACACAAACTGGATCATAATTTTCATGTCACTAAGTCATTCTACTGCATTGGGCCACTCAAAG
The DNA here is from genome assembly GCA_013396735.1 of Grallaria varia. Lineage (NCBI taxonomy): Eukaryota > Metazoa > Chordata > Aves > Passeriformes > Formicariidae > Grallaria > Grallaria varia. Next base: position 213,346 of record VWZG01001504.1, read on the forward strand.
CATCATTAATGGGGTGTCTGTGTGATTTTTTTCTCCAGCTGTATCTGAAGTTATTCAGTACCTGGGGACAGGGGAAGATACAGCACAATGGGGGTCCCAAGGTGAACAGACCATGAAGTCGCTGAGTCTTCCTCTTGTCCTACTTGAGACTTTGAACGACAATCCTTTTGCACATGATATAAGAATATAATCTGTCCTATATCTGTGGCGGATTTAAAAATAGGTTTCTTTCAGTAGTTTTCGGTCTCTTTTCCTGCACAAGTGGAGCTCCTAATGCTCCTTATGGAAGAAAAGCCCTGCCCAGGTGGAGAAGGCACAGCCCTGTTTGCTGGGATGCTGCTGTTCTCCTTCCAGGCTTCTGTGGAATCAGAACTAGGGGCTGTTTTGATTTACGTGGAGGACTGGCTTGGAGTGACACATCAAATGACCAGATTTTGGTGTGTGTTAGGAAAATTAGTTAATTTGGCTAGAGAAATCAAGATTCCCCATGGAGTTTGCAGGGCAGAACTTGCTTCAGATGGTTCATAAACAAAGGGATGTGTTGCTAGGACTGTGAAGTTCAATGGATTTCGCTTTTGCAACCCACTGTTGCAGTTTTACTCTTTCCCTTTCCATCTGGGAGATATTTCATTGCCTCTTTTATTATGTTTTCCTTCTGATTTTTTAGTTATTATTATGGCGGGGTTTTTTCAAAATTTTCATTGTTTTCAACAGTCCTAACAACAGGATTTGCATTTGCAGACTGTTTTGGGGGGGGGCAGAAAAAAATAATCAGATGATAGATAAATAGCAAAATTATTAAGGGAATAATAGTTAGAGGTGTGTTGAGGAAGCCTGGCCAAACCAAAAGCATCTCTGCAGGTGTCTGGGCCAGGCAAGTATGTCCTTGTGCAGGTGAAGGTGGGGGTCAGCAAGCCAAGGAGCCCAAAGCTGGGAGAGGTGTGTCCAAGGCCATGCCACGGCACAACATCCTCTCTTTCTCCGTCACCCTTAGGCACAGTTAAGCTTCTATATCGGGATGTCCTGGCCTGTCTCCCAATGCCATGATGTTCCTCAGTGACTCTTTGTATTTGTTCCTTGGCCAAGGTTGCACAACAGACCAGGACTCCTTGCTCTTGCTTGGTTTGGACTCTTCCATGAATTGCATCCCTGTGTGCAAGCCACCGAGCCCTTTCACATAATTGGGCAATATTTGCATTAGGATGAACCGTTCTCTCCTAAATGAGCGCGTGTGGTTGTCCCTTCCAGTCCCAGGAGTGCTGATGTGAGGTACAGGACTTTGGGTCCGGGACACGGGGCCGCAGGGAAACATTTGTTCCTCCTGTTTTTCCCTGGAATCTGCAGGTTTTCTCTTTAGGGCAGGGCGCTGCCTGTGCCTGAAAGCCCCTCGGAGCTCAGGGGAGGGCAGGATTCAGCCTCCTGCCTGCTGAGAGGGGCTCCTTGCCAACACACGGGGCTCTCCAGAGCTCTCTACTTGCGGTTTCACGTAAAGCTGAGGGCGGTGGATTTGGCACCTCAGTCCAAGCCTTGGGACCTGGGCACGTACGGAACAGCTCCTGCTGTCCTGGAAAACGTGGTGACAATACCCGTGAGCTCTCGTGCCACACAGAGGAGGAATGATGGCTGAAGCTGCAAGGGGAATGTCCCTCCCATCCCTTGACGTGTGGGTGCAATTCCCTGAATAGCTTTGTCCTGCTGGAATTATGCCTGAAATCTCTTTCCTATAAAATTGTGATTTCATGTCTGTTCCCAGAGGGTGGTATCTGAGTGGGTTGGAGACTGAACCTGGTGTCAGGTGGGACATCAGTTGTCATTCATGAATGCATGAGAATGAGCCACAACATGTCATGAGATGACTGGGTTTCATAGGGCGGTTTTTTTGGAGAGTGGTGTTTTTATTCTCATTCAGTATCTCATCACTTCTCCCGCTGTATCTCTGATTTATCAGAGCTGCTTAACACGGGCTTGTTTCCCCCTTTCTCCTCCTCTCTCACGTGCTGGTATTTGTAAACACTTGTTTTGTTTGCGTTGTATTGTTTTGTTTGCAATGTAAGCACAGTTTCAAGGGAAGTGAAAGATAAAGAACGAGGTTCTTGTGTGCGCCGAGCAGTGGAGATCGTGACTGAAATGGCTATTAATGATGATTCCCTGCAAGCCCAGGCATGACTTTAATTTCTTACTAATTCCAGCTGTGGCAATTTGCACTGGTAGCATAATCCACAACTTCTCTCCTAGGACCAGCCTAAGCCCGGGTGTTGCCCCTGAGCTGTTGCTCCAAGGGCAGGATCAAGCCCTGGGTTGGTTTATGGCAGGGTCTCTTGGTTTGGATTTCTACGTGTGGTTTGTGATTGCTTAGATTTGGTTTTCACAGAGGTTACTCAAAGCTCAGTGGCAATGTTCGGTGTCTGACATTTGCGCCATTTAAATTGAGGCATTTAAACCCAACAGTCGCGTTTGACAATGACAGTCATTAAGTAAGTGATTAGCTCATCTCGGAGGGTGCTGAGGCATGAAGAAGCCCTAATTTTGGGTGCAGATTGGCTCCGTTGAGCAGAGTTGTCATGCCCAAGACAACCACAGGTTTTGCTTGTTTTCAGTAGTTTCCTTGAAATAACTCTTTTTTTGTATCCATAACAACTGGCTCCTGTTTGCTCTCTGCCAGGGAGGCACTATCAGAGCCAGCCAGCACTAATTGGAGAGGGGGAGCGAGGGGAAAGGGCACAAAACCCAGGAAGAAGAAGAAGGGGGAGAGTGGATCCCAGAGACTAAGTTTGATACCATCAGACTTGGGTGGAAATGCTGCTCTCGCAGAGCACAGAAACGGGGCTTTTCCTGGGGGAGTCAAGGGAGGAGGGACACGATAAGGCTGGCGAGGTTGGTGCAACGAACCCTGGGATGTTTCCCGGGATGCCTGACAGAAGTTTCCTTCTGTGGGAAAAAATCAGTGTCTGGAATAGGTCGCTCTCTTTCGCCCCAGCAAACCTATACTTAAGCGTGATTAAAATGCGTTGGGCAAATACCCTGTAGCTTGAGCCAACCGTGGGGACATCCTCTCTGCCTCTGATTGATGCTGTGGTGGTTTGTGTGGTGTGCTATGCCCTGAGCCAGGCCCGAGTCAATTAGGCACCATTTCAAAGTATTTGCTGCTGCAGCCCAAGGTTCTGCCCGTGCCACGGGAATCCGAGGCTGGGGGAAATGATAGCGGGGATGAATTCTGGGAGCGAGCGCAGCCGGGTCGGCAGGCAGCAAGCACTGCAGGATCCCCCGCTTTAAGGATCAAGATGCCTTTTTCAAGTTGTGAGATTTAATGGCCTTTTCACTGAGATCAAGTGTAGTGTTGGTTTAATATCTGATACAAGCTCTGTCGGGAAAATACATCCTCCCTTTGCAGGGGGACAAGGCGATCTAACCATAAAATGATCAGATCCTTATAGTTCTTTTCTACCCCTAGACCAGGGGGGATTTCTGCCCCAGAGACACCATCTAAAGCACGTTTCCACTCAGCCTTTGACTGTTTGAAGCTTTCAGACAATCACAGTGTGGGAAAGGACAGTCCTTACAAATCTTTCGCCCTTTCAGTCCCGAAATATCATTCCTTGTGATGGAAGAGAGTAATAACATGTGAGAGCACCATCACAAGCCAGCCAGCAAAGGAAATAACAGGGTGACCTTATAAAATCAGGGCCCAAAAAAACCACCCAATTATAGGGTTAAATGCCACTGAAGTAATGATTCTCCTGGTTTATCTCACTCAGGATACACTGCTTTTTAAACCCAGCCACTGGGGACATGTGAAATGGTGCTTAAACCATCAGTGGAAGGTTCCCCTGTGTTACAGACATATTTCCCTGTATTCCAAAACAGCCCCGGAGTCTGGGCAGGCAAGGAGTGAGCTTAATGCCTTCTTTTGTAGTAGGAGATCTTTGAAACTCTTATTTGATCGCTTCCCTAGATTAGGATGATTCTGCAGCGCTTTGGAGAAATGTGTTCCCCCTGCCCACCAACCTCCTCTCCCCAAGTGATAAGGCATCAGTAAACACTGTCTGAAACTCTGTACAGAACCTCCTCTGCACATGGCTTTGAAGCAGAGCTGCATGAAGACCTCTGTACTGGCTGAAAATATCTTGCAAACTGATAAAGAAGTGCAGGTACAGCTAAAATCCACTGTGTAATGAGGATTAGCGAGCCTAAGGAGGTTTGTTTGGATTGAAGACTGAGCTGAAATGTGTGAGGCTTGCATTTGACCAGAAATAAACTGAACTTGGATTTCATCAGATGCTGGTGGCCCCCCTCCTGTCCTGCTCCTCCTCTCCCCACTCCACGTTTAGAGTAAATCCTCGGAGCTCCATGCTTGAAAAGGAGCTGGTTAAGATTCCCCCAGCCCAGGCTCTCGTTAAATACGCTGTGCTTCCCTACAATTCCCCACTTTCCCAGCCAGCCCCCAGCTCTCTGCATCTCCCTACCTGTGTGCTGGCCCGTATTGATCTCAGATATGTGGGCAATTGCTCCGCCGAGCACAGCCTGAAAGGACCCCGTTTGATCCCATGATGATCCCGTAGCAGATATTCTGACTAATTGTATCCATGGAAATCAAGTGCACTTTAACTAAAAAAAAAAAAAAAAAAAAAAAAAAAGTAGCGTGGTCAAAGCTTATTTGAAGAAATGACATGTTTTAAAACCTGACATGACTTAAAACAGAATCATATAAGTTCCTTTGCTAAAACACTTTCAGGATATATTAGGTATAACAATAGTTTTCTACATGAAAATGGCTTTGAAATCTTAAAAGAAAAGTATTTTAAAAGAAAAGAATTTTTGCGGTGCATTAAATTGGACGTGAATATGACAGATTTCAAAGACTGTCAAAATAACGAATTTACATCATAAATGCACAGGCTCCCTTTTTAAAGGCCTCTTCAACAACTCAGGAAGGCGTTTAATGGTGAGCAAGTTCAAAGTGTCATGGACTCCCACTGGTATAAAAAGGAGGCAATACCCACTATACTCTCTGTGTTTCAGATAATGTATCTGTCTCTTTTCAAGTTAATAAACTGCACTCCTGTCAAATTGCAGATAAATGAAAGCGACCAAGACATTGTTTTCCCCACATATTGCTAAGAAAGATATCTCCCAATATTTCTAAACGACCAGTATGCTAAAAAAGAACTTGAAATGAATCCACCCTGCAGTTATTTTACAGCATCAAAGACAATGAAATTTCCACAGAGGCACTTTCTGAAGTTTTAAATGCTTTATTTCTGATAGCTGCTCATTAAGAAGCTTCGAAAGCTTTTTATTGTTTCAAAGGCAGTCATCTAAATTTTTAATCATTCACCAGTGCTATATGGTCACAGTGTTACTCTCTAGCTTTAAAAACCCTTTTTTATTTTCTAAACAGTAATGTCAACATAATGTTTCCCTGAATAATTGCTAGGTACGGCCTTACTCAAAGAGCAACTGTGAGGAGGGGAGAAAGAAAGGGAGAAAAAGGATTTTTCCAGCTCCCTTTTGCGAAGGGAGAGAAATGAGACACTTCGGGAAATGAAAACCCAGGACCAGCAGTTGACAGAGCTGCCCACCAGCTTAAAATGCTGGTCTTCTGGGGTGGTTTTGCCTTGGTCTTCTCTAGCCGGGGAAGTTTTGTGGTGGGTATTTTTCCAGCTAACAATGATGCTCTGCAGGCTGATTCTCTCTGTGACACATGAGTGTCTTTGGGGATTAAAGAGGATTTAGGGAAATTTCCTGTCCCTGCCCCTTGGAGTTGCCTCCTACCCCACCCACCGTGGTCACCAGGGTCAGGTCCAGCTGACAGGGGATGTCGTGGGAGGTGGAATCCCCAGTCCCCATCCCAGTCCCCATCCCATGGTCAGCAGTGGGCACCAGCCACTGGAGCCCAGGGAGTCCTTGGGAAGGAGCAGTGCCAAGCCCTGCCCACCAGCCTGCTTGGGCTCATCCCAGCCTTCCAACTGGCTTCCCTTTGCTCCTCACTCCAGCCCCATCAAGGGCAGGATTTCCTTCTCTCTGCCTGGGACTGAAGGTTCTCACCCACCAGATGTAGGGATGAGCTTGCAGTTTATTTACTCTGCAGGCTTGTATTAAATTTCTCCCTCTAGAAACCACAACCCAGGCTCTCTGCTCTTCGGGGACTGTGAGTTTTCCATTCTCAGGGTCGAAGTGTTGGACTGAACCCATGTTCCAGCTCGAGGCTCTTCTCTTTCTCCTGCCTGTGTTGAAGTAGGGTGAGTTCTCTGCTAAGCAAAGCAGTGAGGAGATACTGGGGCAGATGGGGCTGCCTCTGCTTAGCAGGGAAATGGATCCCTCTGAGTGCAGGCACTTGGCATTTCTACCTTCCCCATTTCAGCCAGGGTAGATGCAGAAGACAACAAAACACTGAGCATCAGGAACAGCCCATCCACAGAGCAGAGTTTGGCCATCACCTGCGAGAGACCCTGAGGCAAGGGGGTGACAATCACAGACCCTCATGAAAATGAGAGATAACGTGCAAGTTCCAGCGAGAATCACACGCTAGAGAAGCAGACTGTGTTCTGTGTGGACTGTCCAGCACCTTCTGTGTGCAGCCATGCAGTGCAGGTGTGAAGGACCTGCTCCTGCAGCTTTTGGGCTCCAAAATCCTGTCTCACCACAGGTACCCCTGCCTTGGGCGGGTATTGAGCTCTGTCCCTCTGCACTCAGGAGCTGCTGCTCAGCCAGTGTTGGATGCCAGCACTGCCTTGGGAATCCTCCATGTCCTCCTTCCAAATCTTACATTTGCAGAACACCCTTTTCCTGTGATGATAAAAGCCTAATTTACTATTACCCTGAATCTTGTCTGAAAATCATTCCCATCATGTGTCTGGGATGACCAAGGAAAACAAATGAGTTGAATAAATTATAAAATTTGTGGTACATGTATTTTGCCAGAGACAAAACAGATTCAGATCTGGATGTGCTGTGTTTGGAGCTAAGTTTAGATCTGGGATTTTGGATGGACTTCTGAGTATTGACATGCAGGGTCTCAGGCTTTCTCACAGTCTGCAAACATCCTGCCTTCTTGGCTGCTTTCATGTCAGGATCCATGCTCTGTTACCTTTCCAGGGAGAATTTAACGCTGGCCTTTTATGCAGGAAGAGCCAAGGGCTTTGGGAATAATTAAAAGCATCATATGCTACCAGATCATTTGGCCTATCTTTGAAGCATAAAAGGAGGGGATGGAGAAAGATACAGCTCTTGCAACTGTGAAATTCTTTCCCATTGGCAACATCCCTACAAAGCCACAATTAATGGGAATATTCCAGTTCAAGATGTAAGTTCCATCATAGGCATTGGCTTTCCCAGACTCTGAGGTCCCTGAACTTGGAAGGAAATCCCACTACAGCGACCTGGGGCCACTGCTCAGAGGAGTGTGTTGGATGCAAACAAGCAGCAGAGCATTTCCATTTGGTTTTCCTGGCCTGCTGCACCCTTGGTGTAGCAGGAGAGCTCCCCCAGTCCCCACCACGCTGCCTCTGGCACGGTGTGATGCTTTGCTCCCATCCAGGTGTCCGGGAGCTGTTTCCACATGGCACAGCAGGTCACAGGGATGCTTTGGATGCTCCCTGAGCCCCTTGTTTTGCCCCTTGCATTAGTGTGGCTGTGTTGACTCCAGTCCCTGCTCACAGCGAGGATGGAAATGTGAATTCCCACCCCCAGGCTGAGTCTCCCCGTGCCATTTGGTGCCTGAACACCCCGCGTGCTCCGTTCCCATGTTGGAATCACCAGCCCTGTCCCTGAGGGCTGTAATGCTGTCCTGGGCAGGCTGTGATGGATGAGGTTCTGTTGGCAGAGTGGTCTTTTCTGGGCAGTGTTGCCAACTCTGTGGCATGTTCCTTGAGGTGATGCTCGGCTGGTCCGTCGCTTCAGAGAGAGCCACAATTCCCTGCTGCTCTCTCTTCCCTGGTTGCTCTGGGGCTGCAGCTGATGTTTTCAATGCTGGTGCCTAAAGAAAAGATGATGAACTTTTTCCTTGAAGCAGAGAGTTTAAAAGAGATAACACGGCTTTAGGTGGTCAGTAATAGAAAACATCAATTCTATTTACTATTCTGTGACTTACACATGTCTTTTTACCTTATTTCTTCTCTCTGGTTATTCTGAAAGAGTTAAATTTCAGCATTCCATCAGCACTAGCACTAGCAAATTAGCTCTGTTGTATGTTATCGTTTCTCTTTCCTCCAAACTTGGGTGATTGACTAACAAAATACTTAAAAGACTTGATCTGAAATTTGCTTTTGGGTAACATGCAAAGGTGTAAACTTCAGGCTTTATTGGAGCCTGCCTGCTGATAAACTCCAAGAATTCTTGCAAGACACCAACCCCGAGCAGCCTGTGTGACATCACCCTGTCCTGTTGGCCAACTCAGAGATGGGGCATTTCCAGCGTGACTGACTCCTCTCCACAGTGCAGTTGAGAGGGTGGGATCTGTCTCTTTTAACTTAGACAGAACCAGACTTCTAACAGATCAAATTAGACATCTTGGCTCCCTCTACGATGAATAGACAGAGATAGTGCCCCAAAGGGAGAGGCCCCAGCCCTTAGACTGACATTCAAGGGAGGTTTGAGGAGATGCCCCGTGGTGATGTCCACTCTCTGCTGATGATAGGAGTTGCCTACGTGACTGGATAAGACCAGACACCTGATTGGCATGTGGCAGGATGGATCCCAGCTGCAGGCACACATTTTTAAAGGTATTTATGTGCCTAAATAACCAGATGATGCTTTGTGGGATTTACAGAAAGGTTCTTCAGTTCCGCCGAAGTAAATGAGATTTAGTTTAGATAAGGCAGACATTTGGGAAATCTGAAGTCTCACGTATTCCTCTAAACACTTCAGAAGAATGTGTGCCTGAATGTTCTCTCAGGGTAAGGTCAGATGTGGCTGATGGACATTTAATACATCTGATATTAATGTGAACTTCGGGAAATAGCAAACTTGTACTTCAGAATAAATCCTTCATTCAGAAGAACTGAGAATAGTTCCCCGCTATTCCACCAGGGAACTGAAATGTACCATCCCAGTTTGCAGTACCTGGATGGGAAGGAGGGAAGGCAGCATGGCCTGAGTCCAGCTTTACCTTGGGATGTGCAGGGCTAAATAACTCTCTGTTCCCTGTAGAGGTGCTGGATATTTCTTTCTCCTCCTAGAACACCAGGAAAAGCCACTGTCAGCCCTGACTTCCAGCTTCAGTCACATCCCTGGACTGCTAAGCCTGGTTTCAGAAAGGAGACAACTTCGTGCTAGCTCATAAAAAGTCCAAAATAACAACAAGAAAGAAACGCTGAACGAAATCCCTTATGTGCTCTGGTCCAGACACCCCTTCTTGAGCTGTAATTTGTGGCTGTCCGAACACTTTGGATCTGTAGCACTGATTTCCTCACTCCTCCCTGCCCAGGGCCTGGAGAGGGGCTGCTCCTGAAAATGCTGATCCTTCCTTGAAAGCTGGAGGGACAATAAATAACCAGCAACCTGACCAACCTGCATGAAATTGAGACACAGCAGAACCAAAGCCAGTGGCTGGAGGTAGCTCCTCTTCCCTCTGTTGGGGTTTTCATGCCCGAGCTCCTGCTTATGGAAGCTGTGCTGCATCTGCAGGTGTGTCTGTGTGTTTGGATCCAGCTGTGCTCTGCTGCAACATCTGGCTCCCCTTGATTGCACTGCTGAGCAACCACCTTGTTCTCATTTTGAAGTAGCAAAGATGGCAGAAGGTCTCTTTATTCCCAGTAATCAGTTCTAGCTGGAGAGTCCTTTAAACCTGCAGACAAAAGACTAGTAAGATCCACTAAGTTGGAGCTACTGAAGGCTAAGGAAGAAATAAGTCAAGAAGTTTTTTTTCCAGGGCATGATTAATCATCACAGCCTCCTTTTCATATGTACAGTAGATTTTCTAGGACTCAAGGCCTTTAAATAATGACCGAGTACTGCCTAAAGTTGGATTCAAGGCAATCAACAAGGTATTGGGTAAAGGATAAGAGTTGTTGCAAGAAATTGATACCAAAGCATGGCACAGGTTGTCTGTAGCTCAGCATTTATTAAGCATTGCTGTCTGCCTGGAGGAGCCCACCACTGATGAGTCTAACTCAGTGTCCCAGCACCCAAGGGCTGATGATTCCCCTCTTGAGGAGGCTCCCAGCTTGCTGCTCCCACGTGGGGTGAATCCTCTCCAGGCCCCAGCAATGTGTGTCTGAGCCTCCCATTTACCTCCCCAGCAGCCTTTTCCCAGCTCCAAACTCCATCTCAGGGCACAGCATCCCTTCCTAACCACCTGCTGCCGCAGAGCACCGAGCTCCTCTTCCTCACAGTGGGATATGTCCATCCAACTAGAAGATGGAACTGGTGTTGTGGTAGTTTATTGCATTTGTGTATCACTTGGGATAAAGTACCTCCATGATTTTTGTATTTGACTAAGCATTTCTCTAGGGAAAGTTACTTTAAGTTTAAAGTTATGGGGGGCTGATTAAGACTTGATCTTCTGAATAGGCAGTTCTGAGTCCAGCTTAGCTCTTTGAAAGTCACCCAATCCCCTGAGCTATCAATTATCCATTCAATAGGCACCTCTGAGGGGCTCATGAGGGCTGATAAGAAATAATAAACCATGTGGCTTAAATAGAAAGGAAATCTTTGAGTTCTGGCCTCTCTGGACTCTAAACACAGCACGGGATGGCCCAGAGATTGAGACAGAAGGAAAAGTGGGGATATGAGTGGGGTGATACAACATGTTATTTCTCTAATTTAGTGTTCAGCCCCTGACCAGACACGTAACTTAGGCCAGCTGCTGTATTAAGCTCCCTCTGGAGAACCACAGGTTTGGGCTTTTTCCTTTTTCTTGCTTCTTGTTAAAAAAAAAGGGCTGGAACACCCTCCCTGGAAAACCAGATGTGGCATCTTGCAGCTGAGGGTTTTTTTTTTCCTGGTAAATAAACTCCACAATGAAATCCAACTAAACAAAGCTGACTAACCTCGTCCCGCTGCTGAAGAGTTTTGTTGGGCTTTCAAAGATCTCTGTGATGATTCTGTTCTTTCGCTGCTCTCCCAGTGCCATGTCGAAACACTACATGAGCTTGAAAGGCTGCAAGTCATGGAAGGGGGTTGGAGGAGGAGGCGAACACAAAGCAGGTTGTACAGGCAGCTGTTGGGGGGATGAGGGGCTTTTTTTTTTTCCCCAGGCCCCAGTAACCACGTGAAAGCTCTTGAAAAAGTAACAAAACAGCCTTCTCTGTCTCAGTTCTAGTGGCGCAGGTAGTAAAGGCTGGTATTAATGACCCGATGGAGCTGGTTGCTGCAGGTGGCAGCCAGTCAGGAGCTGCAGTGCTTGGGTGGCCCATCACGCTGGGTTCCATAAAGCCAACACAGCGCCTTGGCTGACACGGAGCCTTGGCTGACACAGGGCAGGTTTCTGGAGGACGTTGTGCTCCCAAAGGAGCCCGGTCTGGCTTTCTGGAGCCACCTGGATCCAAACGTGGGCAGACACGAGTGTCTGTGTGCAAAGCAGCCCTGCTGGAGGAGGCACCGCTCGCGTGACACGAACAGCAGCCGGCTCGGTGGGTGCTCCAATTAACAGAGCCACGGCGATGGCGAGTTCATTACCAAAGACAGACAGACATCGGCAGGGGTCTTGAAATAATGACTCCTTTTATCTGGTGATTGGCAGGGGTGGGGGGACAAGGATGTGCTGCTTAGCATAAACTAGCTTTTTCTTCCTTTTTTTTTTGGGGTATCAACAGAAAACATGATGTGGGCACTAAAGAACAGCAGCTCAGGCAAGGATGGCAGGGCTGCACTTTAGCGTGGTCTTCCCAAAGTGCCAACCCCTGGTCTTGAGGAGGGAGTGACCCTCTGGCCTCCACCACCCCAGAAAGCTGCTGGTGCTTTCTGAGGACACATTTTCCCTGCAGCCCTGGTGTGTCCTTGGAAGCTCCGTGCACTGACAGGGACCCTGGGCTTGCCCAAGTGCCTCCTGCCTCCTTACAAGCTCTCTCTGGTCAGATCTATTACCATCAGTGCCAAGGCATTGCTCAAAATGTGGGATAATGGCAGAAGTTCCCTTTGAAACTGTCCTCTCTTCCCAGGGCTCTTCCACTGCCGGCTGCTTTCCTAAAGACAAAGCCACTTTGCATCAGTTTCAGCCTCAGCTCTCCAAGGAAATCCCAATTTCCGGGCTGTGCCCATCCAAATCAATCGCTGGGACATCCATAGGGAAAGGACTTGTGCCAGTTTATGTTTCTCATGAGTTTTCTGAGATCCCTGAGGTTTTAGTCTAACTTATTTTTCTTATGCTATGCCCAGCAATAGAAAATAAGAGGAGGCTATTAGCTATTCAGTAATTATACTCTGACCTTTTACAGGACTTTTCAGTTACAAACTTCAAAGCCATTTGCAAACTTTGGTGAACTAAGTCTCGGCACAAAGAAGTGCCACCTTATTTTTCAAGGCAGAAAATTGAAGTGTTTTCCCAAAATATATGAGGAGCTGAGGAGGGATTAGAGCCCAGACCCCCAGCTCACAATCCCTTGCTTTAAGTGCTAGCTCAGCCTTTGCTCCTTCTGGAATGGGAAAAGCAATTGGGAATAAGAAGCTATTACTGGGGCAGGCGGTCTGTGGGGGATAGAGTTACAGTTTTTACAATAATGTATTATTTAGGACTGGGTTGGATTCGAGATGGGCTCAAGCTGCAAATTCAGAGGCACTGCTGGGATTGAATACTGAAAACCCCAGAGTGGAGAAGCATTTGAGTTTGAGGTTTGGGATCTATTGCTGTGGATTTTCAGAGATGTCTGTTCCACAGGTCCAAGGCACTTCTTCTGCAGCACTTATCTCTTGCCCTCAATATTTATTTTACCATTCAGGAGGAGAGACGGGAAGGTTTTCTGTGCTGTGCCATTATGATTCCTCCCTCTTATTGACCAACTCAAGCAAAACTATTTACAGATCTAATAGAAAGGGCAAAACTTTCTCATTAATTTATTTTTTCCCCCTGGCTTCTATTGCATTGTCGCCTATTTGGAATGTGTGTCAAAACAGGGAAAAAAAAGGGATACTGATATGTTTTATTTGGTCTTTCATTTGAGGCTTGCTAGCTATTTTCAAACTGAACTTAAAGAGGAGGCCACAAGAGTTTAAACCTGATTAAAAGGATGCAGGAGAACATGAAATGCTGCTCTCCAGAAGCTATCAGGCTCCTTGTTAATCTGTGCTGACGCCTTTTGAGCATCAGGGTTAAGAGACAATAAAGAACATGGGGCAAATGGGATCAAGACAAAAAAAAGTGAATTAGTGAATTAATGAAGAAAGATCTTGAGAAAAAACGTCTTTGATACCTAAAAATAACTAATAGTGCGTGTTAGTTTAAAAGCATGTTTTCAATGCAGGGATAAGTGCACGCAGCAGGGAAGGAAATACAAGAGAGAGGCTGAAGTAGAGAGTGTAGAGGGTGAATTTAACTGACAATAGATCACTAGAGCCTGTGGTATCACGTTTAGAGGGTTAAAAGGCTAAACATCTTCGTATTTAATGGAAGATGCTCCCAGAATTCTCAAAAGCAAAAGATGGAGAGAAAATCTGCTGCCTGGGAACTTGAAAGAGATGCACTTTTGAGCCCAGAGCCTGGAAAGCTGCAAATCTATTCAGTGGGGAGACCCAACAGCTCTGATTCTTCCCTTCAGCTCCGCAGGGAACAGGCTCAGTCCCGGCGGATTTGCCATCCGTGGGGCGTTCCCGGGTGTGCTGCTCCCCCTGTGCTCAGCTCCACGTCCTGCCCATGTCCCAGGCACTCCAGGATTAATTCACCTGCATCTCGGGCTTCGTTTAAGAGTTTGCAGGGCCTTATTCGTGGGCAAACGCCCTTCTCGACCAAGGAATGAGGAGGAATCTCAGCCAAGGTTTGTTTGGCCAGCAGCAGGTCGAGGCCAACACTGCGCCGTGTCTTTGGGCTTGTAGTGAAACACTTTGTGCCACGTTGCTGAAAATTGCTCTCGGGTGTTAATCAGACTGGAGTTTGCAAGGTCAGGACCAAACTGAATGGTTATAACTCAGAAAACTGTGATTATTTGCTGAGGATTGTCTTTGCTTTTACCACATGTTATTTGAATCAAAAAGCCACCTTTTTTTTTTGTAGGGAAGGCATGCTCTGTAGGTAACCTGCCCTCTCAGAAAACCAATAAAGGATGTTCTTGGAGAACAAAGATTTAAGGATGCTCTGTAGAGAGGAATAACAGGAACAAAGCTGTACCATACATTAAAGTGGGCAAAACTGCTTAAGGCAATCCGAATGCATTTTTTTATTAGCATTGTGTTGTGATGCTAAACAGAAAATGACAACTGTGAATAAGATAAAGGTCTGCATTGTGCATGAAAAATTCAAATTGTTACTTTAAGGAAAGATTTATTTTTTTTAAAACATCATAAAACATTTACGATAACATTTTATAAAATTAGGAAAGAGAATTGGCTAGAAGTCTTCTAAAAGCATTAAGTTTTCATATTGTTGTTCAAAGCAATGGTTAAAAAAACAAGAAAAGGAAAAGGTTTAGAAGGCATGAATATAGATACTTGAATATATATTTGACAGCTTTATCTGAGAATCAGAAATCTGGAACTTGAGCGAATTTAGGGCTGAAAGAAAGTTTTATCTGTGGGTTAGACTGAGAATTTCCAAAGGATTAATTGAGTGAGGCAGAGAGTGAACTTTCCGTGCTGCATGGGGAAGAAAAGGGGCATTCCCAGGAGATGCTGGATACAGTCGAACCCAGGGAGGAGCTGCTGAAAGTTCAGGGAAAATCTTTGCATCTCACGAGAAACTGCACGTTTTAAGCGTCTTTAGGCACCTTCGCACCAGGTTTTCCTCTCTCTAAAACAACTGGAGCAAGAATTATGCTCTGGGGACAGGGCAGGGAGGTGATGACCCCGCTGGGGCCGGCGGGTCTCTGCTGCCTCGTGGAGGGGCACAAACACGAGGACCTGAAATGCACCCTCTGGCAGCCGCTGCTCCGGGCTTTGGGGGGGCATTGGTGCCTCAGGGGGGGTTTCCAGGGCAGGATCTGGGCTGGGGATGGGGAACCGCCCCAGCTAAGATGTGCTGGAGGTGACATTTGGTGAAACTGCGACGTGGTTTCGTCGGAAAAATTGGGGACGACTGCCAGTGGGAGAGCAGGGAGTGGAGCCTGGTGGAGGTGGGATGGAGGGGAAACCACGTGCCTGCTGAGAAGGTGCAGTGATGTCCCATCTCCCACCGTGCCAGGGGCGCCAGGTGCCCGGGCAGTGAGCCCGTGCTCTCCCTGGCAGCCAAGAGAAGCCCCCCCACCTCTCCAAAGGCAACCAGCCCACCCAGCGCCCGCCCGACACGAACAGCGATTTGTTCCCTTTTTAAGCGGAATTAATTGTGGCGCAGGAGTAAACGCGAGGACTTCAAACGACCCGGTGGCTCCGACTGGAGAAGCTGGCACTGGGAAAACAAGCGGGAGCAGCAGCAACATCGTTGTGTGTCATGCTGCACTCGGAGAGAGACTTTTGAAGTTCCAGCTCTGCTGGCTCCGGTCGGCGGAGCGGCGGGAAACCCGCTCGCTGCATTTTGCTGGGTTGTAATTACATTTTTCATATTTTATTTATTTCCTCAAAAGGAACAAGTAATTATTACACAATACTTTTCCCCATACCAATTTGGGAGATTTATCAATTATAATCTAGGAGAACGGCCCCATGTTAGACTTCAAATGCGTCTCATTAAAGATTTTTTTTTAATTTTTTTTTTTTTTAGGAAGAGTGGTGGAAAAACAAAGAACTGCTGTGCTGTTGTCTTTTACTTCCCTTTAATGTCGGGTTCAGAAGTAATGATGTTGGGAACAATCATTCTTCAAGCCTCTGTATTCTTGTGTTTACTCATTAAACACGAGAACCAGGTGCTCTCACGGGGAAATGCTCGTTCCAACATTGGCTTTAGAAATCAAAAGTCTCTCCACTTTCACTAACAAGCACAGCTTCACAGGGAAGGGACTGGGGGAAAAAAGCAAGCAGGACCTGCTTTAAAAATGGAATATTAGTGCCCAGCCCATAGAAGTCGTCCTGAGTTTGGTGAGATATTGGTGGGAGCCATTGGATTATGTGGTGTTCGCAATGCTTGGGGTTGGTGTTCAGAGCTCCCTGCATTGCTCCTGGTGGGACGGGGGCTCTTTGAAGAGCAGCAAAGGTTGTCTCCTGCTCTCATCCTGCTCCATCTCCACTGATGAGCCAGGGTAAGCAGTGCCCTTGGTTATGCAGGATGAATATCGCTGTGGAAGGGAGTTCAAGCTCTCTGGTATCTCATGAGCCATTCAGTGGCCTAAGTGTAGACACTTCATGCTATTTTGGACTCCTCGGGTGACACAGGAGATGTGCCCAGCTGGTGAGTGTGTCCAGCACTGGCTGGTGGGAGATGGAGCATGCAGAGGTCAGGGAGGTGCCCCAGGGCTCCTTAACCCTCCATCTGCTCACCCGCGTTCCAGCAGAGCTCCAACCCAGACAGGACAAGCTGGCAGGATGCCCTGAGGTCACATCTGGGCTTGGAAGGTAGAACAGCTCTTGTTTCTGGAGGAACTTCACTCAGATTTCTTGAAGTTTTAGTAGGCAGAAATTAGGAGCCCAGAGTGCAGGTCCAGGCTGCAAACCTGGTTTGGCTCTGGAAGTTTCTCTGTTATCTGTGCCCAAATATTTGCAATTTGGTGCCAGTATTGGCTTTGAATCACTTTTGGCTCCTGTGGCAATAAGGGAACAGGAAGATTCAGGATTAAGATCAGAAACTGATTGTTTTCCACAGGTTTTCCATACGTGGCATACCTGGGAATGCCCCATGGGGAAACAGAGCTTATCTGTGGCATGGATGTCATCACCGAGGGTGGGAGGGAGGGAAATGCTCTTCCTCTGGATGGATGCACAGAAGGTGGCATGAGGGCATCTGTACAGGAGACAAAGAGAGCTGCTGTTTAATGACCTTGCCTTGTAGAAAAGCCCTTGGGTATTTTGCTGGAATGCTGAAAACTTTCACATTTCCATGAACGGAAATTAAAAAAAAAAAACCACAATTCTTTTCCATGAAGTAGAAAACTTCCATTTCTGCAGTAAATGTTTTTTTTTTCCCAGCCTATCCTGATTTTAGCTCCTCCTAGGCAAAGCTCAGGGCTGGACCTTCATTTGTGCAGACTCACAGCAGGGCCTCCCCCAGGCTGCGAGTGACAGGGGTGGCAAAGGCAGGGTGTGCTCAGGGCACCAGCCGGTCCACTCAGGCGCCAAACCTCCATTAATAATTATCCAGATTGCGGAACTGCCCTCACTGGAATTTGCTGGAGGGCAGTTCCCACTCCTGGCCACTGCACAGCTCTGCTGGCCAAGCCCCCACGCCTCCGAGCCATCCCATTGATGGAGAACCTGAGGATCCGTGTTAAAAGCTGGGAATTCTGCTCTCCTGCTTCCAGCCCACCTTCACAGAGCCAGTCGCTTAAACTTTTTACTTGTCCTGCAGGAAAGCCTGTTAGTGGGAAGATATCAAGGGGAATCTGTGTAGATCTGATTGGCAAGCTGTGTTCTTAGTTCTTGGCGCTTTTTTGAGTCGTCGTCTTTTCCCCAGCAGTGCCTTTTAATTCTGGTTTTATAGCTGACCTTGTTACTGTTGTTAGTACAGTTTTTCCCTTTCCCTTTTTTTCAGCGTAGCACTTCTGTAAATGTTTTTGTTCTTTGTTCTAGTTCACTGTCCCTTTGAGGTTCCCTCTGATGTCTAGTCAGTGGCGTGTTTTTGATAAATTCTTCCCTCGCTGGTGCATCTTCTCTCCAGGTATCAAAAATCAGGGCAATGGTTATTGAAGGGACGCTCATTAGAGCGAGACACGATTTCACTGCTGCTGCTGGTGAGGACTGGGTGCCTCGGAGTCAACAAATGGGCCAGCATTTAAACAAAGAACAGGAGACCTGCCCTTTCGGCCCCACCAGGTGCCACCTCAGCCGAGCACGGGGCTTTGATTGTGCTGGGAGAGCAGCTGGCTCTGCAAAGTGCGTGTCACACGCAGCCCACGGGCTGCCCACTCCCACAGCCAGCAGCACGGGGACACAGCGACCTCCTGCACGCTCTCATGGGGCCAAACTGGGCTTGGAGGGCCAAGGGGAACCATGAAAAGGTGTGGAACAAGGGAAAAGGAGCTGGTTTGTACCCCTTTGTGGAGGATGTGAAGGGCATGATGAGGTGGGCACTGGGCTGGAAAGCTCCTGGAGCCCTGCTGGCACTGCAACCACGCTCCAGCATTGGCTTCTCTGTGGGACAATGAGCTGGCTTCCAACCCCTGGTGGGAATGCTGACCCCAGCCAAGCCCTGCTGGCACTGCAACCACGCTCCAGCATTGGCTTCTCTGTGGGACAATGAGCGGGCTTCCAACCCCTGGTGGGAATGCTGACCCCAGCCAAGCCCTGCTGGCACTGCAACCACGCTCCAGCATTGGCTTCTCTGTGGGACAATGAGCGGGCTTCCAACCCCTGGTGGGAATGCTGACCCCAGCCAAGCCCTGCTGGCACTGCAACCACGCTCCAGCATTGGCTTCTCTGTGGGACAATGAGCGGGCTTCCAACCCCTGGTGGGAATGCTGACCCCAGCCAAGCCCTGCTGGCACTGCAGCCACGCTCCGGCATTGGCTCCTCCGTGGGACAACGAGCTGGCTTCCACACCCCTTGGTGGGAATGCTGTCCCCAACCAAGCCCTGCTGGCACTGCAGCCACGCTCCCGCATTGGCTCCTCCATGGGATGCCGAGCTGGTTTTCACCCCCGTGGTTGGAATGCTCACCCCAACCAAGCCCTTGGCTTCACCCCCAGCCCAACCAAACAACCCGTTCCGCAGCAGAACCCAAGTGGCACGCGGCTCAAAGGGCTCGGTGTGAAGCTCTGCCTCCCTGGGAACCCTCTTTTTCATCAGCCTGTCCCCAGGCACTGAGATCACCCACCACACAAAGCGCTTGGGAACGTGACGTAAGGTTTGTTGCGTCTTCTTGAAGTCCCCTGTGGCCAGAGAGCAGAGCAGGGAGGACCAGCAGCTCCAGGTTCCCTGTGCCAGCCGAGTGGGGAACTGGAGAATGTGGGGATCCTCATAAAAGGGAACCCAGCAGTCCCACCTCTGTACTTTCCCAGCACAGAGCTTTCGTCTCGGATTATTCAGGAACCTGTCTTGTGTTAGGCATGGTAAATAGGCTTTCCTTTTCTCTTCTCTTAGAGGTTTAACGACACAGAGGGCTTTGTTCTGGTTACAAGCACGGCAGAGAACAGCTCCAAGGTTTGTTTACACCAAAGGGCAAGGGCATAATAATCCCAGTGCATCGTGCAAGGGCTTGCAACAGGAAAGGTAATGTCTAATGACCTTCATTTCTTAAATGCCTTCCAAACTCCTCCTCAGACACTAGAGGGTGAAGCTCTACAATTCCGCTGAAAAGTAAGTGACAGAGGGAAAATGAACCACAGAAAGGTCAAAGACAGTGTCTGAGCCAGGAGACTTGGCTGCTTTGATTATGTCAGCGCTGCCCTATATTCTAAGAACCTTTAGGAAACTAAAGAAACTCCGAGTCGGATAAAGTTGAAGTTAAAAACAAGTTTGAGAGGCCTTTGGCGATGCCTTTTGTACTTCTGAAATCCTGCAAGATGCTGCTCCCTGACCAGGCAGGCCCCAGTGGCAGTGCTGAGGATCCAGCAGAAATTCTGCTGGAGTCCAACGTGACACAGATTCCCAGGACCATCAGCAAAGCAACTCAAGACAGCCTTAAAATAAACTCAACCTTAAATTCTCTTCATGGTTTCACTTCAGGAATCAAACCGGCTGCCAGGCACGGGCGCTGGAAGTACATCCCTTAATTTAACATTAGCTTGTTGCAACTTGATGGGCATACTCCAAGTGCACCACCACTTTGTTCTAACTCTAATTCGCTCATCCACACCTGCCTAAACTGCTGGTGACTTTCTCAGTTGGATGCACAAGTCCTGGCGTTGAGCTGTGTCAGCAAACCCTGCGCCTCGTTGCTTTAAAAAGGTTGCAAAATGTTTGTTTGGTGCCAAGGAGCAGGCTTCAAGCAGCCAAAAATGAAATGCAAATGGGAGGTTTGGCCCATTGCTGGTGAGGCTCTTCAAAGCAGGGCTCCCCTTCCTGTGATGTGAAGACTTTGAGATGGAATCCCCCCAAGCAAGAGCAGCTCTCAGATGGGGTGCCAGCACCTGGTAAAATCAAAGCTTTGAAGATGGGCCTCCCCATTGATAGACGTCTTTGCATAAGTACCCTCCTATCTTCTCTGATGCCTTTCCAGTGTCAGCAAACTGGAAGCTACAAGATGAGGAGCGGGGTTGGGATCCCTCTGATGCTCCCTTCACTGGAACAGCAGGTCTGGGGTTTGCTGGAGGCAATTGCCCAGCCGTGCCGATGGATCCCACCACCCTCCTGCGTGGCCAAGGGGGCTGGCGGGGGAATTCTGGCAAGTCTTGCTGGGGAGGTTGGAGGTGCTGCTGCACCTCCACTCCCCCTTCCATCTGTGCCCACCCCTCTCCAGCAGCTTCCCAGGGAAGGATTTGAGGCAGGCTCTGCAGGACTCCGTCTTTGTTTCCCTGTGCCACAGGAGCAGGAACCTCACGCAGGGGCAGAGCAGGGAGAGAATGGGGCAGGAACAGCCCGGAAAGCTCCTGCAAATCTCACCTGCTGCAGCCCTAACATGCAAAATTCTTCTTGGACCTCCCCGGGGAAGATTATGGGGTGGCAAATGAGGGCAAATGCCATGACTTGCCTTCCCCATGGTGTTGTGGCGTCTTCCAGTGGAAGAGCGATGCTTTCGACCACCTCCTCCCCTGACTTTCTCTAGAAGAGACTCAGTTGCTTCATCGTCTCCCCAGAAACAGCCTCTGCTTCCCTTCCTCGGGCTGTTCTTCACCAAAGCAGTGCTTCCCCTGCACCAGCCAGGGCATTAGATGGCTCAAAGATCAGTTTATTATCATTACCTGATTGAACCCCCTTTTACTTTAAAGTATGACCTGCCAAATTACAAGGAAAAGTTATTTTCTGCTCTAAGTTCTCTCTTTCTTACCGAGGAGCCTTAAAGCTCTGATTTTCCCTCATCCCCAAAAGATTTCTACTAACAAGGCACAAGAAACAGAAAGAAGTGAGGTTTCATCTCAACTTTTCATCTTTTCTCCTCTAATCAAGCAACACTCCCGGACACCCTGCACTACCTGTCTCGGAGCCTGTTTTGGGGTGAGGGTTGTCCTCTGGCCAGGAAGGACGGGGGTGGAAATGAAAAGAAAAACCCTCGGGCTCACTCTGGGAAGAGGAACTGGGAGGGCAGTGGTTTGGGCATGCGGGCCAGGAGGAAGGTGTTGGCCCATGGAGTGTCCACGCAAGTCACTTGGTCCGTGGATGAAGGGCAGGAGGAGTCCATGTGTCCCCTTCTGGTTGTGTTCCTTAGGAGACCAACATGGTCTGTGTTCCTGAGACAGAGGTTGCTCCTCTGCTTGTCTTTCTCCAAGTCCTTGAAGATCCAGTCTTCCCAGCCTTGAGATGCCTCAGGAGGGACGTGGATGTTTGCATTGGAACACCCAGGAGAGGGTCCTGTGGGAGAAGGAGGGCCTTTCCAGGGTCTCTCATGAGGGGCATGGCTGCTCCTTGGTCTGCACAGGGGGAAACTGAGCCTGCTTATTTTTATCATTTCAGAATGTTTCCCTTCTGAGCAAGAAATCCAGCGCTTTTGCCCACCAGACCCCAAACTGGAACACTCCGTTGAAACATGAAACTTTAAGTATGTTAAAACTGCATATTATAGTCTTAATGAATTATCTGTTTTAAAAGGGGGGAAACAGTGAAGAATTGCTGGCGTAAGTGTGGAATAAGATTTTTCAAAGGAATTACCCCAGCCAAGGCCCAGGATAAAAGTATTTTCAATAATAGCATTAGAGCAAGAAGCAGCACAGCAAGAAATGCCAGCTGTAGTCTCTAAATGCTTAAGCAACTTGAAATCTAAAGATGAAAAGGCACTGTACACTATTTACTCTTCTTAATGCTGAATTGTACAGAAGTACGTTTATATTTTATACCTCTTTGAACTGGGAAATATGTATAATTCCCACAAGAGGATGAAATATTTCTGCACTGAAGGATTAGAGAGGTGCTGTTTGAAAGACAATTTCAGGTACAGCTCTGAAAGGGCCTTTGACAGTAGGTCTGGTCACTGCTCTTGTACTTCCATCAGTGCCCCGAATTCGTGGATCACGTCGGCGCTTTGCGAGCAAAGGCGCCGGAGGTGAAGATCAGCAGTTCCAGCAGATCTTAAGCAAATTGCTGTTATTTGAAGGCGGAGTTCTGCTTCAAAATCAAGAGGCTGATGAATGCCTTTGACCACTTTCCAGCCTCTGTGGCAGTGCCCACCACAGTGACCCACCGGAGCCCGTCCATCTGCAGGCACAGCCTTTGGGCAGCGCTCCCCGAACCGGGGACTGGGAAGGGCTGGCTCTCCTTGAGCGCTCCCGTTTGAACCCAACGTGTCACCTCCTCAGATGCATTTCTCTGCTGGGACGTTATTGAGAGTGACAAGCCTCTGGTAACGTAATCCATCATTTGAATGAAGCAACTGCTGCGTCCTGCAGGTGACTCCTTTGTGGCCACGCTCGGGGGGGACGGCGTGAGGAAGGATCACATGTGCCTTTAAGCCTCCTCGTGGTACACAAAGGGTAGAGGGAAGACAAATAAAAGCCAAAGAGTTTAGTTTGCACCATCACTGAACAAGTTCTGTCAGCTCAGCTGGAATGGCTGGAGAGGGATATTGCCCCTTCAGAAACAAGGCAGTGCCTGAGTCAGTTTTATTTGATTGAGTGTGTCATTGAATCCAACCAGGAGCTTCATAAGACCACTTACCTGAGGACCTTCTGTCCCATGAGGTTGCTTGCTGTTGGGCAGGGTGGCTGAGGGGATGATGCCAGACGGGCTCAGCCCATGCCCACCCCTCTCCACCCGCGCTCCCGTGGGTTTGTGTTTGTAGGAAATGCTCATTCCCTGGGGATCCACCACTTCAAGCCTGCTCTGGCCGTGGGATGGAGCTGGTGGGAGGGCTCTGGCTCCCTCAGCCCAGGGCCCTGCTGGGCATGGGGATGGGGGGCAGTGATTTCTAACCAGCAAATACCAGTTTGAAGCCTCCGTTGTACCAACCCACAGTGGGGAGAGGGAGAGGAGCAGATAATGAGCTGCTGCATGATCAACCACAAGAAGAAGGTATAAAAGATATAGACCATTAGAAAAGAACAAGGCTTTAAATGCCATCTGAGATTTCAGCTGAAAAGGCCTTTATTAGGTTAAAAAAAAAAAATCTACATTTAACAATATAGAGTACCCAGTCCTGTAGATTTCTACCGCAAACTCCTCTGAAGTAAACTACAAAGGATCGTGATGTTTCTTCTTTCAGACTTTTTTTTTATATGAACTTTTTTTAAGGCACCGTATCCCAGTGAACTATCCTCCATTTCTTTTTCTTGCTGAAGCTGCAGATGTACATTATGCTAGTGTGAAAAAAAGCTAATTAAACTGCATAGACTCTGCAGGAGGCAGAGAAGGCCTGCAGAGCACGGGGGATGATTGATTTGGACTGTCACACAGCTCTGCTGGGTGTCATAACTTAGTGACAAATAAAGGATTACAGTGTCCCAGAGTAACTCTCTCCCTTTTATTGTTCACCAGACATCAAAGCACAAAAGCATATTAGCATTTTTAATAAGTAGTTAGGTCAGTCGTGGCTTACAGTTTGGAATTACTTTCTGGAAAACGAAAAAATGAAAGAAAAACCAAAGTTATTGGTAGATTGAAAAATATAATACCCACAAGGCAGGAGCGATTCTTCCATTGCTTTCGATCGAGAGCGCATTATTTGTCTAAAACATGCAGGGAATGCCAGTTCCCAGCCCATTGTCTGAAAACGAGATTTTTAGCTATAAAAATAATATTAAGAAGTTGAAAACGTCTTATCAAAAAAGCAATTACTGAACTTCTAGCATTCGAGACCTGTGTGATGCATTATTTGGGCATTTTTCATGGCGAGCTTATTGTTTTCTGCTTACAAGTAGCAATATAAAATTATTTTTTTAATATATAAATTGCCTTATCTCTAATGAACATGTATCCCTGGAAATAAAATTGGGGGTATCTTGTGTTTTTAAGAAAACATAATTTGAGGGTGTTTACTTAAAGTAAACAGAAGTTGAATATGAAAATACACTCCAGGATGGAATAATGAGGCTGGTGTTTTTATCAGGATACAATTAGCTGGGCGCAGTTGTTAACCTTTCCCTTGGCAGTGGGCAGAGCCCTTTTGGATGGTGCTGCCCTGTGGAATTAAACAAAATGGCATGGCCAGGATGGTGCCTGTGTGTGGAATTCTGGGCTGGTCCTCAGGCACTGGGCTCTGTGTGTGTGTGTGTGTGTGTACATATGTGTGTGTTCACACCCACAGCCTTTGCAAAACCTCAACAACAGCTGGAAGATGTCCCCTCCTGAATGGAGATGCCCCAAGGGATGGTAGCTCCATGACTCCCAACCTTTGGAGCACCGTTACCATTTTTGATGGTGGAATTTCCACCTAATTTCCTTTCTTTGATTCAAATAAAATGTTTCATTTAATTTTAACATAGTGTTTTTCAGTGAATCCAAACTTGCTGCACTTCAGGGCATTTAAACCTATATCCAGGGCTGACTTTTGCAGTGTGAACCCAGCATTAGTACTTGTGTGAGTTGGTCCCAGTGCATTTTGAATATTGTGTTTTCTCAGGGCTATAAGGGCAGGATGGAAGGGTCTGACTTGTGTTACAGACAAGCTGGAAATCCCAACAGGACACGGGATCTGAATGTAGGAGACTCTTAACCTTGGCAGGAGTCAGCAAGTCCCTTCTGCACTCACACTACAAAGACAATTTGCATGATGATTGTGGCAGACTCTAATCCTCAGGATCTTATTTTTTGTAGTGATTTCCTCCTCCCCCTCCCCAAAAAAAGACAACAATGTGAACTGACTTATTTTCTATTGGACACATCAGCCTAATTTATGCATACCTGCCCTGCGTTTTCCAGTAATTTTTCTAGACCTTTCTGAGATCTGTGACTCTCTTTCTGCTTGTGAATCCTGTACACTCACTAGCTCTTGTAATCTGGGAGGCTCCTGCATATTTGAAAACGATGGCTTCATTTGTTTTTCCAAGTTCTTATTGAATCACTTGTTGGTGTACAAGTGACATTCCAAGCAGCAGATTAATGAAAGCGCCTTTCTTCTTTGTACAAGTTGTATTACGTCAGAAATTGCTCCACACGCACACCAGTTCCAGTTATCTGATTGATACCCTTAGACATCACGCATGAAATATGCTTTTATTCGTGTATTTGTGTCTATAAAGTGAAAAGGAGCCTTTATTCTGGAGGAAGAGTCCTGCAGCTCGGCGCTGAACTGCGCGGCTCCGTCAACAGTCGAGCTGGACGCTCGCCAGGACCCAGCCTTATCTCTTCGAGCAATAGCCGTGCAAGGAACCACAAGAGCTGGATTTTGAAAGATCCATTTGGAGGGGCGGTGGGGGGAAAAATGAAAGGCAAGCCACAAACTCATGATGTCACTTCAAATCCACGGCTGGAAGACGCTGGATGGTGCACGTCCTGTGGGGCTCCTGGAGTTGCCTGCCGGGGAAAGAAAGGGGCAGGGTTTATCTGACCCTCAAAATCCTCACCTGAGGACTTTGTTCTCAGGGTTCTCATGCCCCGTGTGGAGCAGAGAGGCTGGGAGGGAGCTGGGAAAGCAGCCAGAGGCACGGGTGGGAAAAGGCTCCTGTGGGGCCAGCCCATCTCGGACGTGATGCACAACCACGTCCCAGCCCCGCTGGGGTTGGTGTCCATCGCGCTTGGAATCGCTTGGAGAGCAGATGAAGATGAGGATGAGGGTGTGCAGCGGGTATTTATCACCCTGGAGCCTCAGCCAGAGGAGGGCACCGTCGGGCTTGGGCGCTCGCTCTGCCAAAGCCCTTCTGGCCCAGGAGGCAGGACCTGACAGGCAGAGGAGAAGCTGGTGGAGAACAAGGAGAGTGCCAGTAACTGCTCTGGTTGTGTATGGGAGCCTGAGAGCAAAATCGTGTCCAGAAACTGCGGCTGCCTCAGCCCTGGAACTCTTCGAGGCCAGGCTGGATGGGGCTTGGAGCAACCTGGGCTGGTGGAAGGTGTCCCTGCCCATGGCAGGGGGTTGAAACAAGATGATCTTTAAGGTCCCTTCCCACCCAAACCACTCTCTGCTCACCTGCAGATCCGTGTGAGGTTGTGAGAACTGGGCTGTGGGAAGAGCCAGCAGCTCATTCAAATCTCAGGCCACCTGCAGACAAATCATCCAACGGGTTACCAAGACTGAGATGGGCTGAGAGCACAGCACAGGGCTCAGGATGTCCTTCTGTGGTCAGGTTTATGGCTTGATGTCCCCAGGCTGCAGGTGTCCTCGCTGCTGAAACCAGCTGGGACTGGGAGTGCTGAGCCCTGGACTTGGCTGACACTGCTCCGAGGGCAAAACGGCACCTCCGGGGGCAGTTTCCTTCACTCTTCTTGTCCCAGGGGTGGACACCTGGGAGAGTGTACATAACAAACCCAGAAGGCTTTTCTTTCCACGCCGCAGGAGGAGGCAGGTGGAGCTGGTGGGAGTTTTGACCAGATGAAACACTGAGAAGCAAAGTTTTAGTTCTGCAAGAGCCAGAAATTCTCAAATCGTGGCATGTCCCACCGTGTCTGGAGGAGTTTGTGTTGGGCTGGCCCCGGCATCCATCATTTCCAACCCCATCCCAGGACTTTGACTCCCTCTTTGCAAAGCACCAGAGAGCCCGTTTGCTAAAGGATTTCCATAATCCATGAGCCATTAACAACCTCACACAAAGCAGGACCTTGGTAGGCAGATCTGGCACAGAAGCCAAAGCCCACAGGAGCTTAATTTCTCTCCTGTCCTTCCCCAAAGTGGGCCAGAGCTAATGCCAAAAGGGGCTTATGCTGTTACTGCGAGAGCTGGAGGAGAGAGCGTTTCGCTCACAAGCCCCCTATTTACTTCTTTGCTTTAACACTCTGCTGATTTAAGCCCTGGATGGAAGCAGCAGCAGCAGTTGGGGGAAAAAAAAAAAAAGCTTTTAGAGAAATATTTGTGCATCCTGTGCAAAAGCAAAGCCTCACAATGGCCAAGAGGAGAAGCAAAGCCCAAAGTAGCTTTTCACGAGATGCTCCAAAATACGGGTGGGGAAGGCAAAATGAGAGCAGGTCTGTGCAAATGTGGCTGTGTAATATAAAATCCAGGGGGTGCAGGGGATACGTGGGGTGTTGTGGGGGGCACAGAACAGTTTTCATGCTTGTGCAAGAGCAGAGCACTTTTTTCCCCTTCTTTTTCTTTTTTTTTTTTTTTTAATTTCAGCTGAGAGACAAATGAGCTACAATGACAGAGAAAGAATGGAAAAAATAAGCAGACTTGGATGTGGACTAAATGTACTCACAGGGTAGAATGTTAATTTTACCCAGATTTGGTTTTACTTGAGGAAAAAAACCAAAAAACCAAAAAAACCCCAAACCATTTTGTCTCTCAGGGCTGTCTGCATAACATGTAAGTGTGGCACTTCCCAGTGTCACCACAGGACTCGGGGACATGGCCAGGCTGGCTTTGGCTGCACTAATTACCTTCCAGTGGAGATGTTCCCGACCAGCACGTGGCCTCTCCAAGCACTTGTGCTGCAACAGACTCCAGGGAAAAGCTGGAACCCTCCATTCCAAGTTCCCTCGCTCTGGCTGAATTGAATCAACCCTTAATTAAAATGGGAGTATTTGGGAAGTTAATTAAGAATATTGAATCAATTAATAAGACACTTAAAGTTGGCTGTGAACAGTGTGATACTTCAGCTCCTGCTTTAGCTAATTTGTGGTTTGATGAAGATTCCCACCCCTCCAAAGGGCTCAGGTAATTAGTGATCATCTGGGGCATGTCTTTAACAACCCACCCCTTACTGAGAGCGCTGCCTCCTCCCATAGAAACGAAATATTTCAAACACACTTCTGACAAAAACGAGGCAATTCCCCCCAGAAAAGCAAGTTACGAAAAAGTCGTGGTAGGGATATAAACATCAGTCTGATTTTGGTTGCTGTTGCTTTTTTATTTAATTTCATAGAATAAGCAAATGCTTGTGACAGTGCAGTGGTGAGCCCAGAGCAAGCCCTGCCTCTGGCGCAGGTTACAGGTGGGTTGTGGACAGGGGGAAGTGTTTGGTTGGAGGAAAGGTGGCTGTGAACAGTTCTGGGGGCTGGAGAAGAGGACAACTGTTGTCCTTGTGGGGTTTGATCCAGCCCAGTTTCCTGGGGAAGGTTGTGATGACCTGCTGGTTGTTCCATAGTGTGCAGAGGTCCAGGGACACCCAGGAATACCCAGGGAGATCCAGGGATATCCAGGGACACCCAGGGACATCCAGGGACACCCAGAGACATCCAGGGACACCCAGGGACACTCAGGGACATCCAGGGACACCCAGGGACACCCAGGGACATCCAGAGACACTCAGGGACATCCAGGGATACCCAGAGACATCCAGGGATACCCAGGGACACTCAGGGACATCCAGGGACATCCAGAGACACTCAGGGACATCCAGGGATACCCAGAGACATCCAGGGATACCCAGGGACACTCAGGGACATCCAGGGACACCCAGGGATATCCAGGGACATCCAGGAAGATCCAGGGACACCCAAGGACATCCAGGGGCACCCAGGGACTCCCAGGGACATCCAGGGACACCCAAGGACATCCAGCATTTTGCCTCATGTCCGAGTCCTCCCCTGGGCAGAGCAGAGATGAGCCTGAGGGAAAGCACCAGGGACCAAAATCCAAGGACTCCAAGAATTCTGGGGAATGTGGCAGGGGAGATTGGCTCATACATGGTCAAGCATCTCTGGGTGACGACAGTGAGGGCATAGGGAAGGGGAAAATCACCTTATCTGTAAGATCCTCCTGTCCTCCTCCTTGGCATCCACTCGTTTGGTCAGTAAGGGAGCATTTGCAGTGGGGAAAGTGTAATTTCTCTTTGCCTTGCACACAGAAGGGCCTCGTCACGATGCCAGGGGGATGTCCAAAGGGGGCCTGACCTCCCCTCGCAGCAGAAATATTAAAATATTCTGCTGCAGGATCACAACGACATCTGAAACATTCCTTCATTTTCCTCCCCCTCCTTTTTTCTCATCACTTTGGGTCCTTTGGCCCATATGTTGCTAATTTTCTGTCTTTTCAAAGCACTCTGTTTCATTTAAAGTCAGAATACATTCTATTCATCACCATGAATTCCAGGGGGAAAAAAAAAAAGAGATCTCGAAGGTCAGTGTTCCCCTTAATGTATAAAATAAATGAGCAAAGCACTGTGGTTTTTCCCTTTAGCTTATTACTTTTCTTAATCTACTTTTTAGGTCTACTGTGGGAGATCACAGGAGGGATTTAAGTAGTCGCTCCTAGAAAGGATTCTTATATATTCTTGCAAGAAAGAAGTCCTTCAAAACTGCACGTCTTTGTAGTTGGATCTGCTGAGCCAGACTTCAGCCAAGCTAGTTCCTGGTCAGCAAGCTGGTGTGACATGCACAAGTGCCCAAAAGACTTCACTTCCCAGGAGCTCACTGTCATTTTCTCCCCATGGCTTTTGCCCAGGAAAAAAAAGAAATTCCTTTTTCTCTGCCAAGGTGTTGCACCTACACCTTGAAATCTGTGCGAGGGAAAATAATGACATAAACGGTGGTGTTTAGAATTTTGCAGTAATAATTCAGTAGGTCAGTCTTATCAGGATGCAAGTGTTAAACTGTTAAAATGGCTCAAACCCAAGAAGATCTGCTCGTTTGAATCCTGCTGGTGCAGAGGGTGGTTTGTTTGCAGAAGGTCATCACAGGGTGGTATTTCTGGGGGGGGGGGGGGGGNGAGTTGATGGTGTCAGTCCCCAACTCTGTTCCTGCTTCCATGCAGCCTGCAAAGAGTTGATGGTGTCAGTCCCCAACTCTGTTCCTGCTTCCATGCAGCCTGCAAAGAGTTGATGGTGTCAGTCCCCAACTCTGTTCCTGCTTCCATGCAGCCTGCAAAGAGTTGATGGTGTCAGTCCCCAACTCTGTTCCTGCTTCCATGCAGCCTGCAGAAACAACAGCTGGTCTCTGCCCAGCTGTGACAGGGCCAGCCCTGGGCCAGCCCTTGCAGGCTGGAGTGACCCAGCAGACACAGCCAAACCCAAAGCCAACCCCAGAGCCAGCTGAACCTTTCTTTACAAAACCTCAGACCACATCAAAGGGCCTGCAGTTGTGTTCAGTTATGAACTGGGAATTTGGGCCAAGTTAGTTAAAATGTTCATCAAGGCTCAGCCCTTTGTAGTGAATCTGGGCCTGAGAATTGAACCAGCCTTAGTTTGGGGTTCAGACCAGCCGGGAGGCAAGCGCTGTCTGCAGTGGGATGAGCCTGGATGCTGGCTGGATTTCCCCCATTCCCAGGCTGAGTTGCTGCTTCCCATGGCAGATTTGGCTTTCTTGGGAACCCAAACCCCTCCAAACACAGGCTGGGGGATTGAAGTGTTTGGGTGCCCTTGAAACTTTGCTGCTGCTCGACATTTCCTCAGCCACTTTGGCCAGAGCTGTGGCCAGAACAGGTCCAGGTGAAGCTGGAGCCCCTTCCCTGGGCTTTCACAGAATCATAGAATTGATTGGGTCGGAAAAGACCTCCGAGATCATCAAGTCCAACCCCTGGTCCAACTCCAGTCCATTTACCAGATCATGGCACTCAGTGCCACGTCCAATCCCAGTTTAAAACCCTCCAGGGACGGTGAATCCACCCCCTCTCTGGGCAGGCCATTCCAATGCCTGAGCACTCTCTCTGTAAGGAATTTCTTTCTAATATCCAACCTAAATTTCCCCTGGCAGAGCTGAAGCCCATGTCCTCTTGTCCTATTGCTGAGTGCCTGGGAGAAGAGACCAAGCCCCACCTGGCTATAACCTCCCTTCAGGTGGTTCTAGAGAGTGATGAGGTGACCTCTGAGCCTCCTCTTCTCCAGACTAAACACCCCCAGCTCACTCAGCCTCTCCCCACAGCACTTGTGTTCCAGTCCCTTCCCCAGCCTTGCTGCTCTTCTCTGGACCTGCTCCAGCCCCTCCTGCTGTGCACAGACCTTCAGAGCACCTTCCCACTGGTTTGGGCAGAGGGTCCTCTTCGTTCAGGACACTCGCAGGGGGACTCAACCAGTAAATAAAGTCAGGAAAGTTCCCTTCAGTGCTGGAAGATGCCTACTGTCATCTGGCACTGCTTCAGGGCTGGCACTTCATCAGGAGATGAACAAAGCCAAGCAGTGCAGTACAAGTGAAATTACTACAATCTGGGGTATTTCCAAAACAAGAGCCTGACCTGGAAGGAAAAAAAAAAAAAAAGAAGAAGAAGAAGAAGAAGAAAGAAAAGGGAAAAAGAAAAAAGATGGAAGGAGCAGGCAGGGAGGAGCTTTAGCAGCTGATAGCTTTGAGCTGCAAATTTGGTATAAATAACATTTCTGGCTGTTTTGAACAAGCACAGAAGTTGCATATCTGTAAGTGAAAGTATCTTGCTCTGCAGAACGCCTCCATCAATCTAAATTACGAGTGTTCAGTGGGAACCAGGAACGATGCTACTGAAGGCATGGCAGCCTAAAATGCAGTCAGCAGGCAGGCAGCTGTTCTTGGCTGCCTTTTCACCACGGGGCTATTTGATCTCTCCTGAGGTTGATACAAGTCCTGCAGACTTGGGTAATGGGTTCTTTTTGAACAACAGGCCTGCAACGTTTCTGCATCTGCAATGGAAAACGCTGCGGCACTGAAAGGAAACGGAGCCTTTCAGGTCTTGTTCCTGGCTCTACCACTAATTTGTGCATGACCTTGGGCAAGCTAAAAAAGCACCTCTGACCTCAGTTTACCTAGGGAGAAAATGGGAGTGGTAACACTTTCCAGGCTCTGCGGTCTCCGTGATTTCACTCATGTGTGTTCCCCAGACAAGTGAATCATTGCTCTGCCCATCCACAGGCAGGCTCCTGCCCTCCCCTAAAGAACCTCTGATGGTAAAACATGCTCACAATTCAGTGCTGGGGAGAGTTATAACCTGCCCCTGGCCTCGGAGCATTCTCTGGGCTAATCCATCATGGGATCATTCGCTGATCACCTGATGCTCTCCTTGAGATACGCTCCTTGCTTTCAACCAAGAAACAAAATTGCTCCTAGAAAAGCTCACACATTTTAAGCCTGGACTTTTCCATCTTGTGCCACGTTCGCCTTGCACACAATTAATTTAACACCCAGCTGGTGGTAAAATTAGGTGCTTCCTGAGCATTATGTTTTTTAAATTGCTTTCTTAATGCTTTCTGCTCTGTCAGGGCTGTCCTGCTGAGGAAAGGGCTAATACCTTTCTCCCAAATTCAACTTTTCTCTCAGCATTGCAGTACAACCAAGAACAATATCCCTGCTGTAAACGTGACTTTTTATCAAAGGTACCCAACGGGTTCTCCAGGATTGCTGCAAATCTTCCATGTCTGGAGGTGGTTTCAGGTCCACAACTTCTGGCTTCGTTGGTACCCCCTTAATGGGGTCAGTGTCCGTGGATCATCCCCCCAACCCCTCTCCAGGGAGGATCTTGACATCCAGCTTAGCCCGCAGTTGCTGCTCCCTGAAATGGAGATGGGATTCTGGCTCTGGGAGCCGTGAAACCAACCAGGCAGCAAAATTTATAGCAAGTTACAACAGTTTTCTTAACCTGCCAGGGAGGGAGGGAGGGAGGGAGGGAAGGACCCTACACGAGACATCCCATGTCTGATTACACTCCACGCAGCCACGGCTATTGAAACTCTCTGATTCCCCTGTTTGAGATTTAGCTGCAACATCCCATTTGTTCCGAGCAGATATGTAAAGTCTCCTTGGTATTCAGGTTCATTTAAAGATTTACATTTTGTATTTCCTTGCTCCTTTTCTGACGACGTACATAAAACAGAATTGTAAATGTTTAGGAAAATCAAAGCTATTCTTAGACGCTTGCAATTCCACTAAGTTTGTATTCTCTAATTCGCGCCATGAAAGGAAAAGGAAATCTGGGAGAGGAGCTTGTACTTTGCTTTTTGAGGTTTTCTTCACTGCATTTCCATTGAAACTTGGGGCTCAGAGTTATGTTTCCCAAGGCAGTTGGAAAGTCTGCTCTGTAAGTGTTGCCCTCGCAGGACGTGGCTGCAGCCGCCTCTCCTGCCTTTTCGGGGGCTGCAGTGGAGAGATTTAGGGTTAATGTCAACAGAACCAGCCCTGGGAGATGCCCAGAAGCTCAGCTAAACTCCTTTGCCCTGGCAAAATTGGTGATAGACGAGTAAATTCTGCCTCATAGGGTTTCACATCAATGCTGTGGTTTCCACGGGGCTGAGGCATGGCCGTGCCTGGAATAAACTTGATTCTTCACCTCGTGAACCAAAAAGCCAACCCATCTTTTCCTCAGCCCATTGGTGCTCCCAGACTCAGAGTCCATCCCTGGCACCTACGTCAGAGGCCCTAAACTGCTCAGGAGGGAGCTGGGAGAAGCAGTTTCAGATTAGGATCTCTGGAAGAAAATCACTCCCCGGGTAAATCCAAGCTAGATGAAATCTGCCTTTCTTTTTATTTCTTTCCACACACTCAACACCTTGAGAAAGTTCAACCCCATGATGCCAACTGGGAAGGGAAATGCTGAACCAAACTCCCAACCGGCAGAACAAGAATTTTCAAAGGAATGAGAATTGCATTCCCTGGAGCCAACCCTGACACTGCTCCTGATCTCTGCTTCTGAAGCTGAAATTTAAAAAAAAAAAAAAAATATAATAGGTAGGGTTGTTACTTCAGTCTTTGCCCAGGTTTGTAGCTCTGTGGGAAAGGTGGTTCTATCCAAAAAAAAAGTCTTGCAGTGACTGTGTGGCTTGATGAGCTCCAATCTCTGGAGTGGAATGCAAGAAAATCAAACCCTCTTTCCTGCTCTGCCACTGGTCTGATGGAAAAACTGAGTGTTTTCCTCTCAAAATGTGCAGTAACGGGAATTCTTAGTCCAGAGAAAAAAAATCGCATATCTAAAATATTCCTCCAAAGTAGAAAAAAAAAGGTAAAATCAGAGATGTGGAATTTTGCACAAAGGGAAAATGTCTATTTTGGAGCACGCCAAGGGGAACATTTCTTCACACCCATGTCCAGCTGAGTCCCCATGTCCTCCCCAGCTCCAGGGACCAGTGAGGACCCACAACTGTGTCTGGGGATGATCAGCAAGTCTGGAGCCCTGAGGAACCTGCCCTGAAGCCACCGATGAAAGCAATAGGTAAAAACTGGATGCAAACAAATTGTTTCTGGTGAAGATTTTTTTTTTTTTTAAATTCTCTTCTTAAACCACAAATGTGCTCCTGACTGGCATGGAGAGCACTCATGTTGAGGACATCCACATGCCTGCTGTGGGGGACCCACCAGCTCTGTTCACAGAAGGGCCTGTGACTGTCCCCTGGACAAAAACCCGTGCTGAATGTCCCCTCCAGCCTGGCTCTGCTGAGCCTGGCCCAAGGGCAGCCATTCAGCACATCTTGGTGAGGTTAGAGGGATTTGGCACGGTGTTGCACCCCTGCGAGCCCGCGTTGGAGGAATGCTTTGCACATATGAACTATCTCATGCTCACCAAACCACTTATTAGTTTCAGGCACTGGCTCCTGTGTTATTATGGCCTTGATAACTTTATTAAGTTCAGCCCCAGCTTATTCATCTCGCAGAATGGCCCTAACTATTTGTAGATATTTTAAAGTAGCCATCCTTGCGCCGTGATCGCTTCCAGACCTCGCTGAGAGACACGCATGTGTTTGAAATGCCTGCTTTCCTTCTCCATTTCACCATAAAGTAGCCAATTTAATTTTGCACAATACCATTTGATAACAACCATGTGTGTGTGTCTTCAGCGTTTATGCACTTCAGAGAAGGTACTGCTTGGTCAGTGTGAGATAATTTCACAAAGGAAAACGGAACCAGATGTTCCTCCTTTTGACTTGGCTTTCCCCTCCGCCTATCTGGTTTCCAATGTCAATCTCCACTCAGGTTTTCCATTACCTTGGGAAGGGGATATCTTTACACTTTATGTTTTCATTGCCAAGGTGCCTGACAAGGTGTGGGGAGTAGCTGAGGTAGATGATTATCAGCTTAGCACCTCTGAGATCATTATCAAACCCTAACGATGCCCAGGAGACAAACAAAAGGGGGAGGGTGTGTGCTGGGTGGGTTTTTGGAGGAACTCGGAAGGGAAAGGCCACCTTTTGCTCCAAACCTCACTGACAGTGCCGGAATGCCCAGGATGGAGCCTTGAGCGTGCCAGAGAGGAACAAAGGGCATCCTCAGCTCCTGGAGGTGGGCAGGAAATGCTTCAGGTGAGCAGATGTCCTCCCCCAGGTGCTTGAAGGGGCTCTTGGGTGAGGTCTTGGTGCTATTCATGGAACTCCTGCCTGGCTGGCTGGTGGGGGCCAGGTAAATGGTACCTGTATGTTGGGAAGGAGAAGGGACATTTCCCAGAAGCTGTAAAGCAGTAGGATGAGGAGGACAGAGGGAATTGCTGGTGGAAGGAGGAGTTACGCTGTGTAGAACACAGCTGGGCAGGGGACATCCCACATGGAATCTGGAGTGGGAGCAGCAGCCTGGGAGAGCAGCTACAGGAGACCTGGAAGCCAGGAAAGCCCACGGTGACCGAGGCCATAGCTGGAAAGCAGGATGTGATGTTTTAGGATCCATAAATGACCTCAGGACCTTCTTGCCCAGCCCACCAACCAAGGCACACAGTGATGCACCGAGCTCTCCTCCCTGCCCAGCCGTCGGGGTTGACCCGTCTCCATTCGGAGCTGCCAGCCGTGGTCCAGCACATGGACTGGGAATTCAGGAGGGTCGCTGCTGGGCTGGGTGGATCCCAAGGACATATCACTGTGCCAGGGAGAGGAGGAAGCCTGGAATCTGCCTGGATGCCACCACTGTCCTGCAAACAGCCCATCCTGTGGCAGTGGATGGCCCCAAAGCCCCTGCAGAGAACAAGACCAAGGAGGGACAGAGCAAGCGCAGAGACCCTCGAGCTGGAGTCCCCCCGCAGAGCCATGGCCAGGCTGTAAAAAGCTCTGTGCCATCTCATGGACAGGTGCTTCTACCTTGGCACTGGCTGTTACTAAGCTCCATTATGAGAACAACACTTCGTGATGCTCCTGTGACTCACCAGTCTGGTGACACCCTGGCAGTGAGAGAGAGAGCCCTTGGCCTCTGCTGTCCTGGAGGGAGCAGCTATTGCTCACAGTGCCTCCTGGGCCAGCTGAGCTGGGCAGGGATGGATTCTGGAGCCGCCTCTGGCTCCTCTGCCTCCGACCCCTGGAGACACAAGGATGCTTCCGAGGATGCCGGCAGGAGGCTGCCAAGGACCTCCAAGAAAGACCAAGTCCTTCAGCTCTGAGGACATCACATGCTTTCTGCTCATTGCCTTTTCCTTTTATTTTGGTTAGAACATGAGCTCAGCGTGAGTCTTGTGTGTATTTTAGTCAAATCATCCCAAATTCGTGGAAAGCCTTCTCTAGGCGTGAGCTGATCTCATGAGTCATGCTCGTTGCCATGAATGCTCCACGGCATATGGCAAAGCTCTGGAATGGGACACGTTCCCCAGGCAGCTGGCTGGAGTCGTGCAAATCCTGTTAGGGGCTGGCACACAGGCCAGCGAGCAAAGGTCCTGCAGAAAGGAGCCCTGATAATCACCCTTTCTTAGGGGCTAATCCTAAATGCCTTCACTCCCTGTCACCGCTTGCAGTAATAGCAGCAGGTGCCCACGCAGAAATCCTTTTCCCAGAACCTTCTTCATGTCTCTGCTTTCCGAGAGAGAAGTTGAAAGACTCTCTGACAAGGACACAGAAAAAACACTATCAATTTTTTAAAAGGCTTTTTTTCTCTCAAATTATCAACTGTTTGTGATTTTTTTATTTTTTTCCCCAGCCATTAAAAAAGTAATTTTGTCACTCAATGTGCTTTCAATCCAGTAAATTGCAGAAGAAGGCAGTTCCACTGGAGGCCTCGCTGGAAGGAAGGGGAGATATTTGCTTAATACATGCTGAACTGGCAATCATCCTGCAATGTCTCAGCCCCTGCTGCAGTTAAGGTGGCTTTCATCCCTGGAGGTGTCATTTGTCTCTGCCTTTCCAATTGCTCCTTCCTCTCATCTCCTGCCTCAGTTTCCCTGAACTAGTAAAACTCCAGCTCCTGCCCTGAGCTGGTGAGGAGCACAGAAAGGAAGGGCAGTGCCCTGTGCTGATGAGGATGGTGGCAGCTCCAAAGGGTCCGTGCTGGTGGCAGCTCCAAAGGGTCCGTGCTGGTGGCAGCTCCAAAGGGTCCGTGCTGGTGCCTCCTGGGGGTGTGCTGGTGACAGCAGGGCTGTGCCTCCCATCCCAGGCTGGCTGTGACCTTCATGCCTTCAGGGCTCCTTGGAGCAGCCACCCACAGTCCATTGTTTCATGGATTTCGGGGAGTATCAGATGAGATCTTTGGGTCCTGAGGGCAGGATTATCAACCTGGGATATCTAAGGTGAGGGCTCAGCTCCACATGAAGGTGTACAGATAAGGGACTGGATTTTTGGGAGGGTGAGTTTGGGTGTTCAGAGTGGTTGGGAATTCTGTTTGCTGATTTAGGTACCGAAATCCTCATCCTCAGGTGTGTCGGGCACAGCCTCAGGTACAGAACTTTGGTCACCCTGTTTGAAAAATACAAAATTCAGCTCTCTGTGTCTGTCTACAGAAAAAAACCTGTGAACCTTTATCGCACTCCACCAAAGTCACCCCACTGTGAGGAGCTGCTGATGTCACCACACCTGGCCCACACCTCCTCCATCAGAGCCCAGGGCTTGTCCTGCCACGAGTCAGCAGGTGAGAGTGATGGAAGAGTGTCTGTACAAACACAGCTCAGCAAACATTCCGATGGTTTTCATACAGTTCCACAAATTTCATAGGCTAACTTAGATCTTGTCATCCAAAGCCTTTGAAAAGAGACTGGTTAAGATCCCCAAGCCCCTGTTGCTCTTCCTCCTTCCTCTCTCATCCCAACTCCCTGGTCCTTGTTCTCAGGGTCATCCAGGCATGGCTTCCTCTTCTGTGAAAATGCTCAGGTCATTTGTTAGTGACAAAAGGAGAGGGATCTTTTGGTGATGTAAATCAATGTCACTTCAAAGCTTCGAGGGAGCGATACTTATTTACACCTTCAGATATCAGATCCTTATGTTTTGCTTTTATGTGAGTCAAAACTCTTTTTTCTGAAAGGTAACATTTTGTTGCAAATGTCTATAATTAATCTACCTCGTTTCTATGGCAATAGACACTACACAAATTAATAAAATAAATATTCTAGCACAGTTTAATTCTGGCAAAGCCATGCTAAAAACCTTTCCATCATTCCTCATTATGAAGGCAGCAAAACGTGCTTAACAGAATCCCTTATCAAAATTAGTGAAAACATTAAACTTCCCCAAAAAACCTTCTTTTGAAAAGTTGTTCTAAGCAAGTTTCTAAAATCTCAGAAGTATTAAATCCTCATTAATATAAGCTCAATGTATTTATGGTGTCAAAAATGTGTTTTATAAAAGCCAAAAGCAGAGTTGCACAAGTTGCCTCATTATCAATAATCTAGCATCGTCCCTTTTATGTGTCATTTCTTTACACAATATACTATCATTTATGACTTTTAGCAAATACATCATGGCAAAGGATTACTCTCATCAGAGGCAGTCTTTGAAAAGGATATGCTAATTTCTAGAGAGCAAGAAAACATCAAAACAGTGCCAGCAAATAGCCAAGGGACTTTCATGTCTTAATATCCTTCAGAAGTGCTTTATCTCCTAGTGCAACGTGTATCATAGTATAAACAGGAAATGAAACAGCCAAGGCATCAAAGAACCACCAGTGCATGGCTGTAATTTTAGATCAGGTTTAATAAAGGTTATCTGCAGCAGGCTAATCAAACAAAAGGGTGTATGTTTTAAAGCGCCATTTGATAATTTTCGTTTAAGGCTCCCCATCAAAGAGATCCTAACAATGTCTTACTGACTCCAGATAGATCCCTTTGCCTCACTTTTCAAAGTAGCTTCGTTTATTGCTGGTAAAACTGGTTTTGATGTTCTAATTTTTTAGGTGGAGGAGAGATCAGAAACTGCTCTGGTTTCCTGTGCACCTTAATTTGAAAAGCAACAGAAAGAGAGCTGAGAAGGAAATGAGCAACCACAGCAGAGGGTCGGGAAGATCTCAGGGTCACTTCTGCGAGCTCTCCTTGGAGCGTGATGGCCACACAGGGCTCTGGTCCCAAATGTGATGCAAGGAGGGGACAAGACTGGGCCAGGCCATTGACTAGTTAATGGGAAGGCAAAATACCCTGGAAGTGAGAGGCTGAGGGGGAAAAAAAAATAGTGGCTTGCTCTTGGCTAGCTGCCGAGGAAAGGCAGAGGAGCCAGACCGGCTGTTCCTGTGACACTTCTCACCCTTGGCCACCAGGAGAAGCTCTGCTGGCACCATCCATGGGCCACTGAGAAAGGGGAAATGGCCATTGGACTGTCCTTCTGCAGCACAAAACCTGCCGAGCTTCCCCGCCTCGCTTTGCGACCGATTCCTTGATTGCAGTCAGGCCTGATCTCATCCAAGATCCTTTAAAAAAAATGACTATTTGCTGATTTCTAACAGTGGAGTAATCCTAACAGGAGAGATGAGGGTGACTCCCCTCCCGCAGCAAGGGAGAGGCTTGTTTGGCATGCCAGTGTAGTCTTCTGTATTCCTGGTTTATTAATTATTCTCTTTGGGGAGCAAAGAGGGAGATGAGAAAGTTGTCCAACTGAGAGCTTATCAAAATGGTTGTATTTCTGGCAAGACTGATGTATCCGAGGAGCTAAACATAGCTCAAATATTTTGTCAAAGCTTTCAGCACCGCTCAAGCCCGGGGATGTCTCAAACAGATTTTCACACAGAGAAGATGCTTCCCGTTAAATAGGAATGCTCACCTTGAAAATAAAATATCTCTTACTGGCGGTGGGCCATGGGACAGTTATGGTGGGATGGCTCATGGAAGCAGCAGGAAAAGCTTCCAACCATCCAGCCATCGGGTACAGGCAGGTCTGACTGTTTTGAGGAGACATCTCAGCTTTTTGGGACCAGACCCCCTCAGCTGTGTCCAGAGGAAGGGGCTGGGCAGGCTCAGCACCTTCTTTGCACCAGCAAGAGTTTTGTGACTTGTAAGTTTCTCAAGCTTGTTGTTATTTTTCATGTCCACAAATCCTCAGCTCTTTAGGGGGTAGTTCACAAGAAAAAATCCAAATAAATAAAAAATTCACCCTTGGGTGCACTTAATGTAGTTGGTACAAAATGTGCTGACTCCCAGATATTCTCCTTCCCACACACTTCACAAAATGTTAGTTTTATACATATACATCTATTTCCTGCTGATGCTCTCTTAAATATTTCAAAGTATTCTTATGAACTACTATACTTTTATCGTGGTATTTGTAGGAGCACAAGACCTTGGTTGCACCCACACAGCCTCGGCTTGCTCCTTTTTCTTTTCAAGTAAATTTTAAATTACCAAAGAAGTGCTGATGGACACAAAAATCTACTTATTGGCCATGAAAACTCAACCAGAAGTAATCTCCCCAAAACCAGACCCATGAAATATTCATGCTTGGGAAAGGCTCCTTCCGACAGCAAACGCTTTGGGAGAAGAGAAATGGTGATTCCTCTGCTTTGAGAAAGGAGAACACTGCCAAGCTGCTTGGCAGGACCATCTGCTACAGAACCAAAATCAGGACTAGTTTATTAAAATACTCCCAGCAGGCATTAATTAGGGTCCCACCACGAGCCCCAGAGACAGTAGTGCCCAGCAGCATCCCATGGGATCGCAGCCTCCCCATCCCTCCCCAGCGTGTCTGCAGCCCGTGGATCCCTCCCTGTGCCGGGTTTCCAGCTCCAGCACCGGCACCAACCGGCAGCAACTGAAGGCTGGCAGTGACCAAATGTCAGGGACTTTCCAGCAGCTTTTTTGAGCTAATATTGGTGCTCCCTAAACCCCGTTAGCAAAGGACACCATGAAAAACGCCGCGACGGTGGGGACGAGCTGCCAACCGTCTGCAGCTTCGAATACTCCGGGCCAGAAGACACCACTCAACAACCTTTCTCTTCCTCCGACCTTTATTTCACGGGCTGTTCGATTGCATCCGTATCGAGTCCAATAACTGGCGTCTGACTGAGGTGCAGCTTGTGCTTGGCAGAAGCGTATCTTCAAAGGAGGAAACCGGTCTTGATTGAAGACACTGGAGTTGGACACCTCAGCACCCCTTGGCAGTTGAACTCGGTGGTTATGACAGCTTATTTCTGGGCACTCTTCTGCCCAAGGAAGTTAACTCAGGGTGAGGGAATGTGTGTGAGTAAAGACAACAATCCCTTTCTACTTAACCGTCTGCAGACACAAACACAGGCACAACAGTCATTCAGAACTACTCTACAATGACTGCTGTGTCTG
The DNA here is from genome assembly GCA_013396735.1 of Grallaria varia. Lineage (NCBI taxonomy): Eukaryota > Metazoa > Chordata > Aves > Passeriformes > Formicariidae > Grallaria > Grallaria varia. The sequence continues at coordinate 254,950 of VWZG01001504.1, forward strand.
CAGGCTTTATTTTGAATTTGTCTGCCTGGAGTTTCCTCTATTAGTCCTTTTCAGCATGTTCCCCTCCTAACCAGAGGGCTGTGATTTTACACTGACCTGCCTTTTCACGCCTCATCCCCATCTTCTACTTGGTCCCCAGGGCTGAGAATGTTTCCTCATGTCACCTCCAAATGTCTCCTGTCTGTCCCACCATGGCCAAACCAGGGAGCGGGTAAAGCCCTGGCCCAGGTCTAGTCAGAGCAGCAGAGACATTAAAGTTTGGACTTGATGATTTTGGAGGTATTTTCCAACCTTAATGATTCTATAAATCCTATTTCTTCAGGTTCACGCCTTGCCTGCCTGTCAACACACTGAGCTTGGAGAGGGGGGGTTCTGCATCATCAGCAAGACAGACACCTTGTCCCACCTGTCACTTGGCCCTCAGCAAAGCCACTCCCTGGTGTCCCTGTGTGCAGGGTCGGGCCATCCACTGTCCCTGGAAATGCCATTTAACCGGTGGTGCTGAGCTGTGTCTGACCGTGTGCGGGTGCTCGGGCCATGAACCTCCAACACAGGGTGGGAGTGGCTTTGCTGGGGATTTGTCCAGGACCTCCAAACTTTGGGAAAATGTGGACACCGGCTGGCAGGTGGCAAATAAAACAGACATGGTGCAAAACATGCCTGAGCCCAGCAAATAGTGTGCCTGAGTCCTAAAATTATCCAAGACGGTCTCCATAATCTTTTATGGGAGAAAATTAAGTCTTCAAAGCAAGAAGGAATTTAAACTATCCCCAGTTCAAAGAAAATTGCCACATGCCGACAAACATTAAGAATGATAATATTTTGCTAAAGCCCCAGCAAATCATTGTGTGGTTTCTCTGCATTTCCTTTCCCATTGCTGTTTGTTGCTCATACATCCACATTCGCACTGGGAGGTGAAGGAGGAAAAAGTCCCTCTTGAAAAGGGAAGAAGAGTCATTTTAATCTGATGCAATGCCCTGGGAGATGGTTTGAGTCAGTAACACTGCTTCCTGGGCAGGCTGCTGCTTCCAAGCATCTCTGCAGCATATGCAGGGTGCAAGAACATCCCAACCTAAACAGGAGCTGTCAACTGTCTTATCAATCTGTCATATTAACAGCTGTAATTAAAAGCATTAAGCAAACGCACTGAGGGCCTCTCTGGGAGGGTGCTAACACCTGTGCGTGCCTCAGTGTTAAAGTAATTGCTCCAATCACAGTGTTAGATCATTAAATATCTGTGTGTACTCAGGGAACATGAAGAAAAACGAGGAGCACCTGAGAAATGAATTTTGATGGCGTGTTCTGAAGCACAGCAGCACAACTGCCGGGTGCTCCCTTGGCAGCAGAGGAGGTGCAGGAGGAGGCAGAGGTGCTGAGGAAGGAGCTTGTGGTGCCTCTGGGGACAAACACGAAAAAATCAAACCTTCCCCCCCTCCGGCTACAGAACTTTTTTTCCCCAGGCAGCTTCAGCATGAAGCGAGTTCCTGGATGGCTTCACACAGCAGGACAGCAAGAGGAGACTCCTCTGCCTCGGCACCAATATCCCGTAACTGCAGCCTCTTCTTGCCCATCACATGCGACTTTGAAGTGCAGGGGATTTTGGAGGCAGAATTTTACATTTGTTTATTAGCTGACAAGTGAAAAAGTCTAGAAGAGAACACACGGTGCAGGCTCCCCCTCCACATACCCCTCCACGCATCGTTTCCAGGCGGCTGGAGCTCGCTCCCCATCCACAGCTTGATCACATATGTGTGAAAGGGATCCAGACTTCAAGGCTTGAGGTGGGAGCAGCCGCAGTCCCAGGGAAGGGGCCGAGCCCCGCAGAGAGGAAGGCTCAGCCTCCGTGGAAACTCTTCCTCACTGGACAATAAAACCTCCTCGCTCGTGGCCTCCCAGCTCTTCCGAAGGGCTGCGTAAAATCCGAGTGGGGATTTTAATTGAGGACCAAACTCCGATTTTACATCCCCGTGAACAGTTCCGGAGACTGTTGGGTCCTGGCGACGGTTAATGGTTATCAGGAGGTTAACGAGGGGCTGTAAAGGCACCAGTGGTTGAGCAAGGAGGGCAGGGGAGCAGAGCCCAGCCCAGCAGGGTCTGGCTCCCAGAGCTGCACACAGGGCAGTAAATCAGGGCCGCCGGTTCCCATTACAGCTCACCCCGAAGGAGCTGAGCTACTTTGGCAGCACAGATGACATTAAACAGATGAAGAACAAAAATGGCTCAAATATGACCATGATACATGTGTCATGTCCATGTGGCTGTCTCAGCTCCCTTTCAACTTGCACCGTATGAAAACAACCTCATCAAAACAGAAAGGCTTTTAGGCACGAGGTTAATTGCAAAAATACTCTAAATAAGATAATCACAAGGCCCCAAATATTGTTAGTGGTGTGAGCCACCAGCTTGCTCTGAACTTTACAGAACAAAAAGTTTGCTCTGCACTTGCAAACCAGGCTGTAAAAGAGATAAATCATAACTCTCCACTAGAACAAACCCATAGCTGGTTTTTAATACGGACCAGGTTGCTTATTATCTGTGCACCAAAACTCCTGTCACTAACGAGTCTGAAGTCAAGCCCCACATCATCCATCCACTGCTCAGCATCAGGGAGAGGGAGGCACATCTGGACCCAACACTGGGTCCCCCAACATTCCCAGTGTGAGCATCTCTGCTAAGCTCTGCGAAGGGTTGGAGCTGGAGCTGAGCTTTATCTCTCCATTACAGCCCTGGCCAGAAAGCTTGGCATTAGGGCTGTGTTGAATCTTCACCACAGGGCTTAAAAAGCCACGTGAAGACCGCAACGAGTTTTCTCATGCATGTGAAGAGAGCAGAGACCTTTGGAGGAGATCTGTGGTCCTTGTGACCCCCTCGTGTGTGATTTGCCGTCCCCCCGGCGCGAACGCGGGGCTGGGCGAGACTCAGAACTTCTGACAGGGCTTTGCTTTCAAAGTTGGGTTTGTTTAAGCGACTCAAAGGGGTGCTGAGCCGCCTGGATGGAAGCCAAAGAAAATGTTGATGCAAATCCTACAAAGTAAACCTCCCCCCTCCCAGAGTCACGTGCCGTTTAATTGTTTTGTGTTTTATTACATCCAACATCCCCAACCTATCAGTGTGACAAGCAACATGGCTCATGTGGCAGCATGGAAAGTACTTTTGATTTGCTTTCCATCCCTGGCTCTCCCCTGCCAAATGCCTTGGGCTTCAGTTTTTAGGAAGTTTATAAAAAAGTTTAGGAACTGAATCAGCTTCAAGACCAGATGTCCCCAAATACCAGGGTGGTTTGTGTTCGCCGCTCCATATATGACTCTGAAATTAGTCCCTGAAGTTTGGCTTGGGCATCCCCTTAACCTCCCATCCCTCAGTCCAAGACAGCGTTGGGTTGTTACAGCATCTCTCCATCGGGGCTATCCCCCTAAACCTGCTCCTCTTCCCACATTTCTTTAGAAAGACACGGGAGCAGGAAAGTTATCAGCGAGTGTTGTCACCTCTTGTCTTTCTCTTTTTACTTTTATACCAAAATCTGCTTTCCCATCACCAACTAATTGGTTCCTTAGCACTGAGATGTCAAGCTGTGATGGTTGTCCATAGGAACCTAAAGCTGTAAACTTTCCAGCACCCACAAGGAAGTCCCTGATCCAATACCAGGAGATGCAGAGGCCAAAGTAACTTCACTGAGCATCTCCCCTGATACTATGGAGCATCTCCTGGAAGCAGCTCACTTTCTGGCTGTGACAGCATTCATGGCATTCCAGGATGAAATTCCTCTCCCCTGATGAGAGCTGAGCATTGTCTTTGCAGGCTGGTTCCTTCCAGCACTTTTAGTTGGGACAAGTCTATAGGATTAAGCTGGCATTTGGTTTCCCGGTCAGATTTTTGGGGTGTTATACTATTTATGTGGTCAGAGGGAGGTGGGGAACATAGCAAAGCCATGAATGATGGGAGAAAAGAGCCCTAGGAAGTGATAAAATTACTTCAGTTGTCACCCAATCTGCTTATGAGAAAATGGAAGTGCCATCCAGCAGTACAGAGACAAACTCACTCTTCCCACCCCACTCCATCCCATTCCCAGCACAAAGTGGCAGGGCCAAACCAGTTTGTCTCTTAATCCTGACCAGCCCCAGCTGGCCAGGGGCAACCAGGTTCTGTGTCAACACCTGAGGAGGAGGAGGGGGCAGAATCGCTTCTCTCAGCTTCATTTGGGTTTGTTAATTAAGGTAAGTGCTCCCAGCTGGGGTAGGTAGTGAGTGCTGCTGGGGCAGCCTTGGGTCTTCTGGCAGGGAAACTCCTCTGCACCCGAAATAGCTGGTCTGGCAGCTCTGCAGGGATTTTTTTTTTACAAGGTAAGATCCTGAATTTGTTCTTTGCTTTAATGAACTTTGGAGCTCCGAGACGGGGAGTGAGTTGTGTGTCGATGTCCTCATCGTTTTGGTGCTGGAGGTAGAGGCAGCCGGTTGCTCTTCTGGATCTTGCAGGAGCTGGGGCTCGCGGCCGCTGCTTTTTTATTTCCAGTGGGAGCTGATGCAAATCCACCCTGCAGGTCTGAGCCACGTGGGTGACGGCAGCCCCGGAGCTTGGAAATAATGCTAAGAACAAACTTCATTAAACTTGCTGCGTGTCATGTGGCCTCCGTGCAAAACCCAAACCTGCTGCCGGTGGCCGCAGTTCGAGCTGTGCAAAACTCTGGAGGCCCCGTGGTGAGCCCAGCTCGGACTTGGAGTTTGCTTGGGTGTTTTGGGTTGTGTTGCCAGTCTTTGTTTCTCTGGGCAAGCGTTGTGTGCAATGGTATGTGTAGTTTTTACAAGCCATCCAAACTGAAGTGCCAGACCTTTTGAAGTTGGCGTTGTAGCCGATTGATTCAAGACTTTTAGGATCTCCTTGCAATGGGCTTGATAAGGTGCAGGAGGAGCAGCCTGGGGAGCATCTAGAGGGCTGTGTCTCCTCCTGGGTTGTTTAGAGGTGTTGGATGTGCAATGGTTGGCAAAATGAACTGTATTATCTGGGTGTGAGAGGTTAAAATACGTTTTCAGAGCTGTGAAGAAGCAAACAGGATGATTGGAGTCCAGGGCCTTGAACGGAAGAGATTAAAATGCTTTTGTTGGTTTGGTAGATTAAGGATGTGTTTTGTTTTAATTGAATTTGCTCTTAAGTTTGTCCATCAGAGGTACAAGAAGCATGAAACACACCTGTGGTGAATCAGCTGAGGAGAGTGGAAATGTGTTCTGCCAGCCCTGCTTCTCTGCAGAGAATGTGCATGTTTGGGCTGCTGAGAAGAGCTCTGGGTTATGATAACAGAGAAGGGGCCTTTCAGAGCCATTAATGACAACTGCAGCCTCGCAGGAATGTGTCAGATAGTTAATTATTGTGTTGAACTGTCATTCTATCGTGCCAGAACATAAGTAGTTTGTCTGGGTCCTCTTTCCTCCCCCCCTCCCCCTTTGCTGAAGATAAAGGAGTAAAGTTTAATCATTAAATCTCCATCTTGATCCATGTAGGTCACGCACTGAACCAAAGGCAGATAGTGCAGCATTTAGCAACCTTATCTCCTTTACAATAAAGAGCAAGCAGGAAGCCGACTTTGTTGTCTGTTCTATTTTTTAATATACGTTTATTTAAAGAAAAGCCATCTCCAAAATGGGGGGGGAGAGATAGATATTCCAAACAGCAGCTTCTGTAAACAGGATGAAATCAGATAAAGAAATTACTGTAAAAATATTGCCTCATCTCTAAAGCTCAGAACTTTTTTTTTCTTTTGCTCTTTTTTTATCTTTGAGAAAGATAATGAAAGAGGAAGCTTGAAACCACATTTCCATTGATGTTTGAATACACAACTGCTGGATTTAAGAACTGGAGGAGATCAAAGGGAATGGTTTTCATTCCGATAAAATTATAGCAGTTCTGGTATAGGGTGATGGGCTCATTTATGAACTCTACGACACAAATAGTTGTTAAGGCACCTTTTTTTCCCTTTTCCTTTGCTAAGAACTAAATGAAAAATGCCTGGAATTCCTGAGGATTAATTAGGAGTGTGGCTAATAATGTTATAATAGATACATACTAAGAACGCACGTCTCTCTTTAGGATATTCTCTGGGAGCACAAAACATCTGTACAATTCAAAGGGAATAGGAATGCCTGTGCCTTGCTACTGTATGTTACAGTTCCCATGACATGGAAACTTAACAGCATTAGGTTACCAAAGTATGTACCCTGACACCACGCTCTGGTGGTTGAATTTTTTATTAACACATACTCTGACATTCATTACTGAGCATAAGCTGCAAGTTAAAGCCATTCACGGGTGCCGAGCTAACACAATTATTTATCACAGGCTGTATTATGGTTTTAAGCTGTGCAATGAAAGTTATCAGGAAGGGTCTATATAAAATGCAGGAGTGCTACAGCTGCGATTGAACGGGACATCTGAGGCTGCGGCGCTGTGGAATATCCTTGAAGGCTTCCTGTGCCTGTGGAAGGGTCTGTGGACCTGGGAAGGCTGTGCTTTAGTTCCTGGGGGCTTTAATTTTTTTTTTTTAATTTTTTTTTGTGAGAGCTGGGGATTCTATCAGGGCTTGTGTCAGCTGCATCATGGTAACTCTGCATTTGCATGCCCTGAGGATGTGAATGTGCTTTAACACAGTTCATGCAGAAATGAATTTGTCCGTGCCGGCCGTACAGCCCAGCTTGGCACGGAATCCAGTTTGGTGGACATGGATCCACTTTTTCTTACACTTCAAAACTCGAAGTTTCACAAAAATCAGTTTCTGTGCTGGCCACAGTGCAGTAGAAAAAAATGTTAACTTTCAAAACTGTTTTTTTTTTCTGTTTGTTTGGGGTGGGTTTTTTGACTTGTTTCAGTTTTGGGGGTGGGTGCGAGGGGGACTTTTTGTGGTGTAATTCTGTTATCTGAAAAGCCATACTTAATCCAGAGCAGACAAAGGAGGAGGGCAGAGTGCTGGGAGGTGTCACGACAGGTCCCCCCTACCCACATGGAAATCCAGGTGTGTAGGAGCTGGTGCTGAAGAGCTGACCAGGCATTGGGGGGGAAACCCCTACCCTGAGAGGCCGAGTGCCAACAACAGCTTTGCTTCGTTAGTGAGGGTAATGCAGAGGGAGATGATGCTTTGCGCTTGAGGCATGAGCCAGCTCCTGAGGTCATGGCCAAGTGCAGGACTAGCATAGAATCATGGAATAGTTTGGGCTGGAAGGCACCTAAACATTTTCTAGTTCCAGTCCCCTTGCCATGGGCAGGGACACATTCTACCTTAGAGTATCTCTCGCTTCAGTTTTAGTTTTAAACCTCCTTCTCGTAGAATGAGATGATCATTTCTCTCTGGTTGATTCCTTTGTCCATCTTGGACACAACACCTTGGGGGTCCATCCTGGTGTAAGGAGGGGGGAATTTGCATTTGGTGTTTGCTCCTGGTGCCACCCACCTGTGCTACCTCTGCAGGGTGGGCACGGCCTCTTGCTCTGGGATTGCTTGTAAAAGGATTTTATTTGGTGTTTTTTGAAGCAGGCAGGTTTGTTCCCTGCTGTGGACTCGGAGGGAATGAGCCTGATCCAGTCTGCCAGCTGAGTCCTGTCTCACCTCCTTTCCCCGTTATTCTTTTCATTAGAACCTTGAGCAGAATGTGGTACTTGCGGTCTCACTTCTGCCTTATCAGATGTGGCTTGTACCTCAAAGCAGCCCAGCAATGGCTGAGCTCTTACCCTGCTTCATTTTACTTAGTTTTATTGCTGGCAGAGTGCCCCGTGTGATGGCACACTGAGCTGCCCAGTGCAAAGGAGAGTGTTGCTTCAGCTTAAAAATAGTTTAGGGGGGGCAAAGAGGACAGTTTGTGCAATTAAAATGGTGATTATTGAGGCTGTGCCTAAGAAAGTCATCTGTGACTTGCTGAACTCAGGTTAGCAACCATGAAATCCGTGGTTAATAACAGGGTGGCCATCAGTGGTGCCAATGGAAGGCAATAAAAAATATAAAATGTTAATGCTGGGCAGTTTAAACTGTCACTTGAGTATTTGGTCCCTGTGACTGTTTGAAGTTTGTATTTTACTTTTAAAATGCCTTTTAGGAACTATTCAGTGAGACTCGCCTTGTATTTGGAGTTAAGCGCCGAGATTGCTCAGTGGTGCTTGAACCCACATGTGTGTTTATGTCCAGTTTTGGAGTCAGCTGAAAATTGCCAAAGCACCACCAGATCTCAATCCTGCCCAGCAGGAACTGGGGGGAAGAGTGGAATTGGGGATGAAGCAGTAAACTGAGGAAAATGCATATTGGAAGAGCAGGCATCCTGAAAAATCGTGAGGAGAGGTTAGGATGTGCCTGGGGATCACAGTTCATGCACTGGCTGGCATTGCTGGGAAATGCTCCAGGAACTGACAGGGAAAATGCACAAATTCACTCTGCAAGTGTAGGATGAAATGTAGGATGTGTTGTAGGGAAATAAGGTCCTTAAATGCCTTCCCCAAACAGAGCCCCTGGCATCCCTTGAAATTTTGTAAACCAAAAAATAGTGTTTTCTTCTGACTGAAAAATTCAGAACATTATTTCTGGAAACACCAAGGCAAAATACAGTTATAGAAAATATAAAAATAAAACATGTTAAGCTTATTTTGGTAATTCGGAAATTACTGACCTAGATAGCTACCTAATGGCAAATAATGTAATAGATATTTGTTCCAGCTCAAAGTCACCTACAGCTTTTTTCTTTTCCCTGAGAATCAAGTTCATCTCCTTGCAAATCAAATCCCGTTGGAGCCATTAAGAAATCATTAGTTCCTTTTGTCATAGGTGGCTGGGATGTCATTGTAATGAAATATGCATTTCCCTGTGCTTGCAGAGCCATGGGCTTGTGCTCACCAGGTAGGCAGCCCAGGTTTGCCAGCAGAGAGTGGCAGGTACGTAGTCTCTGAAAATGTAACTCCTGTTTGGCCTTTGGGTTGTGTTCATACATATTGACATAGTTAAATTCCCCCGGGAAGAGTTACCTGGTGCGTCAGGATGAGGAGGATGAGGAGCAGTGCCCGGTGGCTCAGGTGCCATGGAGCAAGGCTGCTCCACAGACCCATTCCTAGGGAAGAGCAGGTGCCCAGAAACCAACAGGACATGTGTACAGCCCTGCCGTGACACTGTGAGAACCGTGGCACTGGTGACAGCACAGCTGCTGCCCCTGTCCCACCCCACACGTCCCTGCCCTCCAGCAGCACGCTGGGTCACCATCCCCAGCTCAGGGGCTCGCAGGGTTCAGCCTCCAGCACCATCCCCAGCCCCTCTGCAGGACTTACCCATCCCACCCTTCCCTTGCTGCCCCGGGTCAGGGTCCCCACCAAAGCCAGACTGAGCACCCTGTGCTCTCACCAGCTCTTGCTCCTGCTCTTGCTGTCACGTCACAGGAGCGCTGCACCTCCTTCATCTCCAGCGCCTTGGAAGGGGCTCAGGAGGAAGGGGACACCCAGTGCCTGCTGCACCAGCTGCTCCTGCCCCTCCAGCAGCAGCCCAGGAGTGCCACAAAGGCAGGCCCAAACTGTGCACGCCCTGCTTGGTCCCTGTCCCCTTCCCGAGAGCATCCCGGGGCCAGAACAGGCACTCCTTGGTCCTCTCCCTCCCCGGGCTCCAAAGAGATCCCTCCGGGGAAACAGATGCACAGAGCGAGGAGTCGCTGGAGGAAGAGGAGCACAGCCAAGTCCTTGTGATCTCCTGGAGTTCCTTCTCCATCTCAAAGCACTCATGGCGCTCTCTTAGAAGTGCATTTTCCATGCAGATTGTCCACCTGAGGATACAGGATCCCTTTGTAGGCATTAGTTAGTTAATTAAGTTTCACTGTACTTCTCTGAGGCAGGGAAATGATGCTCCCTGGGTTTTTACACCCATGTAAACTGAGGCAGGCAGAGGTTACTCATCCATGGGAAAGTCCAGAGGCAGATCTGGTTCAGGGGATAGTATTTCCTCAGGAAAGAAAAAAGAGAAGTGTCCTAAAAATCAGGAGGAAAATATCCAAAGCCAGAAAAGCCTCAGAAAATGGGAAATAATTTTTTGGAAAGCTACACATTGAAGCAATTTTAAATAAAGCATTTGGAAACAAAGCACAGCACTTAGCTTCAAATTAAAATCTTCTGGTGGGGAGTAGGTTCTGCTTCAAACACCGCAGTCTTAAACACGGGTCAGCCCCCGGTTTAAGAAGGACCAGGAGGATTTTCAGTGCTAAATCAGAATTGCCAAAGGGGTGAACAGTGCAAAGAACGAGAGAGAGAGGGGAAGGATGCTGGAGGAAGGACTTCGGGAGTGAGTCCGAACTAAGGACATGGGGGCTTGTGAGAATCCCTCCACATGCCTTAGAAAACCAGTTTTGTTTAGCTAAGCCCCAACTCAAACACACTCGAAAACACAGAGTTCTACCAGGCTGGCATCGAGCTGTGAACAAGCCACTATTGTCCAAGGGAAGAATGAGGTCCGTGTCGCCCACGTTTCGGGGGTACTGGGGCAGGAGCCTGGCTCCTCTGGGCACAGAGGGCACAGTGCAGCCTTGGGGGGAAGCTGCACCTGCCAAACCCACCGCCAGTTGTCCGTGCCATGAGCGGTGCCACCACCTCGCCTGCTCCTCTTCTCCCTAAGGACCCATCCTGCCTTCCCAGTGCCTCCCCAAAGGGAGGGGACCATCCGCTTTCCGTGCCATGAGCGACGCCAACCCCTCATCTGCTCCTCTTCTCCCTAAGGACCCATCCTGCCTTCCCAGTGCCTCCCCAAAGGGAGGGGACCATCCGCTTTCCGTGCCATGAGCGACGCCAACCCCTCATCTGCTCCTCTTCTCCCTAAGGACCCATCCTGCCTTCCCAGTGCCTCCCCAAAGGGAGGGGAACATCCACTTTCCGTGCCATGAGCGACGCCAACCCCTCATCTGCTCCTCTTCTCCCTAAGGATCCATCCTGCCTTCCCAGCGTCTCCCCAAATGGAGGAGAACATCCAGTTGTCCATGCCATGAGCAGTGCCAACCCCTCACCTGCTCCGCTTCTCCCCAGGGATCCATCCTGCCTTCCCAGTGCCTCCCCAAAGGGAGGGGAACATCCAGTTGTCCATGCCATGAGCAGTGCCAACCCCTCATCTGCTCCTCTTCTCCCCAGGGATCCATCCTGCCTTCCCAGTGCCTCCCCAAAGGGAGGGGAACATCCAGTTGTCCATGCCATGAGCGGTGCCAACCCCTCATCTGCTCCTCTTCTCCCTAAGGATCCATCCTGCCTTCCCAGCACCTCCCCAAAGGGAGGGGAATGTCCACCTGCCGGTGCCCGAGGAAGAGCAGGAGTGTCCTGGGGTGGGAACTGGTGGTGCCGTGGGTGCACGTGGGCTCCTCCCTGCAGAGGACCGGGGGAATTGTGGCCGTAGCTGAGGTCTGGGCTCAGGTGGAGCCAGGCTGGGCTTTGGGAAATGCACGAGGCATGAGGAGGGAAAATTAAGGGATGAAAGCGTGGGGAGCTCAGAGGGCGTGAAACTGCCCCCAGGGACAGCAGGGATGGGTGGGAGGTGGTGGCAGCCAAGCCTGGCTCCCTCTGCCCTGCAGGACCCGGCGTGTTGAGGCACCAGGGAGCGTTTGTCGGTGTGTCAGTGAGATGCTGAGCGGATCTCACCCCTTTGTGCTGCTCAGGCACCTCTACAAAAACCACCAAAGAGGCAGGAACGGGCCTGTTTCCAAGGGGAGGGCAGCAGGGTGGGCTGGAAGTTGGGCTTTTGGAACTGCTCGAGGGTCAGCTCGCACACGTGTCACTCCCACCAGCTTCCCCCAGGGTCACCACTGAGACCCGAGGTGGGGAAGTGGCGTGTTCCTGCCTCGTGGGGCTATGGGTTGGCAGCATTTCTTCGGCATGGGGTGAGTTCTGGCCAACTCTCGGGCTGCAGGCACTTTCCACACCATGTTTGTAGTTTGGATGACTTAAAAGTGCGACTCCATCGCGAGAAAACATCTTGGTCTAGAGCAGACCTGTCACCCAGTGGTGGTGATGTGCTTCAGCCAGGGCAGTCACTTAAGATGGCATCCACAGATGGTACCAGTGGTGCTGTTGTGAGATAATCATCTGATTGTGACAGTTACATCCTCTAGTGCTGTCACCCATGAGTGGTTCTTAAGCATCTCTGCTGGTCCCATATTCCTCTCCAGGGCTGAGGTGGTGCTTCCATGGCCTCCTCCTTGCAGCAGGGACAAGGACAAGGGCTGGGAGTGCAGCACTTTCCCTGCTCCATGACCACCTCTCCCTCTCCAGTGACCTGCTGGAAGAGCAAAGAGCTGGTCGGGTCAGGTCTGTGAAGTGCAAACAGAGCACAAAGGAGACAGGAGAGAGGAAATGGTCCAACTATCCCAACCTGGCCTACTCTAAGCCCCCCAGGAGCAGGCTCCTTCCTCCAGAACAACAGGACCAGCTGGCATAGGGTGGGGTCATGGCAAAGAGGGTTCTCCAGCCCCAAATGTGGTGCCACAAGCGCCCTGACCTTCATCCAAAGGCTGTCATTCCTGGTGTCATTGTGGAATCGGGAACATTAGAGCTGCAAATGATGCTGGTCGCCACTTTGCAGAGCAGGGGTTTTATCTGTGGCAATTCATGTCCCACAGAAGCTGGGGAAAAGAAAGCAATAATTGAAGCTCGTGCCCATTTAAAATACCTTCCGTCAGAACTGAAGAACTGAAGCTGTTTTTTCCATTGCAGAAATTATTTGGCCTTGAACCATCCAGACCTCACTTGCTATTCTGCAATTGAATAGAGCCTTTTGTGAGGATTTTTAAAAATAATTACTACAAAGCACTTCAAGAGGAATTCTGATTGTCGTCTAGTTTTCATTTCATGCTTTCATGACATTTTTGTTCAAGGATGAATCTTTTATGAAATGTCTGTTTTAGGTTACACCCTCTAGAACCTTATTATTTGCCTTAAAAATTCCATCAGGGGCAGGAGCATATTCTTTAAGCTCTCCCATTAGTATAACTAAATTCATCAGAGTAATATTACTATTCATGCAAAATAGGTGTCGTCTTTCTTTAAACCTCTTGGCAAGTGGTTAAACTGATTTTAACAAGTATGCAGTGCCAACTTCTGAAAGCTTTGAAAAGTCTGAAGATTCCCAGGCTGCAAAGGACTATTTACATGGTTAAAATTATACACATATCCCCTCTACTTAAAACTGTCCCCTCATCATTTAAGACCCTTGCAAATCCATTCTGACTTCAAAAGAAGGAAAAGTTCCTCTTCCAGGAATTTTTTTTCCCCCTGTTAGCACAGCCCAGGCTTTCCAGGTTGTGAGAGCCACCGAGTTTAGCTTGAGGGCCAAACTGAGCTTGTCCTTTCATGGGCGCCTCTGCCATTGAGAGAGAAAATTAATCAAAGGTCTTGGATTTTTAAAGCCTATTGGAAAATGTGGGTAGAAATAAAAGCTCCAAAAGATTTTTGGAGATGCCGTTGTCCACTCGTGTAACATACACCAGCATCACAAGCGATGCCAGGAAACCCTCTGGGTCACTTTCTCCCGAGCTAATTGTCAGGTTTAAAAATTACACCTTGACTGTCCTCACCCATCCGAATCCTGGCTCCTTTCCTCAGCCTCTGTAACAGGTGACTCTGAATGACCCCGATGCTCACAAAAGGGAAGCTTCAAAGGTGTATCCGCAATGAATTCATGGGAACTAATTGTTTGAATTCGTAGAAATGTTGAGGGCAGGATAAGTTGCAAGTGTGTTCAGCCAAGGAGCAGGAACCCACAGGCAGGTGAAGCCACAGTGGCAAAACCCACCCAAAGGATCTGCAGTCTTTCTGTAGAGCAGTAAATCTGAAATGCCATTAGGAGATTAAAAGAATTGTTCTCATCTGAGATCTGTGAGTTATTGGGCTGTGCTCGGGGAGCTGCTCTGGCCTGGATTGTATAACTTTATTACCTTCCCTCCTGGCCTGGAAACCTCTTGATAAATTCATGGAAATTCTGATTTTCCTAGGAAGGTATCCTGTTAATGTCAGGGAATCCTGTATTTGTTCAGGATACTGGTCTCGTCTCCAGTCTTATGTTGGAAGTTGTCTCAAGCACGAGGAAGTTACTGTGCTGATCCCAGCAGGGAAAAAAAGGGATTTGATAAAGTGCTCTGGCATGGGAACCACACAAGCTACATGTGTTCCTACTGTATTCCTGTGCTTTAATTTATTTTCTAACTGTATTGAGCTGGGCTATTCTGTAAAATGGAGTAATATTTTTCAGGAAAATACTGCGAGTCATGTGCTAGGCGCGTTTATGGAAGTCCTCTCATTTTCACAAACGTAAACCTGAGATGCCAACAACTGCCTCGAGGTCAAAAGTTGTTCACATCTCATGTTTTTATCTGGGTCATTGTTGAAAAAAAATAATATATATATGTGTAGTGTGGTGGGGGAGTGGGGTAAATGGTCAACCACAATGCACAGATCCAGATTGGGATCTAAATAGCTCCAAAGTTCAGGAGTTCTCGTGTCCTGGGAGCAGGTTCAAAGCCCTCTGTGCATTACACAGCCCCGTCTGCTGTACTTGTTGTTGTACCTGTCTGACTTGCAGAGCGACCAGGGGAATATCTTTCTCTAAAGGCTCCCATTAGAGAAAATATGAATTACAGAAAGTAACTCAATACCTAGCTAGGCTCCTTGCCATCCTGCTTTCCCACTTTCTTCAAAGGAAAGTTATCCTATATTTTGTGTGGATTCAAATCAACACACAAAGGAAAATATGTGTGGTTTTGAGGCCAGCAATCAGCTGGAGAGATGCTGACTGCGGCACAGTTGGGTCAAAAAGTCTGCATCTGGATTGACTGCCAGTTTTATGAGATAAAATATTGTTTAAGGGGGAAAAAAATTGATAGGAATTTCCTGGAGCACTCGGAGCATCCCTTTGCGTGGTTGTGAAAGGTGTGCAGGCTGGTGGAATGTGCAGGAGGGCGATGGAGCTCAGGGCAGCTGCCACTGGGTGGTCCCATCAGTTGTGCTGCTCGTGTGGCACATCCCCCAACACTCTGTAGGCGCTTCTGGGGCAAACAGGAGCGCTGGGGACAGCGACAGCTGCGCGTGTCCCTCTGCAGGGAGGTGCTCCGTGCTCCTCAGAGGGTCTTGGTGGCCAAGGGTGGTGTGTGTGGGTGGGTGGTGGAGCAGTCCCTGGGCGAGCGGCTCCCCATCGGAATCGCGGCGCAGGGTCCGCGTTGGCCCCGGCCATCGTGGTGTGGAGCATCTCAGGGTACCTGGGGGCTGGAAGGGAACTCTTTTATGGCGTATCCATCTCTGCGCTCCCCATAAAGTGCCCCGTGTTCATTTGCGAGGCTCCTGAGATGCGTTTCATGGTTTGAATGGGGCCATCAGGAGAATCCCCGGGAGCTCCTGTGGCTGAGGCTGGGCTGGAACCGCTTCCCTGGGATGCGCAGGGAGTGAAGAGCTGAGCTCCTCTGCTGCCCTGCCAGCCCGGAGTGACCTGCTCATGACAGCACTAATTAAGAAGCGCATAACTCTCACTTTCAAAGCAGAGCTGCTGCCAGCAGGAGAAGGGAGAAATCCCTTTCCCTTGGCAGGAGGTTGGTTAGTGGGACAACCACTGGACAAAACCAAGGCAGCTCAAAGAGCTCAGCCCAGCTCTCTCCGTACAACGGCACATGGGGCTTTGAAATGAAAAAGTTACCTTGCCAAAGAGGAGAGAAGTGCTGAAGAACTGGGCCAAATTGCACTTCTCTGATCTTTTATTTTATTTTTTTATTAAGGCTGTTTAAGGCTCTTTTGATCTCTCTGAGGTATTCATTATCACGGACTATTTGTCTGCAAATAGTCAAACACTAACCCAAGCTGCACCAGGAGAGGGTCAGGATGGATATGAGGGGAAATTCTTTCACTGAAAGGGTGGTTGAGCATTGGAACAGGCTCCCCAGGGAAGTAGTGGAGTCGCCATCCCTGGAAGTGTTCAAAAAGCAAGGAAAAGTGGCATTTTGTGATGCAGTTTAGTGGCCGTGGTGGTATTTGGTCCAAAGTTGGACTTGATGATCTTGGAGGTTTTGGTTCTTAATGGTTCTGTGTTTCTCTGAATGGTGACATCACTGAGATCCAAAGGGAATTCACATGGAGCAAGGTCTCTCCAGGAGCCCTGGGGTGGGGGGGGCTCTGTCCCAGACCTGCCCCCAGTGAGGACTGGGTGGGTTTCAAAGTGAGCTCCAAATTCTCGCCTGGTCTCTCTGGAGCACTGGGTGTTGCTGAGTAACATCCCACCCCTAAGGCATTCCCATCTGCAGGATTGCCCTCTGACACTCCTGTGGGATGACACGAGCACACCAGACACCCTCAAACAGGTCATAACTGGGGGGCTCAGTCCCGGGATCCCATGGTCATTATCCCAAAGGATACCAGCGGGCCCCCCTCCCCAACAGCAGAGCCTCAGTGCTGAGAACCCTGTGCAGGTAAAGCAGAGAGGGAGGTTGTGTTAATTAACCTTGGGACGTGTGACTGGGGAAATTTCACCTGGAATATCCATCCTCCGAGCACCTAAAGAGCAGAACAATGTCAACAAACTGGACAGGATTCAGAGAAGAGCAATAAAAATGATGAAAGGGCCAGGCTGATTTATGAGGAAGGATTAAAAGAGTTGCATATGTTTAGCTTGGTAAAATGATGACTAAGGGTGGGATACGGTGTCTGTCTGCAAGTGTGAGAGGGGTGTAAATACCCAGGGAGGATGGGAATTATTCAGCCTGGTTCAAGTGGGAGTAATAAGAACAAGTAAAGGAAATAATCTTTGTGACTGGGTTGAAGGGAAAAAAAATCTTCATGGTTAGAGCCCATTTCCCATGTGGAACAATCTCCCAATGGGAATAGGTAAAGCCTCAGAACCTGGATTATTGGAGGGGGGTTAGAGGAGCAAAGTGCTGGGGAAACAACACGTGAGCAGGAAAATGCCAATTCCTGTGATTCCAGCCATGCCATGAGAGCACTTAGGATGTTTATATCCAGCCATTAGCCAGTGCTTTGATGTGAGGAGGAAAATAGAGGGGAAAGAGGGGGGTAAAAAAAAACAACCAGCCCAACAACAGTTGTATAAATTATCTGCATACTCAAAACTGCAAATTCAAAAGGGAAGAAATTCAAACCATTAGTGCAAGTTTCCCACAGGGCGCCACTGCCAGGCTGTTGGGAAGGGTTGTGGAACCCTGTCTTGGGGTGTGATGGGGGGAAGACCTGACCATGTTCATCCAACAGTGCTCCTGAAGGTGGCCCTGAGCCCCTGCACGACAAACCAGCTCAGGGTCGAGTGGGAACCGAAATAAAGGCATTAGCAGGCTCCTAGTTACCATAAGAGCATCATATTGGTGCTTTTTCTAATAACAATTAAAATAAAAGGTTTTTCCCCTTGTAATTGTGAAAAAAAGGAGGGGAAAAAAAGAAGGTAATAATATGAAGAGTGCAACTCCACGTTACAAACAAGAACCATATGTTGACTTATCATGGGAAATATGTAAATACAGGCTGGAGCTGATCCGGAGCACATGTTGTTAGTCATGAAGCAGCTATTTAAAATTCCACGGCTGGATCATTAACTTCACAGTATCCTTTATGGGAGACAACAGAGGGCAAATAATCGGAGTGGCACTGAAAATAGCCCTTTTTTTCTGAAGAAATCTCATTTAGCTGAGTTTTATAGGAAGCCCTTTGTGGTCTGTCAGCTGAATGGGAGCGGGGTCCCCTCCATGCTGGTGGACTGGGATGGCTTTCTGTGGCCCCAGTAACAGGCCCTGGCTCAGCAATTCCCTTTGGATACTCAGGAATGGTCCGTTTTCATCCTGCACTGTACCAGGAGAGCAAAACAGCTGCCTGAAGCTGATGGCTCACCTCTGGGTCCCGTCTGAGATGTGGCTTACCTGGAAGGATGTGGTGATTGATCACACGGAGGAAGGTTTGTCCCGAGGTTTCTCTAAAGCCGTGGCTGTGCAGAGCTGCTCTTCCAGGCTTTGCTTTGTGGCGTTTTTCCTCAGTCATCCCGGGCAGGTCACTTCTGCCTCTCATCTCTTTCTTTTCTCAGTCGATCCAGACAAGACGACTTCTCTCTGGGGCCAGCCATGATCAAAGGAGGGCCAGATTGAAAGAGATTCCATAATTAGGAAAAAAACTCATAAAACGCAAGAAAGAGATCCTGGACCCCAGAGAAAGCTCTGCCTTAAGCAAACACTTTAGAGCAGTGAAAGGATGGATTTACACTAAAGCAGTAACTGGGATGGGCATCGTCTCGTCCCTCTTGGGCTGTGCGAGGACAAAAACCTCCCGGAGCCTGTTCTGGTGACCCTCTTTGGGTGTTTTTGTGCAGCAGCCTCTGCAGAGAGCCTGGGGGAGAGGCTGGGCGGGCTGCAGGGGTTAAAAGCATTTCTAAGCCTGTGAATTGGGACCAAACACGCCGGCCTCATCCACCTCCATCCCAGAAAGTTGGCCCAAAGGCAGCGTTTTGCAGAAGTCCTGATTTGCACGTGCTTGGATATTGCTCAATTTGTCTCTGTGTCATCTTGGAGAAAGCTCCGAGCCCAGTTTGGTCAGCCAAGGGCTCGGTAGTGTCTAATGTGAGCTGCCTTTCCAGAGGTGAGGGAGCCCATGGACATCCCCAAACAGGCTGCCCGGCGGGATTTGGGTACTGGCTGCTCTCGGTGAGCTGCTAAGTGGTCCATGGGACAAGTGTATTTGGAGGGAGATGGGAAGGGCTGAATTCAGGGGCAGGTCAGGCCCCACCACAACATCCGTGTCCATGTACCTCTGGGGCTGCTGGGATGTGCCAGCAGAGTCAGTGCAATACAGAGACACCCTGTGTTGGCCAAGGCCTCTCCAGACTGTATTATGGGGCAGAACAACCTGCTTAATAGGACTTCCCCATCAGATTGAAATATTTGTGCAGTAATTTGGAGAGACGGAGGGAAAGGGGACGACTTCCATCACTTGGTGTCTCCACCTGTGGCAGCAGCTCCTATGGCTGTGCAGAAGTAGCAGCTGCTGGGTAGGTGGGACTTGGCCAGGTGGCTCCAGATGTGCTCTTTGCATCTTCAGTGAGTGCCCTGACTTGTTCCCAGTGCTGTCCCTGCATCAATCCCAGCCCCTCATCCCACCTGGAGTCCCGAGGGCATCACCCAAACCCTCAGTGCTCCGTGTCCCCTGCAAAGACCATTGGGCTCAGGTGCCACCAGTGGCAGCTCAGGGTGCTGCTGCAGATCAGAGCAGACAAGCAGCATGAGGACAGGGGAAGAAAGGAGCCTGGGAGAATCCAAACCATCAAAAAGTTGCTGGGAGGAGGGAGAACTAGAGGAGAAGCTCAAAGGAAGCCATTAATATTAATTGGGGGAGATAACAGGAGTTCAATGACCATACAAAAGAGAGGAAAAATCACAACTGTAAGTGCAGGAGCCACTGAGGAAAAGGGGAGCTGCTCCAAGATGCTCCTCATGGAACAAGTCCTACAGGGATACAAATCTGGAGAGCTGCATCTGGGGCTTGGGGACTGCAGGTGGCAACGGCTGATGGGACAGGGCAAATAGGGCTGCAAACTGGCTCTGTTGCCCAGAGGTTTTTATGGGGTGTCCCTCTGCCCTCGGGGGTGTTACGGGGGGGGCGGTCTCGGTGCTCTTGGCTCAGCCATGGATTAGCAGGTATGACCATCTCGTCTCAGACACCCACCCAAAACACACTTCAGCATCCCCGGAGAGTGCCCAAACCCAGACTGGAGGGAGCTTTTACCTCCCAGCAGCCTCAGCTCAGGGTTTTGCTTTGCTTTGCTGCTGGATCAGGGACCCGAAAGGCGCCGTGTAGGTGTGTCATCCCAAGTGCCCCAGTTCCTTGGGGCAGTGTCAGCTGTGGGGCCCAAAGCCCCAGGAGGGCACTGCAGGGACCTGCTGCCCCTCTGCTTTAATCTCTGATTTCCTTCTTGGTGTCCGGGCTCTGCGTCTTGTTTTTGTGTCTGTGACTGGCCTTGTTTGCTGTCCTGCATTTAGGATTTAGCACTAGAGAAACACGGCTCTGATTTTATTATTATTAGGATTTTACTGTGCTGTTACTGCTCATGTAAAAGTCCAGGTGGGGTTTGAGGGAATGATGAGTGGATCTGTAGGAGAGGATGTGTTGGGGGGGACCGGTGACTAGTTGGTGATGTTGGCAGCAGGAGCATGTCCCCACGGTGTCCCCATGGTGTCCCCATGATGTCCCCACGGTGTGCCAGGTGCTGCACACCCACCCCATGCCCACACCCAACCTGGGTTGTTCCCCAGCTGCTGTCCTGGCTTTATTCTCCTCCCTGTGCACCCTCAGTTTAAGTGGCAATCACAAATCTGGCATCTTCTGGTTTCCCAGGGCTTGAGTTGACAGTCTGAGCCTGGCTTGTTTTAGGCATCTTGTTTAATAACTTCAGAGTAATGTTGTTAAACAATATACTGTACACAAATGCAGCAGCTCCCCAGTCAGGCAGTGCCAGTATGGTTTTTAATGTCCCTTTTGCAGCAAAATCACATCAAAAAAGGAAAAAACCGTTCACCAATATGGACCTTGGGCAAACCAGCAGGCGCAGTCAGCCCAAGGCCAGCTCTGGGGGGCTCTGGGAGCCCCAGGACCTTCTCGAGGGGCTGTGCAGGAGCAGATGGGAAGCTGGGACGGAACCACTGGCTTTGGGATCTCCTGATAACGGAGTTTGTTTAAACTTCAACGATATTTAGAGAGGCAGCAGTGTTTGCTCTTTTATTGGGCTTTTTTTCCCCTCTTGTGTTTTGACATTTTTGTTTCACTGGGGCACTTTTATGAGGAGCATTTTATTATTTTACTACGTTATTCATCTGCATTTTAATTGCACACAATAAAACTTGAAAGCTCCCAGCAGAGAAAATCCTATAGTACTTCCCATCCTGTCCCACTGGGAATGAATTGCTGGGGTCACATCGTCTGTCAACAAACAGGGCTGAACCCTTTGTAAGAAATACACTGATTTTCCTGACTATAACAGTGACAGCTTTTAATTGGTGTTATCTAATGGTTACGTTTAACCTGCCTTCATTTCCTTCATTTTGGGGGCAATGGGGTGTGATTTTGAAGTGACCTGGTGTTGTCTGGAAGCAGGATGAGAATCACCCAAAAGGGCCTGGGGCTCTTGGGTCTAATGTGTTGTCCCAAATTTCCTGACAAATGCAGGTACCAACATACCGGGGCAGATCCAGCTCCACTTTGCATCCTCTGCCCTCCAAACCCACCAGCACTGCTGGGCTTGGCTTAACCCTGCAGAGAATTACCTAATTATCTTCATAATCACCCCGTACAGTTGGATTTGGTTTTGTTCACTAATCCCCACAATCCCACCAGAACCAGTTAATTCTGCAGAAAACAACCAGAAATTCACACGTGTGTGAGGTTTAGACCCACAGGTCCCTGGGCACGAGCCGTGGAGCTTGTGCTGATCTGTGAGTCACTTCACCCTCCACCTTTCTGTGGCCTGACAGCCTTTTTTTTCCATGTAATTATTAAAGACACACACAAAAAAAAAATTTAAAAAAATTTTAAAAAGCAAGTTAAAGTTTTCATGCAGAAAGCGAAGCAGCTCAAATTGCATCCAGATTAAAATAAAAAAAGAAAAAGGTAATCTTCTATGAAAACACCATCCATCCATTCCTTCTGCCTGCCCCCAGCTGATATTTAAGGGATCAGAAGCAGCGTTTAAATCAGCCCAGCTCTGTGTATTCCTGCACCTGTGTTTCTCATCAAACCTGCTACCAAAAAGGATTGGTTAAAAGTGCTTTGATCTGACTTTAAATATCCCCAAACATCAGGAACTGGAGGTATTTTAATCTGATTTTACTGGAACTGCGCCGATTTAAGGAAAACAGAGCCCAAAATTAAGTTCATATTTTCCGTCAATCCTTGGAGTTTTGGAAGGAGGAGATTTTTGCTGGGAGTGGGGATGGCAGGAGGATGCCCTCGGCTCTCTGCGGTGGCACCTTGGGAGCAGCACTTTGCCATCAGCTGTGCAGAAAATCATTGCTGCTCCTTCCTTTTTAGTTTTCAGTCTGATTTTTAGGGAGTTTGTGTGTGTGTGTGTTTCTTCTCTGCTTTCTTTGCCCGCTGCATTTAAAAGATGAGTGTGTCTCACCTGAGTTGCAGTTACAGAGATGTTGTCACCTGCTGTCCCTCACCGAGAGCATCTCCTTGGCCAAGAGGACCCAGTTTCTTGTCCTCAGCTTTGACCGTGGCCACTCTGGTGCCAAATCCTGGGTGTGATTTCAGTGCCCAGGGCCTGACCTCCCCTCCACCTGCCGTGCACCATCACTCACCCCCATTTCCCTCGAGGGACCACCAGAAATCCCCTCTCCATCCTCCCCGCTCCAGCTTTGCCGCCCTTGGGGCGTTCTCCTGAGCATCCCTCGTGAGCTGCCAGCCACGTTTGTAGGGCAGGACCCGGCCAGAAACTCGGCCAGTGGCCTCTCTGGTGCTGCACATCCCCTTTTGGCCTCCCTCCTGAGGTGCCTCTGACAGGGCACTATTACCAGGTCCCTCTGCCCCGTGCCCGATGTCCCCTGGCAGCGTCCCCACCAGTGGGAGCTGAGGGCTCAGCCTGCAGAACAGCTTTAATAAGGAGTTTATTCCCAGGCTACCTGCTCGGCAGATGGTTCTGTTTGTTTTGGTTTGCGTTTGCTTTAATTCTGCTCCTGACGTGCCTTTTAGAACATCTTCTGGCAGCACTTCTAGACCCCTCTGTTGTTGAAGGCAAACTGGGGCTGCTCTGTGCTGGGTTATCTTTAGATCTCTCCTGTTAGACGTAAGAACTTGCTAAAACACTTATTTTTTTTTTTTTCCCAGGACAGCCTGGGGTTTTCCCAGTGGCTCCCACGTGTCTCTTCCCCCTGCCCTTGCAGGAGTTGGGGCATCTTGCTGTGAGCCATCCAGAGGGTCCAGCAGCTGACCCTTCAAAGCCCAACTCTTCCCCAGCCTTGGCCAACAGGTCCAACCTGCAGATTCCCTTCCCTTCCTTCCCAGATAAAACCCCCTGACTTGAAAAAGTAGGATATTTTTGGACTAGCGAGGCTGGCTGAAGCCACAGGAGAGGGAGATGTACAAGCAGAAGAAAGAATGAGCCCGCTCTCGCTGCAGTGGTGGCCTCATCAAAAATAAGATGCATGCCCAGACAGGACAGGCTGAAGGATTATCTCCCACCCTGAGGAAAGGGGAAAAAAAAAAAAAGAAAAGAGACTTTTCGTTTCCCAGTGGCCAATTGTTTGGCTGGACGTTGATTGAGAGCCGGGGCTCAGATAAAGGCTGGAGGGTTGGCGATAATATCAAAAAGGCAGTCAGAGTCTGGGGCCAGCCAAGTTGTCATTTCCTAATTCTGCTGCTGCTGCTGTCATCCAGCCTTCTGGGGCACTGCAGAGGCTGGAGCAAACTGCTAAAAAGTCTTTTAAAAAGTAAAGTCAAACTCTTTTTCAGAGCAGTTCTCTCCACCACAGCCCCAGCTCAGCCTGCTCTTGGATATTGTGCTAAACTTCAGTATCTGATCAAAAAAAAAAAAAAAGAAGAGATAAAACACATAGGTAGAAATCAATGAAGCCTTTAAAGGCTGCGCTGTGCAAAAGGCTGCACTTTGCTGTTGTCTTTCTGAACCCTGTGAAATGCTGGGAAACTGTTTTTAATAAACAAGAGTTCAAACAGTGGGGCTCCGTAGCCAACAGTCACGCCTTAAACTCTAAACTTTACATGAAAACTCTCAGATCCCTTTGAACTCTTTTTTTTTTTTTCTTCCCTGGCAGAGGATTCCAGTGTTTATGCATTTTTTTGCTGGCGGGATCATGAGGAGGGTTTTAATATTTTTTTTTAAACAATCTCCTGCCTTCAGAAACCATTAATGCCCACTAAGAAACATCAAGGCACTGCTTTGAAGTGCCTTCTGGCTACAGCCCTCTTACACTCTTTGGTTACTGTGCAATCAAATAATTAAATGGAGTCTGAAAGAATAGTTTTACCTGGTAATTAAACACCCCACGTTGGACAGTTGCAAGGGGTTTTAGAGGAATTGCAGCCCTACGAAGACCTGACCCACAAAAGCCCTGCATGCCCCTAGAATAAGTGAGTAGACACTTTCTCCCTTGCTTTGGCAACCTCTCCCACTGGCAAGGTGAGAGCTCGCCTTTGCCTTCCCCTTCCCAGCACATCCAAGGTCAGGGCAGTGAATCCCCAAGGAGAAAGGACAGAGCACAGAGCCATAAATTAGCAAAGCTTAAACTCTCAAACCTTTTTTTTTTTTTTTCCTTTTCATTTGTTTGTTTGCTTTGGAATAAACAGCAAAGAAGAAAAAGTTGGAAATGGTATTTTGGCCACTTCATCAAATGTTGGCTTGCGGGCGGGTGGCCATCCCAAAGGCCATGGAGCCCAGCTTGGACAGGAGGTGTCCCTGCAGGCTCCGGGTGTTTGGCTCCGTGTGGTGGCCCTCGGGAACGCCGGGATGGGGGTGCCATGGGGGCACCAATACCAGGCTGTGCTTGGCATGACCCGCTCCAGCTCATCCTTTTCTGGGAGGCTGAGGAAGAGCATTTTGGTGGCAGTTTCAAAGGAGCAGGGCAGGGGTTGTGATGGGCCGTGTTGGATCCAATGGCCAATAATAATTCCCTGGCTGGGAGGAGAGGGCGAGGGCGAGGGCCACTCCTCCGCTCGGGCGGAAACTCCTCTCCCTTTGGATGGAAGCTTTGTGAAACGCCGCTGTTTCACTTCCCAGAAGAGAGCTGAGAAAGTTTTCTCTGGTTCCAACCTAAATTGGCTCTTCCTTCCTGGAGCTCTGCTTTGATCTGGGCATTTGAATCTCAATGCAAAGCCCTGGTGATTTTGCCTGGTTTTGGAATGGCAGAGCCACGGGGGAGGGTTTAACCTCTCCACAGCCACTCTGGCCAGGGTGGGCTCCCCACCAACCGTGTGGTCAGCTGCCCTCTCCTTATTCCTGAGTTACCTTTGGCCACCAGCTGGTTTCACAGCATCCTTCCCAGGAGCAGCATCTGGTCCCCAGCCCTGCCCTTTGCCTCTGTCCTGCTGGTGGAGTGTGTGGTTGGTTGCTTGGTCTCTGAAGGTGGAGTGTGTGGTTGGTTGCTTGGTCTCTGAAGGTGAAGACCCTCAAGTGTCGCGTGATCCTTTAACGTTTGTACCTGTAGAGGAGAGACATTTGCTGTGGAATGTCTGGGGAAAGGGTGCTGTGTTTGTAGGGCCACCTTTGGGGATGTAAGGATCGTAGGAAACAGGAGCCCTGGAAAAGGCACAACCCTTTTGTTCCAAGCTCTGCCAGGCTCCTGCAGCCACCTGAAAATATCCGGAAGGGCTGGAGGGATTTTGGTGGACTCTGAGCTGTTTTCAGCCTGGGTGGGACCTTGAGGGACCAACTGGGCTCCCTTGCAGGGACGACACTGAGGGTGCAGCTCTGTGAGCCACGGGGGAAAGGGAAGAGCCAAGGCAGGACCCCGGCCACTCATTCTGTTTATCCTTTGGCTTTTGAAGGATTAGGGGGGATCCGGAGCTGGCTTTGAGCTGGCCTGGCAGAGGCAGGAGGAAAGGGAAGGTGAGGAGAAGCTGCCGGGGTGGTGGGAGCAGGAACAGGCAGTGCTGTGACTGCAGATGAGGAGGCGCCGTGCATGAGCAATGACGAGGAGGTGGTTTCAAAGCAGGACGAGCTGTAGGGTTCAGAGATGTTCCAGACTCCTGCAGGGCCCAAGACAAATGTTGAAAGCCAGAATTCCCAGAGGGTCTTTCCGTTTCCTTTTTAAAAAATAATAATAAAATAAAAAAAAAAGACCTACCTGTCAAACCTTATCATGTGAAGAGCTGAATTAAGGGAGGCAAGACTTAATGGGCTTTCTTCCCTAAAAATAGATCTTCTCCTGAAAGAGATGAAGGGCATTGCCCAGGGAGGTCAGCCAAAATTGTCTGAAATTATGCTATCACCCAGATCTGATGGCCAAAATTAGCCTCCTCTCTTGCTCTGTGGGTTCAGCGCTCCCTGAAGATGAAACACATCACAACACTCATTTAATTTAAAAGAGAGGCTAAAACATATGGCAGGCCATGGTTTAAATGTTAGAAAAATTCATCCTGGGACTCTTCATTATGATTAGTAATATGCTAATGAAGGCGAGGGGGGAAGGAGTGTGTGCAGAGCTGTGCGGGGAGGCTGGGCAAGGCTGCAGGCAGGAATGGGGAATGTTGCTGGGAAGGATGGAAAGGACCTGACCCGGAGCTGCTCTCACCATCCAGAACTAGTCTGATCCTTTTACAGAAGAGGAAGGAAGATGATTTGCCTTAAATAATTCTCCAGCCTGCTCTGTGTGGGTGTTTTCTGGGCTCTGTGATTACGAGAGAGCATTTGAAAGCAACGGGGTAGGAACCTCATTTTAAAGACAGAGCGTTCCTTTCTTTTTTCTCCTTTTTAATTAATGTGAGGTTGCCACTGGAGCGGAGGAGTTGGATGAAGGTGTTGGAGGAACAGGAGGTTAATGGCAGGTGAAGGAGGAAGGGAATGCAGGGGCCAATATGGGTGTGAACCAGCAGGTGCCCCAGCCCAGCCAGCACAGAGCTCATTCCTGGGTTGGGTTTAGAGGGAATAAACTCCCGAGGTGCAGGGGAGACTTGGGAAAGGCACTGGACATGCTCCTGATCCCATCACCTGGGAAAAGGAGGGAGATTTTGTGGGATTTGGCCAACGAAAAGCACCTTCCCAGTACCGGCGCTGTTCAAAGTAACACCCAGTCTGCGTCTTTGCCTTCACAAAGGGAGCCGGGATGTTATTTTTTATATGCTTTATTTTGTTCTAAGCCCACGATTTTGGGGGCAGCCCGGTGCAGTTTGTGGACGCTGGCTCACAAGTTTTGCACCCTGTGAGGCAGGCGATGCCAAACATTGAGGGCAGAGAGAGGAAAAGGAAAATAAGTTGCTTTATCGGCTGTGACTGCCCTGCCAGAGCCAGGCTGGTGGAGAGACCCTCGAGCAAAGGCTGGGACGCTTCCAAACACAGCCTGGAGTTTGCTGAGCGAGGCAAAACAAGGTCCTGGTCCCCACTCGTGTCAGAGAGAGGAGACCCAGCCCTGCAGCTGCCCCTTGTCCCATCCCCACTGCCCCCTCCTTCCAGCCCTGCCTTGGGACCAAGCGAGACCCCAACAACCCCCGGCTGGGAAACACTTGGCAGAGAGTTCCTTTTTCACCCCAAAAATAAAGCCTCAGGGCACTGCATGCCCACGATTTCCAGGCTCCAGGGCCCAAGTTCTCCCGGCTAAAGGTCCGTCAAGGAGATTTAATTGTGCACTAAGTGGGGCTGGTGTGTTTGTTGGACCTTGCCCGGCTTGGAAGCTCTCCTGGCCACAGCATTGGTTCCCCAGCACCACCAGGGTGGAGGAGGGCGAGGGCTCCGTCCCTCCGTGGGTGCTGTGGGGCTCGGGGAGTGTTTCCAGCCTGCTTTGAAGGGGAAAAATGCACTTAGGGATAAATATTGGTGTGATTGAAGTGTTTGGAGTGGTTGGGGATGGGCTCGAGCCCTGCTCGGGTTTGCTCCTGCAGCGCAGGGCTCTTGCTGCGGATGGTCCTCCCCTGGAAGGACCCAAGTTGGGATATTTTGGGGGCCCCCCTCTGGAAAAGGCTCCAAATCAGGGCATTTTGGGTCCTTCCTCTGGTAAAGGACCCAAACCGGGGCATTCGGGTTCTTTCCTCTGGAAGGATCCAAATCAGGATGTTTTGGGTCCTTTCTTTGGAAAAAGAACTAAACTAGGATGTCTTGGGTTCCTCCTCCAGAAAAGGACCCAAACCAGGACATTTTGGGTCCCTCCTCTGGAAAAGAGCCCATACCAGGATATTTCCCTCCTCTGGAACAGGACCCAAAACCAGGACACTTTGGGTCCTTTTCCAGAGAAAAGGATACTGGAATGGGGATATTTTTGGTCCTTTCTCTGGAAAAGGACCTAAACCAGGGTATTTTGGGGCCCTTCTCTGGAAAAAGACCCAAACAGGGACATTTTTGGTCCATCCTATGGAAGGACCTTACAAAGGACATTCCAATACCACAAGCAGCTCTGTGGCCACTTTTTTCAGCATGAGTTTACACAGTTTTTGTTAAACCTGATAAGTTAAACTTAAAAAAAAAAAACCACTTGGGTCAAAATCAGGTTCTTGTTCTCTCTCAGTCTTCTGTGCTGTTAAAAAAAATTTGGTTGGATGTTACTTTTAAGCTGTAAGAGCAGAACTTTCCCACGCTGCCTCTCCATTTAGCAAAGAACATGCCAGACCTGTAATCACCATCTTTATCCTGAGACAAGCTAAAAAACAAAATGTTTCTGATCCACTGAAGGTAGGTGAACATTTTCAGAGTGTCACACATTAAGGTGGTGTCTAACGAGCTCCATGTCCCACTTATAATTGAAACAGAAGAGAGTATTCACTTTTCATTCATTTTAAAAAGACTATTCAAATACCCTTTCATCTCCACTAAACAGCCTGCCATGTATTTGAAGCCATTTCATATTTTGTTTCTACAGACATCCAAAAAACAGAGGTGAGTATTTTGGAACATTGATAGAAAGATGCAAAGGCTTGTGAGGCACTGAATGGCTTCAAGCTGCCTCAAACACATTCATCTTCCCAAGAAGAATTAGGCACAGTGTGATTCATTTTAATAGCAGAAGAAAAATAATACTACGGTGTAGTGCTAAGTTCCCAACCTTTGATGGCAGACTAAAAAAAGAGAGAGAGAGGAGGAAAAAAAAAATCTTTCTTCCCTTATGTTGTTGAAGTCTCCCTACACCCATCCGTTATGTCCAGCTTATCAATTAAGATGAACCCCATGAACTTCAGATGGTTTTTTTAAAACAAGGCACCATCCATTTAAATGTGTAAAACTGCCTGCAGCTCCCTTGAACTGCAGGATTCAGTCCCCAGCTCTGTGTACTCGGTGTGAAGTTGAGCCCTTTGATACAAGTTTTACTGATGTTTTAAATGAAGTCTTCTCAAACCCACAAAATAACCCAGATAATTTAAAACCTCACAGAAAAAAATAGGGGGGG
>VWZG01001504.1:295421-309545 GCA_013396735.1 Grallaria varia
CCACCCACTCGCCTCTGCCCTCCTTCCTGCCATCCCCACGCACCCCACTCGTTGCCCCCACTCTCCCTCTTTCCCCCCCCCTTCCCCAAAAGCAGAAAGCTGAACTGCCAACTCTTTCACATACTACCCACCAGATGAGGTGGGGCCTCTCTCCGGCAACCACTTAGCTCCAGAAATGATGTGAGGGTAGAAAAAGGCCACTCTGCTGGAAATTGTCACTCTTACACAAGCTGGCTCTATTCAGTCCCTGATCAAAGCACTGCCTTACAGAGAAAGTCGATTTGCACGCCCTGGGACAAAATAATCTAATTTACAAGCTCAGGCTATAGAACTTTCTTTAGGAAGGAAGGGGAAAAAAAACGCCAAAAAGAAAAACCACATAAACCACCCCCACCACCACCACCAGAAATATCATCTATGACTTCTTGCTGCTTAAGACAGCAGAAAGAGGAATTTTAGCATATTAATCTCAAGACAAGATAAGTTTGTACTTGTCTGTGTAAACAGTTTATTCACTGCAGGAATCGGGAGTCTGCAAGTCAACCGAATTAGCAAGTCAGCGAGTTAATTTTGAAGAGCAGGGCATCGACACACATGGGATGCCCTCAAAGCCAGGCATGGATCTGCTGCCAGCCTCTGTCCTGGGAGATCCTGCTCCCCACCAGCTCACGGACCCCCAGCTCCTGATGGCCCTGATGCACAGGGGCCACCCCTGCCCTGCTCAGCACTGCAGAGGTGTCGGGCTGGTGGCCACAGCCAAGGCTCTCACCAGGCCCCAGCTGGGCATCTCCACTTGGATTCAGACCAAAACAGATTCAGTGCCAAGGAAAAGCCCTAATTAGCACCTGGTTTCAGGGAAGGACCAGGATGTGACCGTACGCATGTGGGTTTCTGGAATGATGCTGGGAGCACACGGCCCCTGCCCAACGCCACGCAGCACCTCCCATCTGGCATCACCGCGGGATGGAAATGCTCCCTTCCCTCCACTGGGCCTGTTCCCAGCCCCACCATCTCCCATGGCCCACCCAGAACCTGCAGCTCCCACCTGCACTTACCGGAAAATGAGGTAGAGAAACTTGACCATTGGCCTTGACGCTCCGGTGCATCTCCCGCTGGAGCTGCTTCTTGCTCCCAATCCGGTATGGGGGGATCCCATCTCTGCACATGGAAGAGAGGTCATCATCAGCCAGGGCCGGCCTCATGCTCCAAGATACCTCTCCATCCCCTCTGGAACCACCCAGCCCTCACTCCCAGAGGTGCTGAGCCCTCTGGATGTCACCTGAAGCCTCCAGTATCTGGCCGTGTGGGAAGTGTCTGTGTCACCATCTACATGGATGTGCAGTAATTAAGCAAAAGCTGAAGGCAACTCCGCATGGGAAGACGCCCAAAGATCAGCTTCACTTCCAAGGTATCTTACAGGAAGGCACTTCCAACGCCAGGTTTCTGCTTCTGACCTTTATTTTTGTTCCTTTTCCCCCACCAAATTACTCTCTGTAGGACCACAATGTTCCTCAAGCTCTGAAACACCCCATGGAGGGTTGGCACAGCGGAAACAAGAAGGAAGAGGCTGAGGATGGGGAGCAACCTTTGGGTGGCCATCCATCTCTACCCGTTAAGACCCAGGATGTTTCTCCTGCCCCGAGGTCAGCTGGCACAGGACACCTCGAGGCATGAGCAGGGACCTTCTGGGCAGGACACTGCTCCCAGCAGCCAGGAGACCACCAGGCAAGGAGCTCCGGAGGGAAGAGCCCCCTGCACACCCCACTCCGGGCACCGCGGGGCATCTTCACCCGGCCACGCAAAAAATTATCCCAGCGAGGATTAAAGGGCCTTCCACAGACCGCGGGGACAGCAGGAAGAGCGTGCCTGGAGATCCTGAATGTCTAATTCCACCCCTGCCCTCAGACTGGCTGGATAACCTTGATCTCCGGTCCCAGCCCTTTCATCCACCTGCCCCCACACCTGAGTCATCTCCTGAGCACAGAAAATAGCTCCTGCCCCAGGAGGAGCTGCGGTGGCACAGCAGACAGCGCCGGCCCCACGCCGCTGCCAGGGCTGCCAAGGTGGCACAGCGTCCCTGCACGTCCCCTCCCGCGGCCACCACGGTGCTGGGCACACACCGAGACACAGCGGGGACAGGGAACACCTTCACAGAGACGGGGAGGACGGGATGCCATCACTCCAAGTTTGCAGCAGAGCTTCGTGAGGATCTTGGCCAAAGCACCCACCCAGATGCCATTAAATTGGTTTTAATGAGCAGGATTAAGCAGCAAAGCCTGGAGTGAAGGATCAGAACAATTTCACTTCAATAAACTAGGAAAAAAATTCATCATAAAAAGGAGCATGCTGGGACCACAGAGGAGGCCCTTGATGCCACAAGATGCACATCAGCCTCCTCTAGACACAGTTTGTGAGTGCACGTGACATGGAAAGTGAAAGGAGCTGATTGTCCTTGTGTCACCACCACACAACATGGGGCTCTGAGGGCTTTCTGGGCGAGCAGCCCAGCCAGGACCAACACAGCTGGCCATGGCCACCAACCACAGCCACTGGTGGCCACCAAAGACTTCTCCATGCTCTCCATGAAGGCCACCAGGAATTTCTGCTCCACAAACCCATGGGGCAACAGGACTCAGGGCACATGACACGGCTTAGCCTTGGGGGAGGACAGGAGAAAAGCAATTCTCAGGTGAAAACCAAACCACCTGTACCTTCAGAGATGCCTCTGCTAACTGAGGCTTACCAAAACAAGGGTCTCTTAGGGAAGACCTTCAATACAGAGGAAACCAAGTAAAACAGGTCTTTTAAAGGTAAGTAAAAACACAAGCATGAGCACGTCACATCCATATGTACACATGGCATTAATCCCATTAACACACTCGATGAAGAGGAGGTGTCCCCCACCCTTGGCACTCCGAGAGGCCAGCTGGGAGGTGCAGAGAAGCAGCTGAAGGTCTGTGTGTCCACCACAAGGCACCCACCAAAGCCATGACCAGGGAGTCCTGCAGCCCTCCTGCACTGCCCACCTCTCTGCAAGGACAAAATGCTGCCCTCAACCCCCCTAATGTGGCCACCAAGCTGGGGGCACATCTCCTGGTGGGGTATCCCCAAGTTCCTAGATCCAGAGGGGCCATCTCTGCCCCAAGGGACACTCCTGGGACAGCCTACAGAGCAGGGACTGTGTGGTTCTCCTCATCAGTGTGGCTTGAGAAGTGGGAGGAAAAGCAGTGCCAACGCAACAGGCTCCTCACTTTATTTAAGATTTCCCCTCATCCAGGTTGATACAAAAACTGCTCCTTCCCCCTAAAACTCCTCTGGAGAGCCCCACATGAAACCTCCTGCTCCCTAATTCCACAGCCCTGCCCTGCCACAACAGTTCCACAACTTGTAGCAACGTGCAGAATGAAAAAAAAAAAAAATAAAAAAATTAAAAAAACCCAGAGGTATTTCTCTGGGATGGGAAGGCTGTGGAGCAGCTTGGGAAAGTCAGCCTGAGGAATGGGGAGGGACTTGAGCAGCCACTTTGCTGAGTGCTGTCTAAATTTTTTCATGGAAAACAGGGGAAATGGGCAAGGCCAGGGTCAAAGGGGTGACCAACAAGTGATCCCTGCCTGCAGGAGGGACACATGGATGGAGCCAAGTCCAGGATCAGTCCAGCAGGAGACAAGGGGACAGGGGGAACTCTGATGCTGCAGCAGACACCCCCAACCAGGAGCAAGTACCTCTACAATGGAAGAGCTGAGCTTGGCCAGAGGTTTCAGAGGAGGACAAGGGTTAACCCCAGCTCCCTAGGTGCCACCTCTCCCCCAGCTCCAGCAGCCAACATTTGCACTCACTTTTCTTGGCCACTAAAAGCTGTGGCTGAAGAGCTACAGAGCTGAGGCACTAAATAGTAGAGCTTAATTATAAACAGTTCAGCTAACCAGGCTGGGGCTAAGCCAATCTGTTTCTGGGGGAAACACTAGTTTGAAGTCTTCTACCCAGTCAGCTGCCATTTAAGCCGAGCCAATTATCTTAGCCTTTTGACTCAGATGTGCCTGACCTAACCTGAATGTAGTTTTACTGCTGCTTTGAAATATCAGACTCATGCGCATATGCATTCACTCCCATCTTCATTTGGCAACGGCTCTGAAACAAGCCTCTGATCTTGCCAACATCAAAAGCCTGGTTTGTAAGATAAGGTAATATTTGAAGTTTGCTCAGCAGCATTCCCCTGTGTCCAAAGTAAATCCATAAATAAGATATAAGCAAATAAAAAAAAAAAATCCCCTTTCCTCCACCCGCCCCCCCCAATCAAGAAATGGAAATACAAATTTGCATGATGCTTTGTGGCTATTATAAAATATATAGGGACAGACTGATCCCTGTCATCTGGAATAAAATAAAATAGGTAGATTATACATTATTTGGAGATTTCTCCTAATTCCAGTACAGTTCAGATTTAGATTTATTTTCCAAAAAAGCCCCAAAACTCAGATTACTGCCATGTCTGACAGACTTTTCCAGAACAAGTTTTTCCTCTTCAGTTGATACCAACATAAGCCAAAAAGAACTAATTTGCATTTGCACTGACAGAACAGAATAAACTCTGCTCCAAGGGGGTAAAGCCTCCTAAGGCTCAGCACCTGGGCTCAGCCCCCAGCATCTCCTGTGAATCCCAACCCTTCCTCTGCAACCTTGGCATCAGCCCTTCGCCTCTGCAAAGGCACCTTTCCATCAGCCTTAACTTCAAGCCCAGCCTCCAAACCTGCCCACTTGCCTCTCCTGCTCCCCAAAAACCCATCCGGAGCCCCGGGGTGCTCCTGGAGCACAGCTCACGGGGTGCCAGCCCTGGGTGCCAGCCCTGGGGTGCCAGCCCAGGGTACCAGCCCTGGGTGCCAGCCTGGGTATCAGCCCTGGGTGACAGCCCAGGGTGATAGCCCTGGGTACCAGCCCTGGGCACCAGCCTGGGGTACCAGCCCTGGGTGACAGCCCGGGGTACCAGCCCTGGGTATCAGCCTGGGGTGCCAGCCCGGGGTATCAGCCCAGGGTGCCAGCCCAGCGTGACAGCCCTGGGGTGCCAGCCCTGGGTATCAGCCCGGGGTGCCAGCCCTAGGTGACAGCCCGGGGATGCCAGCCCAGCGTGACAGCCCTGGGGTGCCAGCCCAGGATGCCAGCCCTGGGTATCAGCCCGGGGTGCCAGCCCTGGGTATCAGCCCGGGGTGCCAGCCTGGGGTGCCAGCCCTGGGTATCAGCCTGGGGTGACAGCGTGGGGTGCCAGCCCTGGGTATCAGCCCGGGGTGCCAGCCCTGGGTGCCAGCCTGCGGTGCCCAGTGCTGCAGGCAGGAGATATTCCCTTTGTGCCGCCCCCCAACCTGGAGCTGCGGGCAGTTTAATCAGCCAAGCTGCCCCAAACTCTCACAGCCTGCCATTGTTACAGCAGGAAAAAACAGGCAGCTCCTTTCAGGCGCTGCTTTATGGGGAGCTCCTATTCACTTGTTCAAGCAAATTTCAAAGCGGGCTGCTGCCCTCTCATCCCCGCTAAGCTCCCCTGGACTAACAATGGGCTGAAAGCGATTCAGTTAAGCCTTTCATCCACCATGCACTTTATTTCTCACTCAGTGCTCTCATCTGTATAAGGCCTACAATTGGCATTGCTGTGAAGAGAGGGTATAATCCTAGCCCTGTGAATCCCAAGTGACCCTACACTGGTCCAGAAATGACTAACCCAATGAATGCTCTGTTGACACATGATCACATACAACCAGAGCCAGTAAGAAGAAATAAAGAAGTCACCCTATGATTCAGCTCTTTTATTTAATGCCAATATTGTTCAATAGGGGAATCTGGTGGGACAACAAACTATTTTTTTTCCTTTAATATCAGCTGAAAACACACATGTGCATTTAAGGAAAAAAAATAAAAAAAGTTTTTGTTTATGCATCAAGGATTTTTGGCAAATCCTGTTTTCCGTTGTGTATCATCACACATGTTGACTTTAAAAACCCAGCATGCAAACCTCTCCGAGGAGTACACAGGGACCACTGCACATGTCTGACAGAGACACTGCGCAAGTTTCAGGATTAAGACCAGGAATGCAGCACTCTGCTCACAGGTGGGCTTTTCTAGAGCACTTGCACTCAAGTGAAGATCATGAAACACAAACATCATCTGCCTCCTGCTCAGCTGAAGAAAATGGTCCTTCAGAGCACTAAGTGAGCCTCACTGACGCCTTCACAGGCACAAAAGCACCATTTCTCTCCCGCTGGGGAAAGCAAACTGACGGTCCAACCCTTGCTCCTACTTGCACACTTCTCAGCAGCCAGGAGAAGCCAGATCCTGCAACTCCTGAGCTCAGCCACGGCATCACCTCTGCTCCCTGTGCTCCTGAAACACCCAGACCTGATCCACGCAGCTCCACTCCAAAGGCTTTTTGAAGATGCCCCAGCCGCACTAGATGAGCAGCTATTTGCCCCTTCAGGTCACTGGCCCTATTAATGTACGTTCTGACATTAATGACGAGTGTTAATTACAGAAAGTACTTCCTACAGGAAGTAATCTCCTTCTCTTTGATGACTGATAACTAGTTAAGGAAGCCTGGCCTTAAGACAAAGGCTCAGGGAGATGCACTCCTTGGGTTAGTCACCATTAGCGAGGGCAAGACATGTTTGCTCAGCTGCACTTGCAAAATGGCAATAGAGGGATCCATTATTTCACTCCATCCCATACCTGCGGCGACGGGATGAGGAGAGAGGCTGCCCTGCCCTGCCCTGCTGCACCTCCTGGTTTGGGCACGGGAGCAGGGGGATGACCCCAGACCCAGGGCTCCCCTAAGCCCCACGGCATGTCAGCACACCCCAAAAGGACCAGCCCCGGG
Source organism: Grallaria varia (assembly GCA_013396735.1). NCBI lineage: Eukaryota > Metazoa > Chordata > Aves > Passeriformes > Formicariidae > Grallaria > Grallaria varia. The sequence continues at coordinate 302,278 of VWZG01001504.1, forward strand.
TACTCACACGCTGCTGTCCGTCATCGACATGGAGTCGTCCGTCAGGGCATCGCTGGATATTTCGCTGTCGTTGGCGCTGGTGGCCGGGGCGAAAACATAGCCAGAGTTCACGTGGTAGGGGTTAACAGGATCGTTCCTCTTGAAGGACCTAGGGACCAGCAAAACGGGCACTGGGTTACCAGCCTGTCCCAGGCTTCATGGAAGCAACCTCCTTGTGGGAACAGTGTTCAGTGCCTGCTCAACTTCAGAACCAATCAACCATCCACCGCTCAGACCAGCAGCAACCAGGACACAGTGTCTAAACCAGGACACTCTCCATCTAAACACACCCAAAGCCCAGCTTGAAACACGTCACTTTTAGTGTTTTCCAAGGCGCTCTAGAAAATCCCAGGAAGCTCCTCTACATACTCTGATACCTTCAAAAACTTAGTCCTGAAAGCCCAATGCTGCACTGCTGAGGTCAGCAGGTGTCTTGCTGTTGGCACCAGTGGGGAAAAGACCAAGAAGTTCACAGCTCAAGTCCCACTGAAAGCCACAAGGAACCAGCTAATGATGCTTAAGTCTACTGTGAAGACAAGAGTTAGGGTCCCTTTGGGAATACAAGTTACTGGTATCTGTGTTGCCTGGAACAAGAGAACTGCCTGGAACTACTGGGGGAGGGCCCCCATGTGTCAGGGCTGAGCTCTGCTGTCCCAGGCTTGACCTCCCAAAGCTGGGGACCACCTTCCTGGCACCATAAAAACACACAATAAAAAGGCCCAGTTTTTAGGAGAACCTCCTGCTTGTTCAGCTTGTGTTTTTGTGCATAGAGTTGCGTGGTGAGGAGGATGGGGGTGTGAGAAGCAGGTTGCATTAAAAGGACACGTGGGTTACTGACACCAACACCTTTGGGCTTCATCTGGAGAAGCAAACCCAAAGCCCAGCCTGGATGTTTGAGCTGAGCCCCCAAGAGCAGCCGGGTGACAGGGGCTGTGATGGAGCATGGCAGGGTCACCATGGCAGGGTCACTGCGAGGGGGGAACCTGAGCATCCCCCTGCCTGCTGCCTCCCATCACTCCAACTTCCCAGCCAGGATCAATATACATATCTTGGCAGGTGATAAGGGGATTATGCAGGGAGGTTTGAAAACCCACATGTTAAGGTGCACATTTTGTTCCTCTTCCAGGGCAGGATGGGGTTGTTAAGCTTCTGCCTTTGTATATCAAAGCAAAAGGCCTTGTCATCTGATAAGGACTGCTGATTTTAATAATTAGGGCCACTTACCCAGGACTTGGGGGCCTAAGGAATGTGCCAGCAGGCTTGGCAGGTTTCTTTTAATGGGCTTTCCACCTCCCTGCCCCCCTGGGGCTGGAGGGACCAGCTGGGTTTAAGTGACAGCAGTGTCCTCCCACCACTCCATCTCCATCCCTCACCAGCACCCAGGCATCCTGCAGCCCCAGCACCAAAAACATGAGCCTCCACAAAGCCTTAAGTTTAAAAAAAAAATAAAAAAATAAAGGGGAGAAGGAAAAAAAAGAAAAGAGAAAAAAAGAAGGGGGAAGCATGGTGGGGAAGATGGGCCTCTCTGGTATGAGCTGCAGGCAGGTATTCAGCCCAGTCAGGGCTGCATTCCTTTCCAAGGAGGCCAAGGCATTTCTGATGGGGAGATCAAGATGTTAAAAAATATATATCTGGGAAGAAGAAAAGAAAAAAAAAGAGATAGTAAGGAATGCCACAGGAAAGAAGTTAAATCTTCAAAGATAAATTAATTCCACATGTGGGTGAAAGCAAAGTTATCCCACTACTACTACAAGAAAGTTCCTCTAAAAACCAGGCAGTCTTCTACTCTGGTTCAGGGGTATGTGCAGACCCAGTGACCCTTCCTAAGTCCTTGGTGGGCTTTTGGGTCATCAGCTCTTCTAACTTTTAGTTTTTAAACCATCTCAGGTGTTGAGAGTGTATCTGAGGATCACAACACTTGGGGTGCAGGATGCCCCATGGAACTCAGGGATACGGGATGCTCCAGGGGCTCAGGGCTGCAGAATGCTCCATGGAACTCAGGGATACGGGANATACGGGATGCTCCAGGGGGCTCAGGGATACGGGATGCTCCAGGGGGCTCAGGGATACGGGATGCTCCAGGGGGCTCAGGGATATGGGATGCTCCAAGGGGCTCAGGGATACGGGATGCTCCAGGGGGCTCAGGGCTGCCCCCAGAACAGGACCACTGCCTCGCTGGGAGGTGCCTGTCAGCCCTGGTCACTTCCAGGAGGGCTGATTTGTCACGCTGTTCTTACAGGATTGCAGGAGAGGCTGAGATGGGGGCGGAGGCAGCGGGTCCATATGGAAGCAGCACAGGGAGAGGAGGTGTGTCCAAAGATATAATTAAAGAAAGTGGCCAGAACTAACTCCTTTTCCCATCAGTGCTGGGTTGCAGCATCATTCACCTACCAACACCTCATGGTGAAAAAAATATAAAATAATGCCTAAAGCTGGCGCATTTTTGAAGTCCTCACCCCTGCACACATCCAACTCTGCCCCACAGAAATCCCCCATCGTTTAAGAAAACCAGTGGGGGGCTGTTTTGCTAGGTTTAAATTTTTTTTCCCCCTTTTTAATTTGACCACCTTACTCCAGTAATTGCACCCAGATGCATCAAGTTGCCTGCGAGGGTTTTAAATTCCAGGGAAAGCGGTGGTCTCCTGCCACAGATGCTGCACACACAAACAGAGCCCAGCTCCAAACTCAATATGCAAAGTGTTTTCAGCTGTCAGGTAGCAGTTGCTCTGGAGCTTCAAGGAGAATGTCTGATGTTTCTCAGCCTATTCTTATCTTGATGTGATGACACACAGCATGTAACTCTCTCTCTGCTATGTTAGGCAATGGCCATATCAGAGGTATTATAATGCCACGAAGATTTCGGGGGCTCCTGGTTGTAGCCCCCGTTATGAGGGTGCAGTTTCAGAGTGTGGGGCTTTTTTGTTGTCAAACTCTGCTTCTTAGAAATAAAAGCACTCGGGCAGGTCAACCCACAGGCTTACGCAGAAAGAGAGAAAATGCACAAGGAGCAGTTGGAGGCAAAACTGAATCTCATTAAGTGTTTTCTTGGGACAAACATCACTGGGCAACCACGGGTTTAAAAACATTAAAAAAAAAAAAAAAGGATAAAACCCACACATGCACAAACCTGAAAAAAAAGAAAAAAGTATATTTTAACACAACTATGTTAATCACAGCTTCCATGCTCTAATTGTAGAACACTGCTTCGAGCATAACTTTACAATGGCATCATTTACTTTGATAATTGAAGCCAAACTTGGTTCCAATAACTTCGCACACAAGGAGCTGCAGCGGCGGGTCCTTTCAAAGGCCAGGAAGCACTGGGAGCCAGCAGAAGGCCATCTGCGAGCCCCAGCCTTCCCCCAGCAAGGCCAGTCCCCTCGATCCTGGAGCCTAATGGGAGGCAGATGAGTCCACCTTGGACTGAGCAAAGCCACGTTACCCAGCGGCACTGCAAAGGAAGAGGAGCCCTCTGTGTACACAAAGTCGTGCGTGATAAATTTAGACGCGCGTATAAATAATAGCTGGAATTCCTGGAGCATGGGGCCAGGTCCAGCACAGCGTGGGGAGGCCAGTTTTAACCACACCACAGCCCAGGGGGAAGGGGAGTTGCTTGGAAGGACGAGAGGGAGGTTCTGCATCTAAAACATTCCCTGTATTAGGGCTCCAAATATACAAGCAGCAGTTTGCCTTCGCCTGCTCCCCAGCCAGGTGCAAACACTGTGTTTTCACTTGGCTTCTCCTGTTCCTGTCCATCACCAGCACTGGGGCCAAACAAAGTCTTTCAACTTGTCCAGGCTCTGCGGTCTCCCGTTCGCCGTGTTTTTGGCCGTGACTCCATGCCCTGGGATTTCCAGCTGGTCTCCCATCCAAACACCAGCCTGGCCTGAGATCACTCTGCTCTCACCATCAGGTGGGCTCAGACCAGCACTCCTGGCTTTTGCTGGGATAATCGCATTGAAACCCACCAAAGCCAATGGCCAGAGCCTGCACAGCCCTTCAAAACCAGAGCACACTGAGCCGAAATTCCTTAATTCCATCGCACACATGAGGAGGGAGGTGTGGTTTGGCCACTCACCAGGAAAGACTTTGTGCAAGCTTCAGCTCCAATCCTAGACGCGATCCTAAATGCTGAGTGATGAGAGATAACCCATCCATATGCTCATCAGCTTGGAGCACATGCACGCACAAGTGGCTTCACAAACGGATCGCTCGGGGAGCAACTGAGCAGCATCTCAGCTTGACCTCCCTCTCTTTGCATTGAGATCTTTTGGCCCCATGGAGAGCAAAAGCTCCTGGAAATTCAACAGAAGGTGATCAAAGCAAAACGCACTACCTAGTGTCCTAGGAGGGCAGATCTGACATGCGAGGAGCAAGCTGCATTAATCCCTGGACCAAAAAAAAAAAAAAAAAAAAAAAAAAAAGAAAGAGGAAAGGGAAAAAAAGAAAAGGAAAAAAGCCCAGCACTAATCAGGCAAGCAGCCACGGCGCTGCGAGAGCTCTCCTGGACAAGGCACATGTGGGTTTAGCAGGGCCTGCAGCTCTGGTAGAACATACAGCCAAGCCCTTCCAGCTCTGAATCCCAACAAAGGCTCAGAGATAAAAGCATCAAACATCCCCCTCCTGGAAAGCCAGCGAAGGGCAGCAGTTCAAACCAAGTTCTGGAGAACAGCAGATGCTCAGGCAGCAACACTCAGGCACGAGATGAGGATCTCAAACCCCAAGTCCTCCACAGAGCAGCTGCCAGCGTTGCCCCCCCTGCACAGCTCCCAGCAGGAGGGGTCCAGGGGCCACGCCGGGATGCAGCGCATCCCTTCTGTCCGCATCCGCATCCATCCCCTCCATCCCCTCCACCGCCAGCAGAGCCTCCAGCACAGGCAGAGCACCCAAGAGGCCTCTGGCTCCACAGCACCCTCCCGGGCAGTGGGACCCTCCCAGCGCCCCACGGCTCAGCACCAGGACACCCGGCACAGCTGGAAGCTCTCCAGGGCCAGGAGAGGAGGGCGCGCTACAGCAAAGCCTCCCCGGGAGAAGCCCGATGCCCTTTGATGTCCATGAATCACAGACACACTCTCAAAATTCCTGTAAACGAGATGTCAAACACTCACCATACCAACCCCCAGGCTCCCGGGCCGGCAGAGGAGAGCACACATCTGCAGCAGAGCCCTCTCCTCTCAGCCCTGATTCAACAATCCACATTTATGGCAAGGGTGGGGAGAGGAAAGAATACATTTTCAGAGGATTATACAACTCATCATTTGCTCATCAGAGGCTCTCTTTCCCATCCCCCTGCTTCACTTCGAGATGGCTCTCACTTTTCCTCACCCTCGCACTGCTGTGCCATCAACATTTCCAACAAAAGGGTCTGCCAGAGCAGACTCACCCCAGGACAGGGCACAAGGACACCCCTGTCACCACACAACGTCCCTCCATCCCCATCAGATCCCACTTGACACAGCCACCTCTTAACGAGCCTAACTTTGAGCTCGCAGCCAACACGAGAGCACCAAGGACCTACCCAAGATCTATTCCTCTACTGCCCTAAATACTCAAATTTTAAGCATCCTCCTGCAGGCGCTGGCCCCAAGCCACCCTACATGGCTTTGACACGGCACCGACACCCAACGCCACGGAGAGGCTGCACATCACACACACAACACGCACGCGGAGTCCAAATCAAAGCAGATTCTGCCCAAGTTGCAGAGTTTGATGCAGTGCGTGCACACATTTCCTCCTCCACGACCGCACAATTGCTTCCCACATAACCAACATCGTTAAACACCGGTTGATGGTGGAGTCGGGGAACTGGGAGGTTACATTATTCATGTGTCTCTATGATCCACTCCACTACTGCTCTTAATAGGTTTGAAAGTTGAACCAATAATTACCCCATGTCCGGAGGACATAGTTGCTATGAAGTTTTTGATCTATAAGAGAACTGAAAGAGCCAATGGGGCTTCAGAGCACAGAATCTTGTTTTGCCTCTGTAGAGGAGGAAAAAAACCCCACACTCAGCCAACCCCCCCCAAATTCCAGCGTTTGGAGGTGTGGAGAAGCAGCCATGCACCCAGCCCCTCGGGAAGCTCAGCCTCCCTCGATTCCCACCCCAACAGCCATCTGAAAACCACTCTCAAAGTCCTTGAAGTTAAAACAAAGCCCAATTTCCAGGGGGTCCCTTACCTGTATCCATTCTCGATGGTTTCCGTGGCTCTGACATTCGCTGTAACCCTCAGCGTCTTGCTGGATAGTCCGACTACTGAAGGCAAGATTTTGTTTTTGAAGTCCACACAGCTCCATTCCTCTTCTTCATTCAAGGTCGGGAGATAGCCACAGACAACTTTTAAGCTCCCCAGTCCATTGCTGTTCATGTAAGCGGGGTTCTCTCCTCCACTCCGCACGTATTCGAGGTATATATCAGAAGTTAAAAACATCTGGTAAGCATTTTCCTCCATCACAGTCTGAATCTCAGTCTGTGCCTGATCAAACATGATGGAATCTATCTGCTGCTTCTTGATGCTGTCCCTTATGTAGGTCTTGGTAGCAGGTTTGAGCTGCTTGGAGACGATGCTGTTGTTCTCGATGTACCTTTTGTAAATAGCTTTGGCTACTCGCAAAGTTTTGGTATCCTTAAGGTCCATCTGCCTGAAGCCATTGCAGGCAAACCAAAAGTCCAAGGTATCCACGCATTTTTCCCTTTCCAGAAAGGTCCGAAAAAGATAGGCACCGTCTTGGTCTCCCAACAAGGAATGCAAGGATTTGGTCCATCTGGCCAGGGGGGAGTCGGGGGACGCGCTGCCCTCCGGCTCCCCCAGCCCGTTCTCATTCCTGCGCGGGGCAGGGGGCAGCGCCATGGCCGGCAAGCTTTGGCTTTTGGGGAGAAACGGGGCGGCGAGCTGCGGGCATGGCGCTTCTCCTTCCTCCCCGGGCACCGGGGGCCGGGGGGCGTCCTCCCTGAAGCTGCTGCTGGGGTCGGGGAGGTGGGCGAGGAGCATCGCGCTGCTCATGGCTCCGCTGCCGGCGGCGCNCCTGCAGTCAGCAGGGGATCCGCGGAGCCTCCGCTCTGCCACAGGGACGGCGGGGGTGGAAAAAAAAAAGGAAGGGAGGGGTGGGGGGAAAGAGAGAAAAAAGGAGTATTGATCTAATCAAAACCAGATCCTCCCAACATCAAAGACAAAAAGTAAACAGGCTTTTCAACTCCTCGCAGTCAGAAAAAAAAAAAAAGGGGGGGG
>VWZG01001504.1:313995-505159 GCA_013396735.1 Grallaria varia
AAAAAAAAAAGGCAAAGGAAAGGAAAAAGCATTGGGGGCTGTTAAGGGCTGGAGTGCTCTCTGAGCACCTCAGATGTGCCAGCCCTCACTGCCTGGGCTCTGGCTCATCCTGACTGTGCCCAGCTAACCTGGCTCCATCTCCTCCTTCCCTGCCCACAAGGCAGGCATTTTGCTGGTGTCTCGCCCCAAAAGAGGTGTCTCCAGGTTGTTGTCTCCCTGCAGAACACCAGGAACGTGTGAAGGCTCCGAGGGCTACACCAGGGCTGTTCTGTGTGTCCCTATAAATGGCTTTGTGGAAGTGACAGCAGACCAGGAGCTCAATCAAATCAAAGAGCCTCAGCAAATCAGAGCAGTGCCTGAACTGTGCTTTCCATGAACCACCAGTCCTACACCAGGCATCAAAGTGAGTGTCTTTCTCTGTGCACAGGGAGAAAACTGAGGGCCAGGAAAGCACCTTCCTTATGGGAGAACTCCAAGAAACCCTCGAGATGCCACCCACACCCTGACCAGCCCCTGCCATCAGGCCTGACACTGGTTGTACCAATGCACCTCAAAAGGGCCTCCCCTGCTAAAACACAGTGAGATCATAAAAGAAGAGAACAGTTTGGGTTGGAAGGGACCTTAGAGCTCATCCAATTCCACCCCCCTGCCATGGGCAGGGACACCTCCCACTAGAACCAGGTTGCTCCAACCTGGCCTTGGACACTTCCAGATCCCGAGGACATTGACGGAGAATATGGAGGAAAGACAAAACAAGCATGCTGAGCAACCTCCTGTCCAAGCAGACCTCTCACCAACCTCCACTGGGGGTCAAATCCCCCCCAAGACCCCTCCAACCTCCCCTTCCCTGGCGGAGCAGGACGAGGGCGAACAGCGCTGCTCGCCCTTCCCACCTCGGTGACACGCACAGCCAGCCACGGCGGGCTGGCGTTTTGGGGGTCAAAATGATCTTCCCGGCAGGAAAACTCCTCCGTGATCCACAGAGAGCCCAGGGAGGACCCACAGAGGGCAGGAGCTAAACCCCAGAGCAGCTTTAGTCAGCCTGACGTCACCCGCTCTGTCACCGCACTGGTGGTCATGTTGATAACGAGATCAAAGGCTTGCGAGTATTTCAACAGAAGTGCTGGGAACAGTCTTGATCAAAATAAGAGGAAGGCCCTGTATACAGAAGACATGAGAGGTTTGCAACCCACATGTGAACCTTTGAAGTTATTCTCCCCTTTTTTTTTTTTTTCTTTTTAATATACTAGTTTAACATCATTAGTTTAAGAGGTATAGACCCGACGGGCTGTGCAGTCTCTCACTATACTGCAGGCACGGGGTTATTATCCTCACACAGACACACTTTTCCAGTGGGGGGGGAAAAGCACTGCCAGGGATACTCACAAACAAGACAAGAAAACACACAATTAGTTTTATGGGATTTGAAGTTCATTTCATAAACCGACATACTTTTGTTACCGAGTATCGCCAGATAAGTCTGATACATTTTCTCTCCTATAATCCTTTTAACATTTCCATTCCCCCCTACAGACTCTTTGCCTTGATGTTTTGTTCAGTGCACTCCCTGCTATCTGCACACGCTTGGCCAGATTTTTGAGACTTGAAAGGGGCACCGTATCAGCATTAACCGTTCCAGGAGAGCTGATAAAACACACACGAGCACTCTGCTATCTATTAACATTTCTGAACTCCTTCCTTCACCTGCACGGAATAGTGATTGAAGAGAGGGTGGGGGCAAAAGAGGTAAATGAGGATATTTATGACTAACTTCCCATGACTTAATTTTTCCACAACCCCTTCCTCACCGTGCACAAATAAGACATCACTTTCTCTGCTGTCTTCCTGTTTGACTAACAAGGAGTCCAGTTCTACAAGATTCCCCATCCCTGGAAATGCTCAGGTTGGATGAGGCTCCAGCAACCTGATCTAGCAGAAGGTGTCCCTGGTCCTTGAAGGTAACATTTAAATCCTACTGAATTTTTTTAGTCAAATAAATGGAAATTAACACATTAATGGAAAATTAAGCACTGCTGTGGCTGTTAGGGACATACCCACGATGCAAAGGCACTGAGTGTGCTCCTCTTGCCATGTCAGTGATCACTCCTTAAAGACCTTTTCAAGACCACATTTCTCCTTGCTCCATCTCTAATCCCACGAGTGTTTATGCACTGACTTTTAGACACTCCACCACACAAACAATCAGCTCTACACAACAACTACTTGTCAGCGTCCGTCACCCTGAGTGGGACAAACCCACCCTCCCCACTTCCAGAGCTCATGGCAACTTGCTCAAATCACCAAGAGACACCCTGCCTCTGGCAGCTTGGAGCTTTATCTGCCAAATGGTTCAGATTTGAGGGGGTTCCCATCCACCTACACGTGCCCTCATCCTGCTCCCACTTCTCCCTTCTCCGGCAGCGAGAACCCACCATGGAACGTTCAGCAGGAGGAACATGGGGAGGTGATGGGAGCATGAGTGCTAGCGAGGCCTGAAGGAGATTCCATTCTAGTTTTTCATGGAAATAGGAACATTTTTTTCCAGGCATGCTCAGGGAAGCCCTTCTCCTGCATGCACAGAGCTCCTGGGGTGTACTGGCTGTGGTTCTGGATGCTCCTGGAGGAGAACACGGCCAGTTTGGGAACGAGTCAGGGCTGATGGTATCTTGGCATGACTGCAGAGGAAGTGAAGTGTATGATGTGTTACCAGCCCAAACTGATGTGATTTGATTCTGCAATATAATCTGTTTTGTTTTCTGGCTTCTATGGCTGTGTAAAAATGGCTCCCTGAAAACTCAACTAAGTATGAAGTGCACTCCCTTCAAAACTCAGCGAGGGGAGGAAATCCAAATGTTTTGAGTTTAACTATTAAACATAGTTTCCAGCTAGTGTGCTCAGAATTTGAAATTAAACAAATGAAAGAAACATGTTTCAATGGTTTTATGCAGGCAATAATGTCATTAACAGGAAATAAAGAAATTGGGCTTTGCAGCTGCAGCATGAAATTTAACCCTTCCTGTGCAGTGTGGTGCTTGCTGGGCTGGCACAGCACACTCCGACCCCTGCCTGCTCCTGGGCATCCCAAAAATACTTCCCAGCCCCAAATATCCTGATCCACACAGCCCTTAAAGCAGGATGGTAATGGCAAAAGCAGGAGGAGAGACAACGGTTAGGAAGGAACAGGCTTTCCTGACTAGTGGAAAACTTTTGGAGCATAAAGTCCAATAAAACTTTTCACTTCCAGGGAAATAAAAAAACCCAAAACCCTTTAAGCACAGTTATTTTTAGGTCTGCTGTCAGAGCTGAGGACCCTAAAATTATACCTGTTTTGGTTTGTTTCTGCCTGTCTAGTCAATTCTCAGTATGAAGGACAGTGAAGGGTGTGAGGCTCCAGCCCTTGTGGTGCTGTCAGGAGTGGGGGACGCCTCTCAAGGGCTGGGCCACTCCTGAGGCCACAAAAGAAGCATTTTTAAGGATGTCTGCATTTCCAGGTGTGAAATGCAGACTGGAGAGAGGAGTCTTTGCATGGAGAAAGCCTCATCCCCACATCTGGGGCAGACCTGGCCCCGAAGTCACTCGAGTTTCCTGAACACAAAGAGTTGCACAACCAAGTCCTGTGTCTGAGCCCCTTCCAGACACTGGGAAGAATATCCCCCAGGGAGGAATCAGAAGGCAGAATTTTTTAGTTAAAAGAGGAAACAGAGGATAGCAAGTTCTAAAAAAAAAAAAAAAATAAATTTACAACTGGCATGGGATTTCCCATCTCGTGGGGAAAATCATCGAAGTCCCCCAAAGGACAACAAAAGCCCTTTGGCTGGATTTCTCCTTCAGAGAGGGCACTGCTGGTGGGTTGATGGGGACAGGTTGAGAGCAGAGTTCTTCCTCGTCACCTTGAGCTGAGGGAAAAGCCCTACAGGTCACCTCTCCTGAGCACCTGCATTCAAACCAGCACCAAATTTTTAGTGCCATTTCATCTACTATCAGATGGCACTGCTCCCCCTCCTCCCAGATTATCTACATCTTCTCTTTAGTAGGTCCTATCTCCCTCTGCCAAAGCCCTGTTGATTGTCTGAAAAGGTGTTTTTTGCCCACCGTCATCCCTCCAAGAGAGGTTAAACAATGAACACTGGCAGCCACAGCCCGTGGGGTGATGGCACCTCCTGCTCCAGGCTCCAGGCGTGCAGGAGGGAGGGATTCTGCTCCTCCAGCAGGCAAAGGCAGCAACAAACCGGCCCTGGGGGCAGAAATCCCTGAGCACGTTCTGTGCAGACCCAGGTCTGTGAGTCAAGTCTTGCTTTGGGCATCTGCAACCCGTGTTTTAGTGCTGGACCCCATTCACCCACCCCGTCTGTGGGACTGGTAATGGAGGCACTGAAAGCGCAACAGAAACGCTGAAATAGCTGATTCTTCTTCTAGCCATAACTTTAGGCAATAAAGTTAGAATAATTCCATAGGTTTAAGCAATACACCATTGTCCTTTCATTACACAGGCTTGGACCTAACCTGAGAACAGAGAGAGCAGCTTATATTAAATTGATTTCAGTTCATAAAGAATGTAATATCAGTGCAGACTCAAAACAGAGTTATTTAATACATTTCAAAGTCTGTGGTTTCCACAAGCTCATACACGTTGCCATCTACTATTGAAGGGAACATGGGTAGTGAGACTCTCCTGTGACACCACTGGGAACATTGATGTGTCACGTGTGGCTGCAAGTGAAACAACACACACCCCTAGGCCAGGTACCCACCAACAGTCTGAATGAAACCCAGTGGGACGGTGGAAGTGTCCAAGGCCAGGCTGGACAGAGCTCTGAACAACCTGGTCTAGTAGAAAGTGTCTCTGCCCATGGCAGGGGGTTGGAACGAGATGGTCTTTAAGGTGCCTTCCAGTCCAGACCATTTCATGATCCCATGACCACTGGATCAGTCACAGGCACAGCTGTCAAATACCCCAGAGTCAAACCCAGCCCTTTGTCCTGGAGTGCACTAAAATAATAACCTGCCTAATGCTGCTATTGCACTGATGCAAATCAGGAGAAAAGGATTACACCACTGTAAAACCTCCTGTACCCCACTATAAACCAGGAAGGGGGAAAAAAAAACCCCAAGCGATTTTTCTTCTTTCGATGCCTTCACAGAGGCTGAAGCAGCTGGGGAGGTTCTCCCCGAGCACCTGAAGTTTCACAGAGCCTGGCCAGCAGCTGAGGTGGCAGCAGCCCCTCTGCAGAGGGGAGCAAGGATGTGTTTTTTGGCAGCAGGGCCGCCCCCTTCATTGGGAATGCTTCGGGCATTAGCTCAGGGAACTCAGTTAAAAATAACCTTTCCCCACAAAAAGAAAAAACCAAACAAAACCCAACAAAAACACCCCAAAAAACAGACAAAGAAAATGGCTATTTATACCCTGGATCAATTCCTTGGCTGATTCGCTGTGTGGCCCCTGGAATGGTTGCACTGGGATAAGGCATAGGGGGCTGCAGCAGCAAAGCCAGCCCGGGGTGACCACGGGCACATCCCCTGGCATAGGGGACACTGACCCCACTGGGCTGTGAAACAGCTCAACACCCACAGAAGAACTTCCTTCCTACAACTGTCAGGGGCTGGGGAGGGGAGCACGGTGGGTGTTTCTATCATTTCCATTTTAGTCTCTGCGTTTTCAGTTTATAAATGTATTTTCAGGTTTACCTGGCCTGGCTCCCCTCCCAGCTGACTCGGGGCTGTTTCTGAATTCTTGGGTTTAAATGCCACAGAGAGCAAAAGGACCAGCCCCAAATGCCCAAAGAAAAGCAGAGGATTAACCAAACAGTTTGATAAAACTCAGGGAGAATTATCCATCTTCATCCACCTCAGCAGAAAAGTTTAAATATGGATAAAGACAGTTGGAGTAATAAAGATGCATTTTTTTTTTTTCCATGTTGTTTTCTGGTCTGACTTCTTTGGGCTCATTCAAAGGGAGGTTCAGGCTTTGATCTTCTCTATTGGCAATATTTTCTTCATCTAGGTTTTTATAGTTTGAGAAGAGATGCTACATGCTTGCAACAGGGACTATCAATATGATGTGGGTCTGAACAAAAAACCTGGTGTCAGGTTCTCCATTTGGAGTGTTACCTCAAGCTTTGAAGTTCGTAATGATTCAAAAGCATCTAGAGCTGCTACAAATGTTAATAAAATTAAAGCCATCTGAAAGTGAGGCTTGCATGTGCCTTTGAAAGTAGGTCTGTGATCAGTTATTACCCTCAATTACCTTGTTGTCCACTCTTTTAGCTCGAGGTTAAACTCTTAACACTTCGCTTTGAAGTGGTTATCCTTTTATCTATGACCGGACCGAGGAATTTAAGGGCAATAATCAATGAGAGCTTCATAAGAATAAAGGGGAGATGAGGCAAGGAAAAGAGGTGTGAATGTGCCCTTAACTGCTGGCTGGGGGTTCGAGGGGCTGGGGGACCCCGGGCTCGAGAGGAGCCTTGGAAGAAAAGGGGGAGAAGGAAAAAATAAGGGAAAAACGAGGGGAAAAAAGGGGGGAATGAATGAAAGCAAAAAGAGCCCTGGCAAATTACAAATTGGTGCTAAAAATAAAGCAAAAGCACCAGCTCAGGTGGGGCTGGGCGTGGGGAGCACGGCGAGGTGAAGCCTCATCAAAGGCGTGCGACGAGCAACGAGATGCGATTAAAGAATCGGCTTAAACCTGGCTTTGATGTCACCTCGCCCTGCCAGGGTGACACGGGATGGGTGCCCTGCACCAGGGACCCCCAGCCCCAGCAATGACCCCCCACCCACAGCAAGGGAGCAAGGGGAACCAAGTGGTGGCACCGGGAGATGCCCAGTGGGATACTGCGATTCCTCCCCACGAAGGATTCCACTCCACGTAGGATGTCCCAGATGGAATCCCTTCCACGGAGGACACCCCAGATGGAACCCCTTCCATGTAGGATGCCCCAGACAGAACCTCTTCCATGGAGGACGCCCCAGACGGAACCTCTTCCATGGAGGACGCCCCAGATGGAACCTCTTCCATGGAGGACGCCCCAGACGGAACCCCTTCCACGTAGGATGCCCCAGATGGAACCTCTTCCATGTAGGATGCCCGAGATGGAATCCCTTCAATGTAGGATGCCCCAGATGGAATCCCTTCAACGTAGGATGCCCCAGATGGAATCCTTCCTACCCTTCCCTAGGAGAAGCAGCATCTCTGCCACCTGCGCCACCCAGAAGGTCCTTGGCCATCCCTTCTAGCTTCCAACACCCCCCGCGGGATGCAGGAGCCCCTTCCTGGAGGATGGTGGCTCAGGGAATCCACCTGGCCGTGCCCTGGTCCTTCCAGCAAGGATGCTGGTGGCATCCTTGTCACACTCCACGTGGACTCCAGCGTGTCACCCAGCCCATCACCGTCAGGGCAAAACGGGCACGACACTCCCTGCCAATTCATTCTTTTTCTTCTTTCTTGATTATTCCTTCCATTTTTTGTTTTTTTTTTGAATCCGAGGTGCCTCAAGCGAGGTGTTGAAAGGCACGTCGAGCCCTGGCAGGGGACCAAGCGCACATGGCCAGGGTTTGTGAAGTCCCGAGCACCACCTTCCCCTGCGCGCGCTCGGCAGCGCCCAAACCCCGCGCTTTGATCCCCTGCCAGCGGGCTGGAGCTGCGTGTCTAATTTAAGGTGCTTGGCTTGGAAAACGTCGACAATTATTGTTCCTCCGAAATTAAATCGGCGCTTAATTATCAAAATTGATGGTAACTCGGAGTGGCGTTTTCAAAAGAGCCTCGGGGAGTCAGGAGGAGGTTTTTCAAAGGCGGTTTAATGTCTCAGGGCCACGTCCCCCTCCTCGTACCTGCAGTCCCTCGCTGCCTGCTCCTGCCTCAGCACCTTTCCGAGGCCACCCGGGTGGTGCCCAGGTCTCTACTGAGATGACACAAGGTGGACCTGAAACCACGAGCACAGACCAAAGTCCCCAGCCCTCTAAAAGCACCGGGCTAATTCACAGCGAAAAATCAATTGGTTTTGGGTGCCTAATTCTCCTATAATCCTTTAGATAATCCCAGCTTTAGGCTTTCAGATACCGATAAAAAAACCCAAACAAACCCCACAATGCAAGAAATTCATGCAAATAGAATAGAAAACAAACATATATTTCATATAACTTTCAGATACCCTGAACTGAATATGAAGTAGGTTGAGGACAATAGCAATAAAACATTGCTCAAGAGAGAGTAAAGGCACTGAGGCCATGGAGCCCGAGGCTGAGAACACTGTTTCATAATTAAGGTAGCCTCCAGACAGCGATTGTCATAGGCAGGCATTGCTCAAGGACCCAGCCATTATTGCTTTCATTATAATTTTTCAGGAGAGGATCTTTTTCTGGCTTGGCTCCACCTTCATTCAAAGCTCCCACTAGCCCCAGCCACTAACGAGAAAGCGTTGATTGAGAAATGCTAATGACAGGCTGCACGGGATGCTGCTGCTGCCACAGCCCAGACTGGGGGGGTTGTTTGCTGGTTCAGTGGGGTCCTGCTGGTCTCGTGCATCAAAGCAGTGGAAAAAGTACTGACAGGAAGAGTTTTCCAGAGAAAACTGACTCAAAGGAACTGAACACCTTCTGTTTTTAAACAGAATTCCACACAGGAGCTGCAGTTTCTCTGCTCTGTGCACTTCAGAGACCCAGCGAGCATCTCCCACGGGAGCCTGGCATTGTGCTTGGACAAGGAGAGCAGGGAGCAGTGGAGTGGCACACCATGGCTGGGCCATGGCACTGCCAGGCACCCCACGCAGCCACGTCCACCACAACCCCTGCTGCATCACAGAGTTCACACAGGCTGCCTTTTGCCTAAAACTGGCCCAGGAGTTTCAGCTTTGCCACGGAGTGGGAGGAAAAACATGGATTAGAAGCTGCTTTCTGTTTGAAGGGAAGTTTTGCATGGATGGAGAAGTTCGGAAGTTTCACTTGGCTGTAATTATGCCACCTGGTCCGGAGTGAATCTCCTTGGAATCACAGGATTAGCTCCCATCACCTGACATTACGCTGAGCATGATCGTGCCTGTCTTCACTTAACTGCTGACCTATCTTGAACATCCCACTAATTAATATGCTGAAGCGAAGTCATGTTCCAACACGGTCTCATTTTCCAGTGAAGAGCCAAGAAGGATTAGAAACAAATGGGTACAGCCCGAGATGGTTTCCTCACACCCCCAGCACGGCGGGTCATTGCTCTGCCACCTCAGAGCCCTTGGTGCACAACCCCAGGGGATCAGGAGGGGCTCCTCTCCCAGCTAATTCCTGGCTAAACAGAAATCCCAAATTGTGGGGGCGACACCAGGGCTGAGCCACTCGCTCCTGCTCCAGCTGCTCTGATCTTTGGCCAGTTACCAGCACCTGCATTCTCAGGCAAGAGGGAGGTGATGAAAGGAGGTGACAGAGGAATAAAGAAACGCTTCCCAGGTCTCCTTGCTCCTGTAAAATGCTGCTGCTGGACGGCCAGGAGGCAGTCAGGACACAGCCTGGCTCCTGGGAGCCATGGGGAGCATGGGCTCATCCCATCGAGGGCTGAGCCCCATCCCATAGGAGGGGTTGGCTGCAGCACCATCTCCTCTCACATTAGGATTATTACTTAATTTTATTTTTTCCCCAGCTCATTCTATGGAGCAATCAAGTCAAACATGGTAGAGAAGGTTTCTTGGCTCTGGAGTGTCCTGATCCCTCTGGAAGCAGCAGGAATGGCCAAGCACACACTGCTGTGCCAAACCTTCAGCATACAGGGATTTTCTCCTCCCAGAGACCAGGAATGACCCACATCATGGTCCCTGCAGCCCCGAGAGCTGCTGCTGTGCTTGCAGGTGCACAAGCCCCACCTCAGATCCTCCCCCAGACCCAGGCAAACCTCACAGGGAGGGGACCTGCTTCCAGAATCCTTGAGAGAAGGGGAAAATGGCACCACCAAAAGCCCACTTGTTCAGAGCTACAGGACCCCTCACCCCCCCAGAGCCTCTTCACATCCCCACAGAGTTTCCCACAGCCAGACAGGAGTCATGGGCTAATGAAGATGGATCAGGTTCTTTTAAGGCTTTAATTAATTTTCTCCCCTCCCCGGGATAAAGGGTCCTCTCCAGGGTCTCCTCTTGGAGGTTTCCCCACCCACCCCTTCTTCAGCACCATCCCCTACACCAGCTCTTCCCTTTTCCTCTCTCCGTCAGGTTTAGGAGAGGAGGCAGAAAACAAGAGAGCAACTCCTTCCTCTCATTTCACCCATTCCTCCAATATATTGTCCCCAAAACCCCCCATGCCATGGGCAAACTGGTCATAGTGCAACTTCTCCCTCCAAAACCTGACCCAGCAGCACCACTTAGACCAAATCTCCCATTCAAGTGTCCCTGAGAAAGAGCAGGAGATGATCCCAGATTCCTGCAAAGCATCCTCCTCTGCCAGGGGGGAGCCAGGGTTGGGTGAAACCTCACTGGGTGCCCCCCGACATGGCAGAGGGGAAGGAGAGGCACAGCCACCCTTCCCGAGGCTGTGGTGAGGTTTTGTGACTCCGAAGAGTTGGCAAATCCCCGGATAAAAGGGAAAATATGTTCATAATAAATAAGACTGAAGTAACACATTGCGAAATATTTGCTCCCTTGGAAAGGCGGCTGTTTGCTTTCAGGGGAGCTGCTATCTGATCCTCTGCCAAAGGGCTGCAGAAGAGACTTCCCTGTGCTGGCAGAGGAAAAACCAGGTGCCCAAAAAGCAGCACAATGACTGTGTGTGCTGGGGGAGATGTGCACGGTCTCGGGGGTCCCCAGCTCCAAAGAACCCCACTAACACTGCTGTGAGCAGAGACAGCCCAGAGCTGGAACTTTAATTTTCATACAACTAATCATATGTCAGTGTAGAGACTGAGGGAAGGAGAATAGAGGGGAGAAAAAAGAAAGAGGTGTTGATAAAATACTTGTTAGAAAGAAAATTGGATTAGTGGTGCCATTCTGGCCATGAAGTTCTTTGAGCCAAAGAAATAATAATCTTGTTCCTTTCTTCCCCCTCCCTCTCTGCAGCCCACAGAAGGCCTCACAGCCAAAACATCAGTCCTTCTAATCTTATTTTCTTTCTTCTAGCATGTATTTTATTAACCCCTTTTCTCATTTAGCTGCCATGAATAGCTCAGTGGGTAACATCCTTCTTAGAAAGTGAAAACCTCCTTGGAGATGCGGTGCAAGGAGAGAAATGCAGACAAACGTCCAGCTCCCGCACTCAGAAGAAAAGCCCCCTCTGTAATCCCGTCTGGTGAATCCCGATGCTGGACCCCAAGGTGGCCGCCAGCTCCAGGTCCTCTCTTTGGAGCAGGAACAAGCAGGGACTTTATCAGGACATGCCAGGAGATTGCTGTGGCTCTATAAACCCCGTGGACGTGCTGCAGAGATTAGAAAATAAACAAGTGCCCAAGCCACTTCTCAGGAAAGTGGCTGTGTGTGTGTGTGTGCGTGTGTGTGTATGTGTACAGAACCCTGAAAGGGAGGCAGGCATCGGAATTGCCTTTTCACAGCTTCCCTCCGAGTGACCTTTCCTTTACAGCTTTCCAAGCCAGCCATCAGACACGTACAGCAGAATTCCCAGTATGGACTGGGATGGCCAGGGCAGCGAGACCAGCACTCCTGTGCCCGGCAAGGGGCTCTGGGCTGGGCACCATCCTGCTGCTGGCACAGGGGCTCCAGGGCTTCGTCCCACCAGCCCAAAGCAAGGCTGCATTTGTCCTCTGACACCCACCGTGGGATTTTGTTTCCCAAGTAAGACCCGGACAACTGGGATCTCAGGATGCTCAGGGGCCAGCCTACCCCTCTGCACAACAGCGATATCAACATGGCCAAAAAGGGGAAAAAAATCCCGTAATTAAAACATCAAATCCAAGGGAGACAGTCCTGCCCCAAGCTGCTGTAAGTGGGAACAGAAATTTGGCCTTGCCATAAAGAAAATAGCAGTGGCAGCGAGCTTGGCTGCTGCCTCCATCCCTGCGAGCAGCAACCCTTCCTGGGAGAGGAGCGGGGTCCAGCCCCGCGCAATATCGGTGTGTGATTTTCCTTGACAGCTGCGGTGCATAGTGGTAAGTGCATGTTTAATTCATTCACAATTTATGGTGTAATGAGAACAATGAATGTGTCTGGGGGAATAATTGCTTCACGGCGGGGATGCTGGAGAGTTCAAGTTGGTTGGCACCTGGACTTTGAATCGGGGCTGGCGGGGATTGGCTCCGGCGGCCCCACAATGGCCCCGATAACAAAGCTGCTGGGACTGGGAGGGGGTTCAAAGTCACCCCACGCCGCCTTTGGCTGGGATGGCGGTGGCTGGATGGATCCCAGCCCCAGCTGACCCCGCTGGCCCTGCTTCCCGGGCACCCAGTGAGGGCTGTGCATGTGGGAGCTGCTGTTCCAACCTGCCTTTACAAGGGAGTTTTGCTGTGCCGCAAATCCGTGTCCCTGGAAAACGTGCGTCCCCCACGAGACCCCGTCCCTGTGAAACCCTCCTTGTGTCGGGGCTGTGGAGAGGGAGGTGACCCTTCCCAGTGTCCCCAGCAGCCACATGGAGTTTCAGAGACCTCCGAGGTCAAGAGCATCCATATGGAGGGCCTGGGAGCTCCGTGCGTCTCCCAGCTGTCCCCATGGCAGCTGTGCCTGCAGCCCCCAAACAAAGCTCATTAGGGGGCTCCTCAGAACGCTCGGGGGTTGCTCTGGGCTGTCCTAGAAGGGTCCTGGAAGCAAACCACCCCCAGAAGAAGGCACCACACTTGGCTCCATGTACAAATGGGTCCTGTCCACCAGGCTGGGAAAGGGAGATCGTGTTATCCATCACACACTACTGAACAGGGCCAGACTTTGAATGGACAATAAAGAGATGACACCAGAGCATCACCCAAGCCTTGGCCCCTGGCTCTGCAGCACCCCCCACCACAGCTCCTGACTCTTGGCACCCAGCAGACACACCAATCTGATTTCCCAAACGCATGCGTCGAACCACAAGCAACAAATCTTCCATGCCACAAATCCACCCCAAGGAGATCATCGATCACAAGCACCCAGCATCAGGTCTGGAGGAAACAAGCTGTGAAGAGCTGTGAGACTCTGATGCTGTTGTTAATTATTACCCCATTATACTGGGGAGCTGTGCTAGAGACCATCAGCACTCGAGCTTTTCCATACATGGACCGTGCAGGACAGGGCTGGGTCCCTGTTCTCCTTCTCCATATGGGAAAGCCACATGCTGGGGGTGGGTTTGCCTTGGACAGCTTTCAGGGATGCTGAGCTGAGAGCCCTGTTACACATTAACCCCCATGCAGGGGCTCTACGGGACGGGAATAACACGTATGTAACACGTGGTAGTAAATGTAGTCTGCTTCTAGCTGGGACAGCATCTGGGTCTGAACAGATGTGGGCCAAGCTGGTGAGCAACCCACTGCAAGGGCCTCTAGGGACCGAAAAAATTCTTCCAAGGGGTTAAGTGGTTTAGATGCATAAATTCCAAGCTATCATTTGACTTAGGAACCTAATCCAAACTAAAGGCATCAAGATTTTAGGCTCCTGCATGCCCTGGAAAACATTTCACCTGTGGAAACGCCCCCAGTTAGGAGAGGAAGACAGAGCTGAGGCGCAGACAGAAGCGTGGATTTGTAGTCCTGACAGAGAACCTTGTTTTATCCCATCTACTCTGAGGTTAAACACAATGTTCTGTCAAGCCACACAGGGAGGAAGACATGGTTTGGCAGCGCTGTGTCTCGTAACCGCGGCGGAACACGGCGGCACCTCCTGCCAGCTCCACTTTCATCTGGAAATGCAGCAGCCCTTCCGTCCCCCCCCGGAATGCTCGGCTTTGTCACAGCTTTCCCAGGAGCTGCTCATGGCAAGCCCTGCTGCTGCTCTGCCTGCCAGGGAAAGAAACAGCCCCGAGCGCCTAAAGGGGGGCCAAACAGGTCTTGGCCTCTCCACGGGCGAGAAAAGGTTAAAGCCAGAGGTGAGTGCAGATGTAAAGGGTGAATTTTCCCTGGGGTTCCCACCTTCTCCCCCTGTCCATCCCACCCTGAAGCTCAGCTGTGGGCTGAGCCCCCAAAGTCCCATCCCCAACGGGAGAGCCCAATCTGCTCTCTCCTCTTCCAACACCACGAACAGCCCAGATGACAGGTCAGGATACAAATAAACCCATCCATAATTGCACAGCGTTAATTACCGAGGGCGTTTGGGTTTCTTGGAGAACATTAGGTTGTGAGGAGCCTCAATCAAAGAGCCTTGGGGCATTCAAATCAAGGCAAGCATCAAAACCCAGAACTGTTTTGAAAACACAGCTTCAAATCCATGATGGGGAGGGGAGGGAAGGCTTTCCCTCGCCTGCCCAGCAAACAACACGCCCTGGAAGGCTCCTGCCTCCAAAGCCACGCAAGGGCAAAGGCTGTGACCTCGGGGTACAACATCTGCAGGAGCCTCCGGGGACTCCCAGGACTCCTGAGAGGGCAATTCCAGCGAGGCTTTAACCACAGCCCTCACCCAAGTGGCCAGCACGCCACAGGCACCAAGGGAGGTGTTTCCTCCACTGTATTTTCCATGTTGTTCTTCCCAACCCCAATGTTTTGTGCAGCTCTGAGCTGCCCGTGCACAGAATTGATTTCCGCCAGCTTGGAAACAATCAGTAATAAAATCAACTTAGAAAGAAACTTTCCTCAAAAAAAATGGAGACTGATAATTGCAACCCCTGGAAATATTTTTAGCTAGACCAAACCTATGTATAATTATGTTTCTATGATGATGGAACAGTGCTGCAGGTGCGTAAAGTGTGCAAAGCAGCAAAAAAGTAAAATAAAAAAATAATAATCACAAATTTAAAAGAAAGGAATTAATAACACCAAATTCAGGATCAGAGTCAGCATGAATGTAGAAGGTGATTTTAAGAATATTTAGGTAGTAGTTCTTTTTCTAATAGAGATGTTCTTTTTCAGCCAAACCCACTGGATTTGAAGCAGAAAATTAATTCAGGGAAGTTCTAGGAATGGTGTCCCTAGGCCATTTCCAAGCCCCTTTTGGTCTTTAGATCTCTAAATATAAGTTTCTAAGTACCCGCACAGCTATTTCACAGCTTAGCACTCACATGGGTGTGTGTACATTTGCCTGGAAATGGCTGTTATGTGAAAAAAAAAAAAAAAAGAGAAATAAAGATGCAGAGAGATGTGCACATATCAATGAAAAAGCTTCTAGGAGTTGCATGAATTGAAAAATATTATTTCAGCTTAAGCTTGGAATTTCTCACCCTCTTGCTCATGGACAAGAACCAGATGGCCCAAACCCAGCATCTTCTGTCCCAACAGCACCTGGGGGCAAAGGACCATTGGCCCCTCCTCACCAAGCCCTTCCCATCCCATTCTCCTGCGGGTTTACTCCATCGTTTCCCAAAAAACACCTTCATGCTGCAGAGGCTCAACCCAAGCAAAGCCCTGCTCTTGCTCTGCACAGATGAAAGTGCCCTGACCCGGGGAGGGCATTGCCAGGGGGTCCAGCCCCCGCCACCCTTCGGGACACTGATGCCCATCTGTTGGGGGGGCACCACGCCAAGCCACCGGCGGGCTGGATCCTGCTCCACGCTCAGCATCACAGGCCAGCCCAGCACAGCTTGGCACAAGGGCCTGGCCTCACTCCTGCCATTAGAGCTCCTGCAGCTGTCCTGAAACACAGTTTGGCACTGCCCGGAGAGAAAGGATCAACCCCAGCTAGAAACACACGAAAGAAAATAGTCCCCAGCCCTTACAGAACCATCAGAAAGGTTAAACAGTTTGATTCCACCAACATACCACAATATAACGCCAAAAATCAAACCCACTTCACACAAAAAGCTGCTTCCACCCCCCTGACTTACCATGGGGTGAGACCTTTGGTCATCCTTTGTAGACAAAACATTTGCCCAGGCCTTTCCACAGCCTGCCAACAGCAAAGCTGGAGCTGCTGCCACTCAGGGCTGCCCCTGTTTATCAGCACACCTGAAGATGGGGATGGGCCTCAATTTGAGCGCAGACTTAAAGTTAATTGTTTGCACGTGGGCTTTATTGAATTAGGGCCAAAGGCTCAGTGGGAATTGCCCCACTGGGAGCTGACTGTTTTGTCTTGCAGCTTTTTCTCTATGATCTGGAAGTGCCCCGGCCCTGCTGGTGTTGGGGCAGGGTGTGGGGTGGCAGCTGGACCCTGCTGCAGGTGTCTGGTTCCATTTTTACCATGCCCAGTATTTATATTTCCAACTGTACCAAAGCAGCCCAGTGGTTTATGACACCCATAGAGGAACCACATCAAAGGTCTGAACAAAGGCACTGAAGCATCACGGGGCCACCACCTGTGCTGGGAGCAAACCTGGGATTGTGGGGATGCTTCCAGGAGCTCCTGAGAGGAGCAGAAGAGCCTTCATTCAGAGTTTTCATCACAGATTCAAATCTCTACTGACATTCGTCAGCCAGTGACCTCATCCAGCAAGGATGAACAAACAAGAAGATGACAAGCCAGTGTCGATAAGTCTCAGAAGATGTTCCTAGCAATAGCATTAGGAGAACCATCAGGAAAGAAAACACCTCTCCTCCCAAGGATACCTGGATGGAAGCAGAGCCCTTATGGCCTGCAGACAATGGTCAGGTCCATGGGACAAAGGGATGAGCAGAGATTGGGATCAGGGATGGCAGAGCAAGGGCACGACACAAGGTCTTCACTCCCTTCTGTTCCCTGTTTCTCTGCGAGTGAACGAGCAACCAACCTGTGTCAGGAAGTGGTAAATAAATGATATTTTATCCAGGGGTTTGCCTTATTTACATTATGACAAATGCTAGATAACATAACAGTTATGGTGTGTAAGAGCACTCCCTTTTTCTCTCACACAAGGCACATTAGTGTGGGATCACATCCTCATTCAGTTCTTTCAATGCTTTTTCACGTTTCTTTTTTCTAATTTAGGGAGGAAAAGTTTTATTTAATTATAATCTTTTGTTTTGTTTGAATTGACCAACTGCATATCTTCCCTTGGCTTTATCAAAGAACCCACCAGTACCAGAGCACATCTAATTTTAAGAAGGCTTTAGTAGGCAGACTTAAAATCATGCATTTTAGTTTCAGTAACTTGCAATTTCTGCACGCTTTGATAGTGCACTTTAAAGAACAAGTCTTCTTTAATGACAAAGGCTTAAAAGAAATGACCTTTTTGAACAAAATATCAAAGCTTGCAAAAGATAGTTCCTTGGGAAAAAAAAAAGTCTGAATTAAAATGACCTTGTGTTCTGAAACTTTTTCATACAATATCTGACGTCTTACTTTCCCTTTGTACCCTCCGAGCAGGACCAAGTATAATTTAGTAGTGTGATGCCTCCAGTCCATTTTTTGATTTGGGGAGGACTTGCAGTGCATTAAGATAATTTAAAAAAAAATAAATCAGATCCTATACACACCCTCTATCAAGACCACTCAGCATCTGAATCAAAGCTGTGCATGTTTATCAGAAAATCCAATAAAATGCTGGAAGACACTCAAGTGATCACAAATATTTCCTTCTAGTCACAACAAAATTGTTTTCTCTACAGCAAAAGCATTTCTGAGTCTGAAACCACCCCAGTCAGTAGAGATTTGGGCAAGCACCAGGAGTATCTGCTGTCCTCAGCACAATTCAAGCTCTGTTGCAGCTGCAGGCAGAGGGCTGGGAGAAGGAGGGAGGTTGGATCCCTTTTCTTCCAGCTGTACCAAAAAGGAGCATTTTTGTGATGTGTAACACAAGAACTGTGAGTGGCACAGAAAGAAAGTGTCACCTTGATAAGGGTCACCTCCTCTGGTACTGGTGGGAAATGTTATGATGCTGGTTTTTTTAGAGAAAATGAAACCACCTCCTCTCACAGAACAAAATGGGTGAAATAAATAAATAAAAAGTACAAATGAAGTTGCAACCACACTCAAGCTGGTTTTGCCAGACCCTGTTTTATAAAGCCAACTCCTGGCAGGTGGCAATTCCTTACTGAGTGGGGGGAAAGAGAGGCAGGGAGCAAGGAAGAGGTATGGAAACCTTTCTAATCCTTCAGTTTGGACTTTAACTTGTTACAAAAATGATCAGAGCAATGTTAACAATAACTACAAGACAACTCCAACCAACCTCACATTTAAGCTCTTCCAAGGTTCATAAGCACCTTCAAAATGGTCCTCAAGCTTTCATTTGATGTTGAGCGGAGTTTCTCAGAGTTTTAAAACTCCCTGATTGACTAACATCTACTTTTCTCATGCTGCTTTATGATCACCAATGACATCAGCTACCCAATTCTATCAAAAAGAAGGAAATTCAGGCCTGAATTCAACCAGCTAGAAGCAGGTCCATGTGCTCCTTTATGGATGTACAGCCCTCATTGCTTCAGGAAGCACTGCAACCACCCGAATACCACGGGAAAACACAAGCAGAGCAGCAGAATCAGAGATGCCTCATTTCCCTCACACACGAGAGGAGTTGTCACTGTCCCCAGTGCCACCATTTGGACAGGGGGCCATACCCAGTGAGTACATCCCAGTGGCCTCAACCTGCTGCCCTGTGAGTCCTTGGTGCTCCTGCCCTGCCCCTTTTTGGGGTAAAAACATTCTACTGCCCACAATTAACTCAATGCATCCCAACTAATTCCTCCTCCATCTCCCTGTTTCCCCAGGCAAGGATTTGTGGCACCTGCCACCGCACCTCCTCCCTTATCAGAGCAGCCCTGACAACCCCTTATCTCTAATTAGAAGAATCACTTGTTGATTCAGGGAACCTGGAAAACCTGTCCAGGCGCAGGCTGGGCTGGCAACCAGCAAAGCACCCAGAAGCTGGAGCCTGGCTCTGGCACGGAGCGCCCTGGCACTGCCAGGAGAGGGGGTGGATGGAGCCAGCCTGCCAAAGCCTGTCCTCACTGATCCCAGTGCCAGGCAGAGATAAGAGCTCAGCTGGTGAGCACTCCAGGGAGCAGGACCCTCCGAGTCCTGCCCGGACAGCAGGAGCACCAGGGCAAGGGGAGAGACACGAATGCTGGCAGCAGGATGGTGCCTGGCAAAAAGAACCCTATTCCTGTGCTGGCCATCCCTAAATTTCCCCATTCCACAGGTACCAACGTACACTCTGGCTCATGGATGGGCAGGAGATAAGAATCCTCTTCCGTGGCTGGGAGGCAGAACCAGCTATGAGGACTGTTGGGGTCCTTCAGCTTTGTACTGCTCCTCAAACCTCATCCCAGCAGATCCACTCAGATTTCCCTGGATCATGGTGGAGAGCTGGCATGCGCCCACACGATGGAGAACTGGCACATGCCCACATGGTGGAGAACTGGCACATGCCCACATGGTGGAGAGCTGGCACATGCCCACATGGTGGAGAACTGGCATGTGCCCACATGGTGGAGAACTGGCACGTGCCCACATGGTGGAGAGCTGGCACATACCCACATGGTGGAGAGCTGGCACATGCCCACATGGTGGAGAACTGGCATGTGCCCACATGGTGGAGAGCTGGCACGTGCCCACACAGAATTGAGGTCGTACCAGTTATGATTCTTTTCCAACAACGCCCAAGTTCTCACTGGGGAGGGACTTCCCTGTGCCTGGTGCCCACGCCCCCAGCAACACACAGAGCTGGCAGCAGAGCCTGCATTGTCACCCTGTTGTTTTCATCCCCCTGCTGAGATTATTCCTTGAAACACAGCTAATATTCCCAGTTAACAAAGCCATACAAAAAACTCCCGTGGCTACTGAGGTGAGTGAGATGCCCGAACAGGACAATAATGTCAAAACAAAATAAAACAAAATAATAGTATTTTAATATTATGTAAACACATGGATGGAGAACAATGTCAAAATATGTTAAAGTATCTTGGACAATAATAATAGAAAATGTGATTTCCTTCTTGTTTCAAAGTGAAAAGGATGATATTGGGAAGTAATAACAAAAATATTAGCAGAGCAAAGCCTACTCACTCGGTAAGTGAGCTCAGTGTGGAGTCACACAGTGTATCAAAACCATATATCCGTAATAAAATAATGATAAAAAAATAATGGAAGGAAGATACAACAAAAACCATGCTGGCATGAGCAATGAATATGTTTTCATGAACTTCATGAAAATTTTTGTGCTAACAAAAGAGCCTGTTCGCATTTGAATTTACAAGAGCCAAATCTTCAAACCTATTCAAAGCAGTCCATTTGGCAATCAGAGAGATCCCACCGCTCCGGCAGACACCTGGAAAGGAAGAGATTCTCGTGAGTCGTAGCTTATTATTTTTACTGTGAAAACACAAAAGCCTGAAAACAGGGTTGGTCCAGTGGGCAGCGGGCCTGAAGCTTTATATTTATCTAACAAAGCTACCTGTGCTGGACTTGCTACCAAGAATTTATGACATTTTCAGTTTCCAATTAGCTTTAGCTAATTCCTGTTAAAAAATAGTTTAAGGATTAACATTTTCAGACAACTTGCACACTTGTAACATTTTCACAGTGGTTCAAACAGCTTACAAATGCCCTACGCCATTTTTACAAGCATGCACTCTTAGCTGCAGAAACCCTCATGCGAGATGAGAAACATCATCAAAGTCTATAAAGATAATAAAGACGGAGTGGCTTTCCTCGGAAGTTTCCTTGTACTCGCCTCTCCACGTGAATCACTCCAGCCTAAGAGGCACAGCGAGGCTTTTTACGACTGCAGCACTTGCCATAATTTACATTGGAGGGTGTAAACGTCTGAGAAAGAAAAGCTCGGGCTCGAGGAGATCCGGCCCTTTGAAGATGGGATCTGTAATATTCCACATTGCATCATTGTTTTCTCTCCGAGAAGGGGGTGGCATCACCGCAGAGCTGTGCCCCGAGCCACGGCCCCAGCACCAGCGTGCAGGCAAAGCCCAGGCTTGCAGTGCACCTGCACCTTCTCCAATCTCAGCCTAATAGCCCTGACTAAGCACTGGGAAAAAGGCTCAGATGCTTGTTTACTGCAAGGAAGGACCTTTCAAAGCTGCAGCCGTATTGGAGCGCCTGAATGAAGCCGTAAAAGTTCAAGGAGTGGGATCCACAGGTGGGAAATGGTACAAATGGAACAAAGATAATCCCGTACTTTTTTGGCGTGTCAGGCGCTCGGGTCTTCCTGGAGGACTCTTTTCTGCAGAAAATTTACCTGTAAAATACATCCCACATGAAAACAGGGTACAAAATTTCAATTCATATATTGGTGCTCATTTCATAAAAGGGTTTTTTTCTAGTCTCTGGTGCCTAAATAAATTGCAGTGCCAATTTAGCTGCACAGGAGGATTAACACCCAACAGAAGACTCATCATGGCTGCCCTGGAGCTGCTCCAGCTGCCCACTCTCTCCTCCCTTAGGAACACACTCAAACCAGTGGTACCATGTGGCTTATGCAAGGGCTTGGGAGCTCCAGTTCTCCTCTTGGCTCCCACGCCATTGCTGTTCCCTCATCCCTGCATTTTTGCTCTTGTGATGAAGGTACTCACCTGTTCTTTGAGTGTGGGAAAGTTACTGATGCACTGCTGGACATCCCACCGAGGGCAGACCATCAGGCAGCCTCCTTCGTATTTAGCAACACTGGGAGAAAACTTCAGCCAAGCCTCAAGCATTTTCTTTTTCCCCTTGTTTATTTTTATCCCTGCTCGGTGCTTTTTACCCGGCCCATCCTCTTCATCCTCCTCCAACAATAAAGAATCCTGACAGGTGCAGAGATTGCACTGCCCTTCTCCTCTGCTGCTTTCCAAGAGGAATTCCAGCAATTTTCAAAAAGCAGGACACCTGTGCTTCAGAGAGGGCCCAGCTCTGCCCTCTGCAAGCACAGCCAGCAGCCAGGAATTTCTGGGAGAGCACCTAGGTTTTAATGCGTGGAGTTTCTTTTCTCTCCTTTGAAATGCTGTTGCTGCTCTTACAGAAGCCCTGCAGGTGGATATCAGATTGTACCTTTTTTTTTTTTTTAACTCATTAAAAGGTGTGGTGTTCTCCTATTAGCTCAGAGTAATGCTTCCTACCAGGCTTAAGAGTCTTGAAAAATAGCTTTTTACTACCAACTGCAAACAGATTTGCCCTGTAGACCCTTAACTCTTCATTTCTCATAATGATTTAAATGAGAAAGAACATCACTTCCGCCAGGGATCCTTTACATCCAAAGTGTTGAAGTTGTGTCAATACTTGCACAGGGAACTGTGAATTTCCACTATGAAAATGTCCTGCTTCCATTAAAGGAAGGGCAGGGCTCTCATGCAGAGCAAAAAATGAAATAAATTAAAAAATAACCCTTACACATTGCAAAGAGAAAAAGGGAAAAAAAACCCCCAAAACACTGAATTACCAATAATCTGCACAGAGCGAGACTGTGCAAGAAAGGGAGATGGGAGGGTTTATAGATCAAGAATTCCTTGCATGGCCCTGAAAACTGGTGTAAGGCGTGTGCTGGGATGGAGCCCAAACTTGCCCAGCGTGTCCTCGGGGCTTGTGCTCTTCCCAGAGCTCTGACTCACTGTCCTTCCCTCGCTCCTTCCCTCCAGCAGGATGGATCCCAGATCCCAGTCCTTTCAGACGTCCTGCGCTGCCAGTGTTTCCCTTGGGCTCCCATTTCCCACAGCTGTGACCACCCTACTTTGTTCTATTTAGCCTTCCTCGTGTGAGTTCAGGCAGTGATGAGGTTTTGTTTTCTTCTGGACAGAAAAGCACCAAACAATTTCTGCGGGGGCCACGTGCAAGAAACACACCCAATTAATCACTCGTTCCCTCTTCCTGATGACATTTGGATATTCCTATTGGCCAACTTAATGGTCTATTGCGTATAAATCATATTGATTCTTCATCACACTGGAAGAGTTTGTGGTTTGCAATATTAAAGACAAAACATGACAGATGTCAAGTAGAGCCTCTTTAAAGGGGAAAATGCAGAAATACCACAATGAACATTTGGATTAATATCTTCAAAGAAATATCCTATTTGTTTTACTGTATAGAAATTATTTCTAGTCCTCTTCTGCACCCTTCACAGGCAACAGGTAAGTGACTCTTGCCAGAGAAACTGGGTAAGGAAGAAGAAAGATAACTGTGTGCTCTATTTGAAAGGCTGAGAGAAAAAAAACCTAACACTGAATGGCACACAATTTTTTCTGGGAAAAAAACCTGGGATAAAAAGACACAAAATGGCAGCTCTGAAGGTGAGGAAACTGGAGGAGAAAAGCCTTGTGAGAGATGACTGAGTGAGAAAATGAGCGCTGCCATACGTTGGTTTTGAGACTCATTCAGTATTTTTGGCCAAATTTTAGACAGTCATAATTTCCTGTCTAGAACAGATGGGTTTTATTCAGTCCAAAAAGTTGAAGGTGAATAATAAGAATTTACCTGAGATTTTAAGGACAAAATGGTGTCTTCAAGCTCCTTTTTCGAGGCTGCTGGCATCAGCCCCTTGAGGACTTTCTCATAGTCTTCTCGTACACTGATCAACTGTAAGAGGGCAAAAACAAATTCATATATAAATGGCTACTCTTAGATGTTGGAAAGTAACTTTTTTTTGCCTCTTTTGCCCAAATTGGGATCTGAGTAAACGCAGAATTGTGCTACCAAGGGAAAGGGAAGGAGCGAGAAGAGAGATCAACAAAGACCCCAAAGAGCAAAGGAGGCAAAAAAGGCAAAGAAAGGAAAAGGAAAAGGTAAGAATAAAAATATATGGAGAGGAAAAAATTATGAAAAGGAAACAGGAAGGCATTCCTTGGAACTTGGCCTGAAAGAGTAATAATCATTCTTAAATCCATCTTAATTAAGCAGAGATACATCAATTTTACAGATTCACTTTGCAGTTTGATACTCAGAAGCTTTCTCTCTGTCTTTGGTGGGATCTGGACAAGCTCATTGGAGTGACACTCGTCCCTTGCTCCCTTAGAGAAGGTGAATTACTTTCCTAGGAATTTTTTACCAAATTTCTCAACTTCCAGGTGCCTTTAAGGACTATTTTTTTAATCCATCATACAACTATTTTCTCTGCACTTTGTGTCTCCCTCAACTTCACGGAGGACTTTCAAGAAATACATTTGAGCATCTTAGACCCATTACAAGACCAGATGCTCCCGAAACAAGGAGGACATTTGAGTCCATAACCTTATTCCACGGATGCTGAGTAAACAGGACACACACAGAGCAGTGTCACACGAAGAGGGAGCAGCTGGGAGGGTTGTGCTTCGTGTCCCTCCTGCAGGGTTGGGTTTGCGGAGTCCTGACCCAGGAGAAGTCCAGAGCCTGGCTCAGGTCAGCCCAGCACGAGGGACACGCTGGCACTCCTTAGTTCTTGGCTGAATCAGAGCCTCACATCTCTACTTAACTTCCAATAGGATTAACTGCTTAATTCAAATTAAGCAAGGACTTAGGTGTTTTTCTGGATTAGCAGCTGAATATGTAAATAAAGGATCAAAGGGACTCAATATCAGATTAACTCATAAAACACCTTTAAACTTTTGGATTGAATCTTTTTTTTTTTCCAATAGTTTACACACTGATGCAATTTAATTTTTAGTTCCCAAGTCACTGGAATCCACAACCACAAGCCAAACCCTCACCTTAGACCTGAAGGAGATGGGAATTCCAAGGGCCATCTCCAGGCTGGAAGGAACTCCCCATGTGAGAACCTGGCTCGGAGTTCCCCCCCAGCCACCCTCTCATGGGAAAAGCTGCTCATGCCAGGATGTGCATCGTGCAATTATCAATACAAAAGGGATAAAACAATCCTGATGAAACGTTAGGAAAATTCTCCCCTGTGAGTCATTCCGACAGGCAGAGAAATCGCCAAATCTTTATGCAAATGGGCAATTAGAGGCTTTCCTTGGGAACTGCAAGGAAATGATGCCACTATGCAAATCCAAAGGGATGGAGAAAAAAAAAAAGAAAAAAAGAGGGAGGTGAGACAGGAAACCTTGTTTGAACTCTGCTTGTCTATAAGGCAGCGATCAAAATTTATGTTTTTGAAAGCTACACCAATAAATTCATGCTACTATTTCTATCAAGGCTTCCAAAGTTATGCAGAGGTGCTTTGCCAGGATAAATATTTTCTGAGCCAACAGCTCGTTTGGGTGGGGACCTTGATAGAGCAGAAACATATATTTCAGTTGATTCAACATGTTCCATTTATTCTTGGTGAGACGAGGCCAGAACAGGCAGCTAGAGCAGCAAAATGCTTTCATTTCCTAAATTTTGAATAATAGAGACCTACTTCATGGCTAAGAGGATCTACGTGATCACCTGGCCAATATGTAGATGCAACAAAAACCTGTCAAGATGAAATATGGTACTTTCAGTTGTCCTCACCAGCAACTGCATTACAATTTGATGAAAATAAGCTGCCAGCTGTTTCCTGTCGTATTATGGTAAACAACCTGCTGATATTTTTGGCTGAAGTTACCATCAAGGTTTACTGATCCCAGAGATTAAAATAGTGCATGGCAAAAGTCTCAATCACTTCTTATAAGTGAAGAATAACCCCCAGTGGCTGATGGATGCTCAATTTAATGGCAGAAGGTTTCCAGTTCTTAACACTTATTTTTGATCAATGAAAGCTTTGTCTGCAGGGATATTTTTTTCAGGGTGCCTTAAAGGCTTTTTTGTTCTTTTATAGCCTCAAGCTGCCTCCCTAGGATCCACAAATACTGTGTCTCCTCTTGAACTCTTGAGGGATGTTTAAAATTGCAATTCTTCAGCCCTCAGGAGGGCTTTAGTCTGCTGGATGAGGATGGCTCTATTTCATTTACTGTTGTGCTCATTTTTCTTCAGTCCTGAGAAAGCCCTTTTTTTTTTTTTGTTGTTTTGAAAATTCATTTTGGTGAGTTGATTTAATCCACGAACCCCCAGTAAGGTTTTATAGCTTTTAATATTAAGCTGCCACGCTGGCCTTTGTTTATTCGGGTTGGTGGCTAACATATGAGGTTTAGAGTTTGGCCATCAATCATCTCTGGTGTCAGCACATACAAGGGAAAGCTGAAGCTGCCACACGTAGCTCATGTGTGCTTAGTCACAGGATAAACTGGGGCAAAAAGGAACAGACAAATATTCACACGATTACACAAAGTGATGCCAAAAGCAGGGGAGTTGTAATTTCACAGAGACTGGGTAGTTGGGCACTGAACGTTCCCAAAGAGATACAAGTTGGGTTTGATGCCCAGAAGAGAAATATCTAAACCTGAGCGTTTCCAACAGCCTGCCCCAATGCTTATCAACAGAAACACGGAGCTGTTTAGGTCAGAAAAAGCCTTTAAGATCAAGCCCAAGCATTACCCCAACACTGCCACAGCCACCACTAAACCACGAGTGTCCCGTCCCTCCAGAGGTGACAGTGGCCACTTCCCTGGGCACAAGGGCAAGAAGAGTTTCAATTTTACTACTCTGAGAAGTTTCCAGGTGGCACAGTTGAGTTCTGCAGCCACTCATGGTCCCTAAAAGCCCCCAAGGGATGTTCGTGGGGCTGGGTTAGAAGCAGGAGGGGGCCCAGGACTGAAGAGCAACAGACCCTGTTGGCACCTCGCTGAGCTCTGGTGACTCTGCTCCCCTTTCTAAGGGAACAACTTAAGCACATCCAGAGGAAATACGGTGTCTTGAAGATGCATTTTAGCCCGTGTGCTGAGAACAGCCTGCAAAGCAGAGGATATTCTGTGCCTCTCCCATGCTCTGCACCAGATCCTGTTCCATGCTCTGCACCAGATCCTGCTGGGGCTCCTCACAGCCAGATCTCCCCTCCCCACACCCAGCAGCTCTGTGATGCTGAGCTCCTCGCCCAGAACATGCTGGCCCTGGTGCAAAATACCTGTCTCGTTAAAAAAAAAAATAAATTAAAAAACTCAACCCCCCCTGCCAAAGAAATGGAATCTTTTGCAGATTTCCCAGCTGTGAATGGCTTTATCTGAACCAGAGGAAACTGCAGAAGAAACTCTGAAGTAAACATTGCCAAAGCAAATGAAGGGATCACAGAAGAGTTGTTCAAGTTCCTCTAAAAAAAAAATAAACCCTGTCTTGAAGGGCACGAACATATTGTGTTTATGTCAGATAAGAATCAAAAGGCAGTTCACTTAACTAGGGTGTTGTGGGTTTTTTTAGTTATCTTAATTTCTGCCTGTTTATAATATTTATGAAGGATAATAATTCCACATGTGCCAGGAAATACTAGGATAGTGACCAAAAGGCATAATTAGGATAATTTAATTGTTATCAAATTTTCTCCACATTTCAGGGTGACTAAGATGAGAAAAGTAATTTCCTGCCTCTCTCAAGTCTCTTCCTGCAATATTTAAACAACTGTATGTTACAATGCCGTTTAAAAGAGAAAGCACCTTAAAAAGGTGATGCATCTGTTCTGCAACACACATGAATGAAGACAAGAAAGATCTGCTGTAATAAATCTGAAAACAGGCTGGGGTACCAAAAAGGTAAAACTAACTCTTCTGGCCTTAGGCAAATCATTTAATCTCAGAATAAAGTCTCCTCTTTCTAAATGAGAGTAATGACAATAATAATACTGTACAGATCAGCTTCATTCAGGTGGTGTAAGGACTGCTGAAGGAATTTTCTGAAAGCACTT
This sequence comes from Grallaria varia, assembly GCA_013396735.1. NCBI lineage: Eukaryota > Metazoa > Chordata > Aves > Passeriformes > Formicariidae > Grallaria > Grallaria varia. Next base: position 341,548 of record VWZG01001504.1, read on the forward strand.
TGGAAAGGGCAAGAGAAGAACAAAGTACTACGATGCCACCCCAATTAAAAAAACCCTACCCTAATCAACACTACCGCCAAACCCAAACCCACCAAAAACGCAAATAAATGATTAATCACCGCTTGTTTGTGTCCTCCCTAATTGCAGGGACTCCTCCTTTGCTTCTCAGCAGTGCTGATGTCTAAGTGAGCACAGCTCCCCTCTCACAAAACCTCTGGGAGTCCAGATGTGCCCCTTCCTCCCTCAGCTGGCCCGGGGCACTCTGGGCAACCAAACCAACCCAAATTGGCCATTTCCTTCCATTTCAGAGCTCTCCAGTTTCTGTTGTAAGAGAAAATTTAACCGGAGCTTGACATCTTCTGAAAACAATTTTTCCTAATGAGGAGTCCAACGAGGTATCAATTGTTCCAGTGAAGATCAAGGTCTGGACATTGGTCTGCTCAGAAAATAATCAAACGTGAACATCCGCTGCTTTTTAGGCCACATCCTCCTGTTTCAGGCGGTGGGAACTTGGACTCTCCCTGTGCTGAAATATGGCTCTCCCAGATTGGGAGAAATAGAATGCAATTTGATACAAATGTTCTCAAGTTCTTAAGCGAAGTAATGAGCGCCATAAATCCCACGAGTTTGGCTCGGCTGAAAACGGGAACATCAGCTGAGCAAGTCGTTTTGTCAAGTGAACACCATGTTGTTCTCCACTGAGAAAATGCTGCTGGGGCACCTCCCCTGTCCTGACAGTTTCAATAAAACCCAAACTGGTGGCATGGCCGTCCTCTCTGTTTGTGTGTCTTGAGCCAGTAAAGCCTCGGAGCGTCCAAGGCATTTTTGCCTTGTTGTTTTACTAACCCAGGGGACCTCCAGCCCTGCCGAGCTCCAAGTCGAGATTTTCTTTTTTTTCCCCTCCAACCTGCATCCAAGTGGCCTTATTTCTTCAGTGGCATGTATTTCGATATCTTTCTTTTCTTAACCAAGATCTCCCACCTGGAAAACCCTCTGTTTGTAGTTAAGCAATCCGAGTCCGTATAATTCATAGCTGCAAAGGAAGGGAAGGCAGGCAAAGCTTGCTGAAAAAAAACCTACCAGTGGGCTGCATATGGCAAGAACAGCATTCTTGGGATTAGGCGAGTTGGAGAGGAATAAAAGCTTTCACTGTCAACACCATGGAACAACCAGGAATGTTGTGGCTAGAAAATTCACGCTGTTCTCTCAAGCTCCCCCTCTCTGGGGCTCTGCTATTGTTCCAGCTGGGATTTGGAGGATCTCGGACTTATTTTCTTCTCCTTCCAGACGACTCCTCACCGATGCCATCTTTGTTCCCTGGGCACTCTTTCCCTCAGCTCTTGTTGGTGCTGCCCATCCCCTGGCCCGAGAGGTTGGGGTGGCAGCAGGAGGGTTGTCCCCTCCGCGGGGTGATGGTGACATGGGGGGACACACTGCTGACACCCCCTGACTGGGAGGAACCGAAGCCAAACCAGCCCAGCTGCTCTTCAGCACTGCTGGGCCAAAGCTGAAAACACAGAATATTCCCAGTGGGAAGGGACCCACAGGGACCATCCAGTCCAACACCCGGGGTTCATTTCTGGCTCAGTTGATTCCGGACGTGCTATCAGGAGAGTTAAGGCTGAAACCAAACATCTCTGACACCACCTGTGTAACACATTTGTGTATTTCAGGTTTTCACTGCAGCACGTGTTACCTTCCACATAATCCCTCCCATCCAGGGTGGGAATGTTCCAGAGGCTGGGACAGGAGGTGCTGAGTGTTTGCCAATGCCAGCAAGAGTCTCCCAAAGCTCAACCAGCAGCAGCAGCAGCAGCAGCAGCAGCAGGACCAGGCTCGAGATTTCCACACTGACTGTGTGAAAAAGCAAATCTTTGTAGATAAGAATCAGAAGCTACTTTCAGGATCATCATTTCCAAGAACAGAAATCCAATCAGCGTCTCAGCTGGAAAACCAGCGGCCAGGTTTGCAAAGCATTGGGGCTGGCAAGAGGATGGGCAGGGCAGGAGACACCAAGGATGGATGGCACTGGGTGGGGGTCAAACTGACAACAAAATCATACTTCAGAGTTTAAATGAAGGTAAAGATCACCATAAAGTTCGTCTTTTTCAGTCCTTTTTAGCTCCATCCAGGTTCCTCATCACCAGGGAAAAAGAATAGGACAGTTTACTAATGGAACAGGCACTGCTGAGAGCTCGCTCTGGAGATGAGGGGTCTCTGCTCTGCCTTCTCATCAATTCCCATTTCTCCTCTCTTTGTAATTCCAACATTAAGTTCAGCATCTCTGTCCCTTGCAGTCCTACTTTAACTGCTTCTACGGGAACAGAATTCCCTTAACTGATAATATGCCAGAAAACCACAGACACTCTAAAATGAGGTGCTGCTCTCCTAAAAGAAAGATCTCGCTCTCATTCTCTGTTATTTAAGACCAAGAGCAAGAAAACTGACATTTTAAAATGCTCTCTAATTCCTGCACGCTGGCATATGTTTCTATTCCCCTTTGGTAACAATTCCCTTTTCCCTTTTAAATTGCTGCTCTGTACTTTCTGTTTGCTGCCTTTCTCCAGCTGGCCACCTCATTCCAATAATTCATCCTGCTCTCTAAAGTAGGTGTGTATTTGTGTGTTTTCCAGTTGTGTCTGATTCCCAAAGCTACCATTTGATCACTGCCTTCCACACGTACATCATCACCACCATCATCATCATCGCCGGCTCTTTTCCCTTTGACAGTTGCACAGTTGGTGAGCTCCTTCTCTCCTGCAGTTCCTGCCATATGGAGCTCCTGGGAACTTTCAACTCCATTGATTTCCAGCTCCTTTCAAATCCCACCTGCAAAGCTGTTTTTCTGTGCTCAAATCTCAGCTTCCATCTCCTTCTGCTAATCTGAAACTTCAAGATACACAGAAAAAGATTTGAAACGTCAAGCTATACAGAAAAAATTACTATATTTATTTTAATTCTCTTTCCTTTCATAGTTGCCATTAGAGAAAATGCTATACAAAACAAAAAGTGTGTGAAATGCAAAATTACGATCAAATGATTTATTCTAACAATCTCAGCCTTAATTAAAAACTTTTGTATCAAAGTGATTAATGAGTATGTCAATGGAATTGTGTATATGGACACTCACCAATGTAAAAAAGTGGTAGAATTGGGCTCCAAATAATGCCTGTGGTCATTTTATTGTACCTAAATCCGCAATATACTGCCCCCGAAAGTGTCCAAGGCCAGGTTGGACAGGGCCTGGAGCAACCTGGGCTGGTGGAAGGTTGCTCCTACCCATGGCAGGGGGTGGCACTGGATGGGCTTTAAGGTCCTTCCCACCCAAAACATTCCATGAAGCCAATGTTGCCCTACACCTCTAGGGACACTTGTATCCATGGAAGGTCCCTTACAGAGATAAAACCAGGATCAGGATCACTGTGATTCTTCCCCAGCAGCTTCTGTTGGGAAGGCTGAAAAGAGAACAACACCCTCAGAGCTGGATGCCGTGCTCTGTGTCACCAAACTTCACATCACCTTCTTCACTGCTCCTCTGTGGCTCTCCAACACACTCTTTCAAGAAAAATATTTTAAATTCGAAATTTATCCACCTCAAGTGGTTAGAAAAGAAATCTTCTCTTGTGCAGACGTGGTGAAACAAAGGCTGCCTCTGTCCTCCTCACCTGCAGCTGGACAGAAAGCCAACTTGGCTTCTCTGCCTGATTTTGGGAGCCTGTAACATGTTCTGAGAAAGAAACCACTTGGAGAAAGTCTGGGAATTCAAGGCCACCTGATGGCATTTAAAACCCTGTGACACCTTTAAAAACCAGAAAGTTTTGGGGTAGAAGGGACCTTAAAGACCATCTCGGTTCCAATCCCGATGCCACGGGCAGGGCCACCTTCCACTAGACAATGTTTCTGCAAAGAAATATGGACCAAAAGCCCTAAAATAAAGGGATGATGATATTATTCAAGTGTCCCAGCCAGCACATTAAGTGGGGCTCCCAGCGAGGCCATCAGCGTGTGCTGCTTGCGTGTGTCTCACCCATTCCTTGCTCCCAGCTCCAAATTCCCAGCACTATTCCCAGCCAGGAGCAGGGATGGCAACCCTTAGAAGTTCTCCGTGCTACAGAGCCACTAAAATTTCCAAAGGATGCATCACAGCCTTCATGCGAGAACAAATATGTTTAGTTGGCATGGAAACAGCAAGTGGGGCTGAGCGTGGTGAATATCCAGCAGTCATGAAAAATCAAGCAAGTCAGGATAATAAACATTAAAACTGAGAACTGGGGGAATGCTTTTGAATCATGGCTCTTTTACAATTATCACTCCTGTCTTCATTTGAACATTAGGGAAATCCACTTAAACTAAGCTGTTCCATTTTATACCAAATACTTCTACAACATCCTTGTTCAGATAACTCCTTTCTCCCTTTTTTTATAATCTATTTGAGGAAAAAGAAATTAAAGGGCTGGAAACCTTCATTGCTATTCTCCTTCATTTCCTCAGCAATATTAATGAATTGAACACAATTGATTTTCTGTCTCAGAGAATCTCTCTCCTTTAACACTATTTATGACTTGACTGCTTGGAGGAGTATCCCTGTTTTGAGTATCTATAGTGTTGCTGCTTCAATTTTTTGCAAACACAAGGAACTTTCCCCCCTCTATTATCCCTCATTTTACATCATACTCAATCCAACCCTACAGCTAAAACATCAGAACAAGGAATGAAAGAATCCCGTTTTTTTTTCCTGAGAAAAGTCTTGTGTGTAGTTCTCCAAAGAGAGACTTTTGTAAAGGGTGATCACCCTTAAAAAAGGGAATTTGAAATGAAATTAGGTATGCTACAGATATCCAGGCAGTAAAGCAACAAGATCACTGCCAGGAATTCTTACACAGGCCCCAATTCAGCCAAATTTCTTGCATGTGCCCACATTCCTGGGGTCATTAAGGACGTGCTTCAGCTCTCAGTGATGTGTCATTTTTAATTACACATTCATAGGATGCAAAGTCTCCTGTATGAACAGTTGAGGCTTTTTAACTGTGACTGACAAATGCACAAAACCACGTGACTTGAGAGACATTTTTAGTAGGATGAGAGATACTCCTGTCGGAAATCTTGTCTTACATCAGGTCCAGACATGAACCAGGGACAGACTCACTCCAAGAGGGCACGATACAGGAACACAATCTAAATGAGATCACTGGACAGGAAGCTGATAATCCAGGGTTATGTAGGACTGAGATATAAGAAACTTCCGTGTTGCTTTGCAAGGAAATGGTTTGGACACACCCAAATTCCCTAGAAACCTTCCCAGACTGCTCTAACTACCTTGGGAATATATATATTAAAACCTCCATTTTATATATGTGTGTATATATATATATATATTTTTAATGTGAGTGATCACACTTCATTTGCAGCCAGTTCATCACTTTGCATGAATACAATTCTATATGTCTCAAGAAGGTGTACATCCAAATTTTGAGGGAAACATTCAACAGCTTGACATGGAGAAAGATGATACAGCTCTGAGACTCCAACCTCAAAGCATAGCATAACTGAACACATGGACCATTGCCTGGAAAACCAGGACAGAGACAGGACAACCTTGATGGAAAAGATAAAATTATTTAGGTTAGTCAGAGTGGGAGAAGCCCCCAGCACTTCTGACAAACGGGACTGGACTCATCATTCAGAGGCTCTCACCACTGGTGGGACAACACAGATAAAACGTGATTGCATCTACTGACACCGAAAGGGGATGGAAAAAGCAAACAGGAGGAAACACAAGTCCATCCCAGAAGATGAAATATGGGAGTGGAAAAGCTCCACAAAAACAACTGCTCCTCTCCAGCTGCAGCACCACACTCAGCTCTACACAGCTCAGGGACTGCCCACGGAGTCCCACGTATTTTCTCCTCTTTATTTATGGGATAGTTTGTCTCTGTCTCTCTGGATAATTATAATAATGAATGGTTAAGCCTGTGTGATCACCAGAGGGCCACTGTGACAAAGAGTTAAAGCTCTGCAGCTCTGCCAGATGCTCTCGGAGACCGAAGAGTTATAAGGACATTGCACTGCCAAAAGGGCCAACATGGAGCACTAAGATACCACCCAACGAGCCATAACGAGAAACAGCTTTTTGTTTTTAATTAAAAGCACAACAAAATGTTTTTTCATGTCTCATTCATTTGTTTGTTGTTGTTATAGAATCAAAACACAAGATTTTTCCTTTTAATGAAAAACAGAAGCCGTTTAACCCTCTCTCCTCCTTATTTACAGACACGTAAAGGCTCTGGAAAGTGGCTTTTGTAACACTGCCAGCACGAATCTCCACGTTTCATGCAGTTCTGATTCAGACAATGCTTGGTAAAAGCAGAAAACAAGTCACTGCCTTGAATATTTCAACTCCCTGATTGGCTGAGGAGTCATTAACTACTGTTAACACTTGATGAACGTGTTTGCAGGTACCCTGGCCAAAGACAGTAACTGGAAATGTGTCAGAGATGTCATTTTGGCATTCTGGAGAGATAAGCAGAGCTAAGGAATTATCTGGTCACACTAACAGCCTTCAAAACGTTTGTCTGCAAAGCAGAGCAAAGCCACCTGCACCAAACCATTCTCAGTGGCTCCAGTTCTTCAGAAAGTCCCAGGGGATAAATGGCAGAGCCAAGACCATTGATGACTAAACTGCCAACCCAACCTTGCAGGAAAGACTCAAAGATGGACACTACCCTGCAATTTAAATAACATTTCTGTTCAATTACACTGGGGAACAACATGTGACTGGCTAGTCTGTGAATTTAGTGCGAGCAGGACAGATCTTCTGGAGGTTGGGTTGGACCACCTGCTCGTGGAAGAGAAAACCTTGGAGGCAGAAAGGGGGGACCACTCTGCGGATCTGCATGTCAGGCCTTCTGCCTCTGGATTTCCAAAGTTATTTTTTTGTTTCTTCTGCTGGATCCTTTCTCAAAATGGGCCAGAAAAGACTAAAGGAAAGCATAAAAAAGGTGAGATTTGGAGAGGATGTCACTCACAGTGTGCAGCCAGCACTGTTCCCCGGGAGGGACAACCATGCCTCAAAAAGGTCATTGTCTTTCTTCTTCTCCAGGAGACTCTGAAGCCAAAATGCAAGGCTTGTAGGCCAACTCACTGACTACACCAAATTCCTCCTCAGCTGAGGGTGAACCTGGCCCACCATCTGCGTTTGGGAGGCAGAGGGGGAAGAGGATGGAACAGGCACTCCAGAAAGGCACAGATGGAAACACCAAGGGGAAAAGAGGATTCCTATGTGCAAGTAGGACAACAACAACTGAAGAAAACATATTTGCAATTAATGAGTATTTATCTTCTATAACCACCCCAACTTATTATTCTTTCAGGTATAGAATTAGAAATGCTCTCGGTGGGGTATATGTTATTGATACTGTTTACTCAGCACCAAATGAAGTTCTCAAATGCTGCAAACCTGATTTGGATTAGAAATCTATAAATTCCTGTGTGATTCAGACATTCACCACCTGTATGTTTTCCTGAATAGTTCAATTTAATCTGGTTTGAATGCAGACCATTGACCTTCTGTTCCAAAAGTAGTCTGTAAATAACACACACTATTTTGCTCTAAGCACACTAAATCTCTGATTTCACTGAAAGTGTCCAGAAGAATTTCAGCACTATTAATCATCTGAGATTGTTTACAGACAACATGTTAGGACAATGAATGCAGAAGATCAGGAATAAAGATTATTTTTAGCTCAGATACCGTCCAATTATAATTCTCTTCATACAAACAGGTTCGAACAGTCTCAGAAAACTCTGTTAGGGCAGTACAGCCAGTGGAAAACAGTCAGTTCAAAATAAATGCATTATTTCACATCTAGAATAGCTGAAATACCAACTTGCAATAGAGAGCAGGGGATAAGCATTTGCCTGAAGGGTTCAGACAGCTTAATTCTCTTTTATTGCCAACAAAAGCGAACAGAGAGCTGGCTGAAAATTCTGCAGGAAAAGACGTGCCTTTGCTTTGGAGGGAGGTGTTGTTTTGAACCCCCTTGGCCAAGGGAGGGGACGAGGAGGGGACAACACCCATACCTGCTCCTGGGCCTTGAGCTCGTGGCACTGCAGTTTCCTCTCGGCGGCGCTCACCTGACTGCGGCACCTCTCCAGCTCGTCCTGCAAGACCTGCAACCACAGCAAGGGGGGCAAAACACTCCCTGAGCGACGTGGCACGGCAGGACAAGTCCCGGGTCGTGCCACCCGGCGAGGTGATGGAGAAAGAGGTGCCCTGGGGGGCTCCCCCTGCTCGACCCGGGGTGACAGAGCCAGCGTGGCCACGCGCAGAGTGACCCTGCTCTGCACAGGTGGCACCACCCACTGATCCGAAGTCACATCTCAAGAGTTCCACTTCATTACAGCCTACGAGTATTCATGCTGCAAAGGCAATAAACACCCTCGGAGACTGGGAGAGAAATGGAAGGATTGTAATTGCAACAACTGCATTTGCAAATGTCTCAAGAGTTTTGTGTTCATCCTATTTGTGCAACCTAGGGAGAGTTTTGCAGTGTACCAATAATTTTGCCTTTAAGCCAGAAGGATAATCCTCTCTCTCTGGAAAACAATGCCTGGAATTTGCAGTGGAAATGTATTCCACATTACTGAAATGGGATGCTCGCTGAGACGAGGGGCTCCCCTCCCGCTCCACAGTCAAGTCTGGCATGTGATCTACAAATGAAGTATAAATGGCAATAAATAAAAGGAATATTACGATCATGTCTCTTTACCACAACTATCCAATCTTTATTTAGTTTAGAAGTAATCGCTTCTAAACCAAGCTCATAAAATGTATGGACAAATTTATTTTGTCATTATTGTTCTCCTTCTATATTTATTTTCATTACAGCAGTCACTCAGGGCCTTGATCTTTTTGTTACATGCTTAACAAAAGAACAGCGTGCCCCAAGGAACTGATAGCTTATGTTATTTCTAACAGATACACACCAAACAAACAATACAAAGTTTCAAAGATTTTTGTTTTGTTTGGTTTTTTGGGTTTTTTTGAATGTTTCCTACTCATTGTTGGCTGTTTGAATACACGCTCAACATTTACTTACACATTTACTAAAAGCTTAGTGATGTTGTCAGCTTGAATAAAGGCATTGTTAACTGCAAGTGCTGACTCGAAGCAAAGGGCACGGCGTGGAGGGGGGATTGACACCAACACAGAGGCGGCTGCGGCGCAGAAAGGGAATATTTTGGGTTATCTTTTGTATGGCAGGAAACGGGGGCAGCGATACCCATCAGGGCTGGAGCTGGGAGGGGGCTCGTGCTGGAAGGACGCCGTAAATGCCACCGAGGGAGCCTCCGGTGCTGCTTTTCAAAGAGCTGAGCCACACAGAGACCTTCTGCAGAGCAGAGCCACACAGAGACCTTCTGCAGAGCACCCTGGAGTCACAGAGTCGTTAAAGCTCCAAAACACCTCCAAGATCAGCGAGCTCAACCTTTGAGCAATCCCACCGTGCCCACCAAGCCGCATCCCATAACGCCACGGCTGCTCATTTTCTGAGCACACCCAGGGATGGCGACTCCACCACCTCCCTGGGCAGGCTGTTCCAATGCTTGACCACTCTTCCAGGGAAGAAATTTTCCCTGATATCCCACCTGAACGTCCCCTGGTGCCTCTGCTTCTCCCTTGAGAGGACAGAGCAGCGAGCCTGCTCTGCAGAACACCATATGGTTAATGTTTGCTTCCCCCAAACAGAACATCCCGGCCTGACTCGGGATCATTAAAAGCACTGCTGGGGCAAAGATTTCACAGCAAAAAAGCCTTGCTCTTTTCCACAGCACCGAAAAATACTGTACTCTCCAATAATTTGCAGCAGAGAATTGCTATTGAGATAAGATAAGAGGACTAGTTATGATAGATCTTGCACGCCGTTTTGAAGTGATGCCAGGCATTAACTTTAAAGACTTATAGCTATAGGACTATTACATGTTCAGATGCCAAAAATTGTAACCAGACCCAAGCATGAACTTCAAATCTGCCCAGGGACTTTCACGCTATCACAGCTTCTGAGAAATACTGAAATCCAGGCTTTGAATAAATAACCCAAATTCAATACTCAACAAGTCTTGCAGTACCAGGAATTTGCATTAATATAACGAAATGTATGTGGGAATTATGGGGAATTGTAGGCTTTTTGTTTTCTTTTTGTCCATCTGATCTTGTGAGGTAAAACACAAACAGCCACACTTGGATTTAAGAACCAGAATGAGCAGGTCCTGCAATGTGGGAATGCAATAAGGAGCAGGGTCATTCCTTGGATCAGAAATATCACCAAAAACCCAATTAGTGTCTGGACATCACCAGTCCAGGAGGACTCCAGGAACATTCCTGGAGCATATTTTGGATAAACTACAAAGCATGACCCATGTCTTGCTATGTGAGGATCATTTTTTCAGGGTTAAAAACAAGGAGGAAGGAAACCTTGCCCCACATCAGTCGTCCTTTCCTCGTGCTCAAGAGCAAGTTTGACTCTTGCACAGGACTTTGAAGTTGGCCAAGGAGATGGGATGTGTAGGAACAAACGTATGTGCACACATATAAACACGTTTGTGCCAGAAAACAGAATTATATCACACCCATCACGCAGCCCTGAGTGCAAAACAGGATCTCAAATCAGTCCTGCTAAAGGCAGCGACCACGTGGTGACAAAAACCGGTGCCCTGGTCCTCCCTTCCTGCACTGCTCCATTTTTACTTTTCTTCTTCACAACAAACATGTTCTTCAGAGGACAGAACGAGCAGTCCCTTTAAATCTGAGTGCTTGCAATGCATCTGCAAGTAATTTAATTTGGGAAATTCAGATAACACGGCCTTTGTTGGGTTCACCTACTCCAGGCAGTGTTTGCCAGCACAGAGCACACGTGTTTTATTTCATGATGAGAGCAGAAAATGTCTTAAATTTAGAAATAAGGTATTTTTACTACGGCATGTAAGTGTAGCAAACTATCCAGCCTCACAGTCACCCATTCACCAGTTGTCCAGACCAGAACAGACTGCGAATTCACAGACTTTTCCAATCACATCATAACTGGCTCTTGGCAGGTTTTGTATTGGAATGGCAAAAAACCCCCAACTAGCTCCTCAGATCAATCACAAATACCTCTAAGTGGACCCTTTTTGGACTGTTGCTGCACTGAATACATTCCAGGAGTAATTAATGTTCATTTGGCTATTCTAGCTTTTCTATCAGCACAATGACAAAAAACCCAAAAAAGTAAACCCAAAAGATCAGTATTTGATCAAAGCCGTGCCAGAAAGCAAAAGTCACATCAAAATCTCACGGTTGCTGCAGACTCCTGCATATGATTAGCTCTGAAAATAGTAATTAGGAGTAATAAGTTTGTTGCCCGTGAGTTTAATTTTCCAGGAGGAATCATGAAGGATGTCACAAATAATGCACCTTTAGGAGATCCCACTGAAAACTCTCTCTATTGTCCCAAAGCTTCACATGCAGGGGCAGAGCCTGAGCTCTGATGGCTATTTCTGATGCCTCAGCACCCTCAGACCTTCTTCTGAATCACACAGAGAAGCTTTTGCCATGTAGGAAACTCCCACAAACAGAAGAGTACACCCCAAAACACCTCTTTTTAAAATAAATGATGTTTTGTTTAGTTTAGAAATGCAGTTTTTATTTTACAGCTTCAAAGTGTCACATTTTGCCCAAAGAGTAAGGGAGCTTATGATTAATAATGGCTGAGATGAAGAAAAAGGGATTAAAAAATTAAAATCCATGCCAATTTTTAAGCATCAGAGGCTTTTTTTTTTCCCCCTGAATAGAAAACAAAACTTATTTAGTTAAATTTTTCCAGGTACTGAACAGATCCCTGTCCCTCAGCTGTGCTCAGCTGACTTGCATCACTCTTATACAGTATTTTTTTCAGTTAAACGGGCTTCCAAATGCCATGTAAACATGTTTGCTGTTGAATGTCTACACCATACCTGACCTTGGAAGTGCTTTGTGTTGGCCAGAGAACAAAGAAATGCAATGTTTTGCTTTCCAGCCCAGATATCCTACACTTTGAAAAGCCCTTAAAAATGTAAATGAGATAATAAGCTCCACTGCAACAATGTGGGTGAATAACAGCTGTAGAAAGGGAACATTCATTTGATTTATTTCTAAAAATGGAAAGGATCCTAAAATAAAATCGTATTGTTTTGGTGGCGCACGACATCAAGAGGCACGAGAAGGATGGAAGAGACGGGTCGTGGCTCTGGGAAGGCACCACTGGAATATTCCAGGCAGATTTTGGGACCTGAAGGGGAGTTTGTGGGTGAGCCCCTCACGGTCACTGTGGCTCAGGACACGTTGGGGACCAGCTGATGTGGAAGGAGAGCGGAACGTCCCAGCTGCATCCCTGGTAGGCACTTTTTCTCCCTCTATTATTCCCCTGTGGATTGATCATCACCAGCAAAACACTCAGTGGGGTTTATTTCAATGCCAGCTCTGCTCGTGGCACGTTGGAGCCCTTTGCAGACAAGGCAGTAGCACACAGGGAGTTGGGAATGTGGCTCCCAGAGGTGCTGGGATGACACACAGGAATTCAGTGGGAGACCTGGGGGCAGGTTTTAAAAAAAAAAACCTGAATTGTAAGGTATATTCTTTGGACAAGGAGCCCTCGGGAGACAAAACAGCACAATGCCAGCAGGACAAAAATCCCTTGTCAAGGCAGGAATTAATTTTTGATGTTACTCACAGGGCTTAATCTAAAGCAACTCAAAGCTGGGAAGAGAAAGAGTTCTAAGAATCACAAGAACGAGTAGGAAGAATTTAGTCTTTCACATCTGAAAACTGATTTGACTATCCTTTAACCACAGGATATTTTAAAAAGAAAGAGATTGGACACCCTGAAAGGGAATCCAGTTCTGAAGAACTCCATAAGCAGAAATAATTACTATTTTTAATTTCTTACTGTGAAGATACTGTATTTGCAAAGGTGTGACGTTTTGCTTCTTCAACCTGAAATAATTCCCTGCTTTTGGTGTGCTTGACTCCTGATCCCATCAAATCAATGGCAAGTCTGGGCCACAATCATTTATCTCTCTGGTCTGAGGGTTGAATAAATAAGTGAGACTTACAAAGAAAGGAAATTTTGCTAAAAAACATTAAATACCAATGTATTTTCACCTTGAAACAGAAAGGGTCAGCAGGAAAGTTGCTGCTCTACCTGGTCAGATTGTGCCAGAAAATGGCAGAGGGTTTTTTTGACATAAATATAAAATTCTTATTCGCTGAACCAGCAACTCCACACACATGGATGTGCATCTGTATCAAGAAAAGCTCTCCAGATTTATGACCAGTGCAAAGTAAAGCTACAACTAAAGGTAGTAAGAGTTGGCAGTTTTCATCTTCAAAGAATTTTTCAAATGTTACCAAATTAATATAATTAGTTAATGAAAGATGCAGTAATAAAAGCTACCATAATTACCTACTGTAGTCTTAATTGTCTCCTTACTAATGCCCACAGAAGAAGGCTTCCACTTTACATCCTCAAAACATGTGCCAACAATAATTCTGAATACAGGCCTCTCTTTAAGTGCCTTCTAAATTCAAATTACATCCATTGATGTGTCTCCTCTGCCCGTTCATGAGAAGAAAAGCTCTGGAACTTTGGAAAAAAAAAAAAAAAAAGCCATGTGAATGTTAATAAAAATTAAAGCAAATTTTGTTCCAGAAATACACATGGAGATGCTTTAAAATCCTGTCACGAAAACATTCAATCTTCTGTACCTTTATCTCTCCTTGAAGCTGGAATTATGGGCTGTCTGGGCAAGAACTTCTCCTTTACACTAGCTGGGCTCACAATTTAGAGTCACATTCGGCTCTATCCAAAGGGAGCAGGCCAAGAATCCTGGTGGAATTTATCAGGGAATTTTTAAAGTAATCATTATTTTTGCTAACATATTTTACATTGATTAATACATTTGCCTGGGTTTATCACAACTATAAATAAATTGGGCAAATACATCCATGGAGAGCACTGATGTAATGGCGTGAGTTAGAGCAAGCCAAGGGTATTTTAAAAAGTGAAATGCTGATGTTTGAGCCAAATAAATAAATTGAGCAAATATATCTACAAAGAGCAAACCAAGGGTATTTTAAAAAGTGAAATGCAAATTGTTGGCGGATCCTCAGTGCTTTTTGGGTTTTCTGAGAGTGTTTGTCCACTGACACTGCTCTCCAGAAGAAACCCCCTGCGCTCAAGTTCTCTCTTGTTTTTTGTGTAAAGCAAAGGAAATCTTCTGGTTTTAACCTAATACATATGTCTGCTGTTCACATATGGCAAAATTCCTTTCTGGTGGGAACTTTTTCGCTGTTGCTGCAACACACTGTATATCCAAGAAGTCTCCTTTGATGTTGAACTATTGCTCCACTACTCATTATGCTACTGATTCAATATGAAAGGCAAAATTTCTGCGGTTCTTGTTAAAACAATAGCTTTGTTTTTGCAAACAAAGTCTTCCCCAACCTACATGCGGGGGCCAACATCACTGCAACAGAAAAGAAAATCTATTGTTTTATACTGCAAATAGTTAAGGTGTTTAATAACACAGATTATTCCTCTCTCCTATAGGTACATTACAGCTGCTGTTATGACTGGATAGAACATTTATGCTTTATTGCTCCTCAGGAACAGAAATTAAAACACCCCAAGCAATATTTGACATCTCTCCTTCCTACTTTCCTTTTCACTGACCTCCCTGCCTGTTACCATTAGCCCAATTTCATGACCTGGGTGAAGTTGCCACCAGCTATGACTGGGTGGGGGAAAGGAGAAGACCTGCCACAGCAGACCTGCAGTGTCCAACTGTGCAATGACAGAACAGCAGATCTGGAAATATCCATGCCTAATATTTAATTTCAACCACTAAACACCTTCTCGTGGGGAGTGAACATGAAATTACAACACAGAATGAAAATGCACATGGCAATACCTTTGTAAATGTGCCCCTGCAAGAGGTGGTTGCCCATTTTCTGCTGCCATTATGAAAAAAAAGGTTCCCTTGGTCAGGGATCAGATAAAATGCATTAATTTCCAAAGGCACAGAATTCATCAGCTCCCACCTGGAAAAACGTGAGCTCCCATATAACAGGGCATGTTTGGAAGTTTGGCCCTCTGCTGACACTTCCACATGGGAATGGAGATGTTGCAAACCCAGCCAAGGTGGGGCCTTTGCAGCTCCCCATTGCACCAGCCCATTGCTTCAGGGACCCGCCAGCAGGAGATGCCCTTGGGAAGCAGAACAAATCCTTCCCTTCAAGGACTGGGGGAAGAAAGAAAGGGGTTCAGGAAGAAAAGGAATAACTTGACTCCAGGAACAAAGCTGAGTCTCTCTGGTAGTAGTGAAAAAAAATGTAAAGTAGGTCATTTAACATAAAAGAGACACATATACGTTTTCCAGTGTGGCTCTAACACAAGGTATTTTCATTTCTCACTATTCATGAGGAGACTGACTGGCAGTACATGATATTCTTGGGACCATCAGCATTAGCTCCTGAGCAGTCCTGTGACATTTCCACATCAGAATTCATCAGGATTGGTGTGTTTTGGAGATTCCCTGAGCGTTGTTAGGGTTTTCAACATGCCTAATTTATCCTTGCTTTGCTCCCCTAAGATATAGATACGTTTTCAGTGTTTTCTGCAAATATCTAATTGAGTTGACTGAAGTTTTAAGATCACTTTTCTGCAAAGTCTTGAGCCATGTTGGAAAGAAACCCTTTCCTGGGAGGATGGGCAGGCCCTGGCACAGGCTGGGCAGGAAACCTGTGGCTGCCCCATCCTTAGAAGTGTCCAAGGCCAGGTTGGATGGGGCTTGGAGCAACCTGGGCTGGTGGAAGGTGCCCCTGCCTGTGGCAGGAGGTGGAATGAGATGATCTTTACGGTCCCTTCCAACCCAAACCATTCCAGGATCCCACGACTGTCAGATACTTCCTTAAGACCCCTCGATAGCACCAGCAGGGCCATTCATAGGCTTAAAATTAGGCAGGGGCATTTTGCTGAGTCAGGGCTTTCCTGCAGGGCATCATAAACTCGATCCTTTTGAAAGGCAAAGGAAGCCACAAGGCAGAGCAAGTCCTGCAGAGATAACAGTTCAAAGACAACAGCAGCATAAATTGCAAAGTTAGGCATTTTTTTCCAGGGGGAGGCAAGGAAGGAATTGTTTTCACTTTGTTCCGGCGGCTCAGGTGATGGGAGAGGGGAGGAAGGCAAGGCTCAAAGGACTGTAATAAATGGGCTTTCATCTGCTTTTCTCAAGGAGCCACAAAACCCAACAAGCAGCTGCCACGTCCAACCATTGCCTTGTCTGCGACCAGGACGCTTTAGGGCTGTCACGGCGCAGTCAACTGGAAATCCTGTCGGCTTGGAAGGTTTACCCTGTTCTTTACCTGGAGTATTTTGTGGTTTGCTTTAGCACTGCTGTCCCTTTTTCCAGCCCCCACGACAGTCATGGCCAAGAGCAGGGGCTGCCAAAAGGAGGGAACTGCTGAGCTGTTCCCCCCCAGCCCTCTCCGAGGTGTTGGCAGAAACACCAACGGGGCACACAGACCAGATAAATGGAATCTCTTAAACCCAAAGATGCCGTGACATCTGAAGCATACACTTAGGAAGGAAAAGTTCAAAACTCCATTTTTAAACCCCTTACGAGAGGATTTACCAAGATCCTGCCTAACGTTCGGCTGACGCTTTGTCAGAAACATTCATCGCAGAGCTTTTGAAGTTTCTGAGCTCCCCCCCAGTTATTAAAACTTGAACTGCAGAGTTTGTTATCAGCCTCCGAGCACGCACAAAGTACATCAGGTATTTGTAAAGTCAAACTTTCAGTCTGATTCTGAGGCTCTAATACGCAATACAACATTCCCAATCAGGTTAATGTCTGACAGATAATGCTGAGCGGGCGGAACTGCTGCGCCTGATTGATCCCCGAGACAATGTTTGTTCCCTAATTTGCTTTCTATTAAACACTTTGCAATCAAAGGGAGCAGCAAGGAGCCTGCCATTCCCCGAGCAGGCTCTCTGGGAAGACTCGATGTCACTTTGAGACAACTTCTTGAATTTTTGATGCTCTGCCATAAGAACGTCTAAAATGCCGCGCCAACACCGTGCTAGTTGTGAAAACCTGCTCTTGTGAACACAAACTGAGCAGGGGAACATCTGCTGGGGTTTCTTGCTCTGTTCTTAACGACAGTTCTGCAAAAACAAACACCGGTGTCGCAGCAGAACTCCCCGCAATGATTTAGGGAACGCCTGAGCCACGATAAAGCAGATTTATCGATGGCTCGCCGAACGAGGCAATCCTCGCCCTGCCCAGGGCTTCGTTCCCGACCAGGTTTATCACCAAACTGCCACTTTAAGTGGGTGTTGGGATACTTTGCACCTGGAGCCAGCCCAGGGGTTCCAGCAGAACCCTGGTGCTCCACAAATGGCTCCTGGAAATGAATTCCTCGTCACAGAAGCACGAAGAGCTGGAAATATAAACATTTCTAAGAGGCTTTACAAAGCCTCTTATTTTGCTCTGCTCTTTTTTAAAAGAAATATGAAAGGGTCAGGTATTTCTAATCAATAGGCTGATCTGATGCCCAGCAAGAACAGAAGAAAAACTATTTTGTGCAATGAAGTGCTCAGCATTGCTGGAATCCTCTCATCACATAAAATAACACGCATTCCCTCGCACACAGGCACACAGAAAGAAATCTAATAATGTCTTTCTACCTTTCAAAGTAACCTTAATCAACAACATTAGCTCACAAGGCAAACCACTGCTTTTTGAACTGAACAAGAGCGAGCTTGACTCAACAGTGCTGCACACTCAACACTGGGAGATGTGAGAGGCAGCAAAGTAATATCTGCTCAAATGATGTCTGGAAGCCAAAAAAGGGATGATTCTTGACAGGGGAGGATGCACAGTTGGAAACTTAGAAATTCTTTTATCCAAAGTCTTTAATGACCTCCAACCCAATTACATCTGCAGCAAGACATGACAATGCAGTTGCTCCTGTTTAAAAGTGTGTGTGAAAACGGAGCATTTTTGAAGCTTGATTCCTTTCTTTTTATTTTATTTTTTAATCATGTTGAGATGAAGCTCATTTACTTAAAAAGCCAAAATGAAACAGAACGTCCTCTGCAGCTGGTCAAACAGATTATGAAACTCTAATCTCACTTGCCTCAGGAAAACCAAAACTGTTTTTTCAAGTATCTATTTTATAGAGCATTAGCTTTCTACTTTTTAAAAGAGGCATTAACATAACTGATCAGAACATCCCAGAATGTTTCTGATCTCGTTAATCATATGATGTTATGACAGAGATTCTTGCTGTCATAATGCCAATGTTTCTAAACAGTTCTAAAATCCTTTAAGTTCTATTTTTTTTTTCCAAAATTAGACATGGGTAAGATCTGTTTCAGCTTCTTCAGAAGTTTTCCCTTTCATTTTAGAGCTCTAGAAAAGTAGTACAGAATATTTTAGATGGACAGACATATAGTCACATAGCAAGGCACAATGTCAGGCTCCATGACCTATTTAAATGTTTCTGTTAGCTTTTTATTCAAAACATTTCACTCTAATTCCTGCATAACTCATTTCTGGGAGTACCCACCACCCTATTTCTTTAGCTCTCATGTACTATTTATAGCTGAACTGCAAGCATCCATAAAAACAATCAAAATTTGTCTAGTTTAACGTTGTTGCCCTTCTGACATTGGTAATTCACCAATGCAGGTAAGAAATCAGGTGTAGTTAATTCACAAGCAAACTGGGCAGAGGATAAGAGGGGAAATCACTTGCCATGGCTATTGCTGTGCCTCAGATACAGTTTCAGGGGGATGGCAAGAGCTCTCATCACAGTTGTGACAAAGCAGATCTGATTTCAATGGAGTTTTGATTTTATATTATTTTTTAAAGTCTGTTTCGACCCAGTTTTGAGCTGAAAGGCTAAGTCAGTGAGTGGATCTTGCTGCTGTGGCAGAAAAGGCTACATGAAAATGCACAGGCAGGAGAGGAACTCAGTCCCACAGAGCACAAGTTTTGCTTCAGCCTGTTCCTCACTTCTTTGGGCATCTGTTATTGGGTACCACGTCCCAGAGGGCAGGGACAGACAGACCCAGCGTGGCCACTTCTGTTCTCCTTTAGCAGTTCATCTTCTGCAGTCTCAGGTTTGGAATGACAAATGTCAAACCTTGATAGCAACAATACACTTCAAACATCATCCAAAATGCTCTGAAGAATAAAAATAACCAAATTAGTGCTTTTCTGCTTCAGGAACCTGTTTGTACATCTAAAAGGAAGGCAGGCTCTTCTCATCTCTTTTTTTTTAATGTATGTAAATAGCTCCAAATATTCTTACATGGATGACATTTTTAAAATGCAAAGGCATTAAAAATAACAGAAACCAGATCCGGTTCTCAAGTGCCACCAGTTTCTCATCTGTGCAGCTCCAAACTAGCCTTTCTCACCTGACTCACACGGCACAAGGGGCAGAACTTGCCAGCTCAAAAGCTTTCCCTTATATCACACTGGAGACACAAACTGCAGGAAAAACATGATATGGCACAACGTGGAAAAACGAAGAGCTGTGGTGTTGGTAAAGTTGTATTAATCTCAGCCTAATTTCAGGATCTGGAGAGGAAGAACAAAGCTGAGGCAGGTTTTGCAGACAGCAGGATGGAGAAGGGACATGAACCTCCTGACACCCACCAGGAAAGCTCAGGTGGAGACACACAAGGGCTGGCACAGCAACACCAAATGCACATTGCCAGGCAATGGTTTTCAGGCTGACACACACACTGAGTGATGTGTTACTCTGGTAGGAGGAAGGAAACAAAGCACCAGGTATGAGCTCAGAGCCCAGCTGTGGTCAAAGGTGTTTCCAGAGCAACAATTAAAATCCACCAATACGATTTCAAGTGTTGAACAGCCTTCAGTAATCACTGCTTGGCCTCGCTGAATTCCAAGTGCAAAACGGGGAAGAAATTGACTGCTATTAACATTAGGAACAAAAATAAGAGGAATTCAAATACAGCATTTTCTCTGAGGCCAGGGAGGGTCAATACACATCTTCCACGCCTCCCTCCAGCTGCCTGCAGAGCTCTGACTTGGCCCAGGGCTGCAGGTGTTCCTGCAGGTATCCAACCTTTGGTAGCCTGAATTTTCATTTGTCCAGCTCCATTCCACCACTCCGAGGCTTCTCAGTGAGCAAACAAACTCACCTTTCACGTTTAGTTCTCTTGTTTGCACTTTCACCCTTTCTTACACAACAAACTTGGAAGGGAGCAGAGCAGGGGGAGCACCCGAGGCTGCGGTGTGGGTGCAGCAGGTGGGACAGGACAGTCCTGTGGGCATCATCCTTCCCTGAATCCCTCTCCTGGGTTAGATCCTGGGGCTGGAAGGGTGGGCACAGGGAGAGAAGGGAGTCACGCTGGCAACAGGCCATGAAAGGACCATGCTGGACCATGGCACCACAGGTGGGAACTCATGGAGGTCCCTGGGCACTCATGTAGAAAACAGAAAGGAAGATGTTACAGCACTTAGGATTTAAGGTCTTTTCAACAATTCTAATAGAGAGAGAACAACCTTCTATCGAAATGAGAGTTGTGCTCCTGAGGCAGTGGCTCTCAGGAGCCTGGATGGTTGGACTCAGGCATCTTAGAGGTATTTTCCAACCTTAATGACTCTGGGAGTCTATGAATTCTGGACTAGCTCTGCTGCCCACTTGGCAAGTGCATAAATGCTGCGTTTTCCCAAACCACAGGATATCTGCATGAAGTTTAGGTGCTGACATGCCCCAGCTAATTATTTCCCTGCAAAAGGGACTGTTTTGTTTTCCCCTGATCTGGTTTGAGAAGAACTTGCCTTTGCTCCTCTTTGTTTCAGAAAGGCTCTGATTTGTTTTCAGGACAGGATGAGTGATGCTCTGCCTCCTCCCCACACCAAGCATTATTCCTCTGGGATGGTGTCAATTGGAAGAGAGGAAACCCCGGGGCAAAGCTGAGCTGGGACTTCCTGGCACATCTCAAAAGGGAAGTGAACGGGGCACTGCATGTTTTGTCTTCTAAGGCCAACAAGGACTGGTTTGAAATCCATGATCTCATGCCATGCTGGGCCAGGAAAATGGCATATTCAGGGCACAGGTTTCCAGCACCAAACATAAGGGAGGGATCTGATGTGACTCTATTCACCTGCCAACAGCCCTGGCAGAAAAATAAACAGGTTCTGGAGATGAGCTGCTGCTGCTGGAGGCAAAGCAGGAACCATCAGAAGAGCTGCCCTGACCTGTGGGGAACTGGTCTTTTTGCTTTGAACTTCAGCAAATCTTAATGAATTCTTCATAATTGCCAATCCGGGGGTTTTCACCGAGGATGTGTTTCTCTTGAGGTGCCAAGTGCAGGAGACACGTTCCCAACATCAGGAACACAGATTTTGGGGTCTCTCAGTTGGTTGTCCGGGCTGGTGAGGGCAGTTCCAACCCCACTGCAGGTAACTCTTGGTGTTGTATCAGGGATTAGATTCATATGTGAACGTGCAGCAGTGCTGAAGAAAAAAAATAATAATCCCATGGATTTAATTGAAGTTATTGACTTCAGTGCTGTGAGAGCTTGAACTAAAAATAAGCAGAGACAGTTTTAGCAACAGAAGTTAAAAAGTGGCTGTGTTGGAGGAGTGAGGGTTTTGATGTGCTTGACTCATCCCAGCTTTACTGCTCTTCCACTCCTCTGTTATCTGGCACTTTTGGAGGGGATGTTGCCAAGAAGTTCATTGAAAGTCCTAAATTTTATCCTGTAGGCGACACTTATTTCAGTTTCCTGAGAATAAATTTCATCGACAGACCCCTGAAGAGGAAAACAGGTGAACTCCCTTTGCTCCATAAAACAGGTGGGCTGCCTGGAGAGGCCAGAGACACAAAACTGCTGACGCCTGAACAGAAACACTTCAGAAAACCCTCCAGCCCTGAGGTTCACAGGCTTCCCTATAAGCTTCAGCCTCAAGTCCTCAGTCTTCTTTATTCATGTTTTCAAGGGTCAACAAATAAAATATTTACTGTAGCAAATCCTGTTCATCAATGACGAGAATCAACACATAAATCAGCAACAACAAAGGCATCCCACCCTCCAGTGCAGGAGGGAGAATGCACAGTAAATGCAGCACCCACGTGCTACAGGCTCCGAGAATAAAGTATATTTTCAATACAACTAACCTAGTTTCCCACCTTTTTATATGCACATGCACTATATGAACACAGGGGCAGGTTCCTTGAGCTGCAAGGCAACCGGGTGCACTAACAGAGAATATTCCCTGTGCAACAGGAAAAGGAGCAGAGTACAAGGCACAGAATGGACTTTCTTCTGTTTCTGGACTCTTGTGCTCTTTTGGCTGCCAATGGCACAAAAAATTTCCACTGAAGGGCAAGTCAAACCAATTTCCCTGAGGATGGAGGCATCCGAAAACTCACTGAGGTTATTCTATTAGTGCCTACGCATTCCTTAAGCGGATGAGCAGCTTCACTTTGAATCCATGTCAAACCACGAGAACCGGCTGATAATAACATTCAATTAAAACAACCTCGTTCTTCTAGAAAAAGAAATTGGCTGAGAGCTACATCTCACATTTTCTAGCTGGGCACAAAGGGGAGATTGACGCTGGAAGGAAACGGGATAGGTTTGTATCAAGGATCCGACGGGTCAGGTTTGGTGACAGCATTTGTAGGTTTAACCTCTCACACAAATTCAGGAGATGAAAAAGCCACTTCTGCTGAGCACACAACTGTGAGAAAGTCGGAGCTGCAGCTCCCAAACACCCAAGTTGTGCTAATTAGAGAGATGTTTTGAGAAGCCCAAACTTTACGCTCGACGCATATTTGTACCTTTTGATGTCGTACTTGGGGCTGCTTCACACTCCAGGCTTCTGAGCAAGGCAGGAGCTGCTCCCCTGCTCAGCTCCCGGGGTGAGTTTGCCATCTGATCTACTCAATACACAGATAAAAGTCGCCGCACGCTTTTTTCCCCTTTTCAAGTACAGGACTGTAACTTGGTAAGTTCTTTTATTCCCAACTCCACTGACGCAAGAAAGTGGCAGAAATATGGCAGCTTTGGCTGCTTTCCTTTAGGAGCTCTTTGTAGCTAATCTTTTAATGCTAAGAAAACAATAGGTATTTTCATTTTCCATGGAAAAAACACTCCAGTTACTGAAAATTCAGGCAATGCCTTTCAAAACCTCTGAGAGTGCTACTGACCACTTGATACTTCTGCTACCCTGCCTTTAAATATTGGTAAATAGTTACCATGCCCAGGTATCACATTCACCACGTTTCTCTTGTTACGCTTCAGAAAAGGCCAACTATTATGAAAATGGTAAGTTTAACAAAGATATTCCTCTTTCCCTATGATCTGCCATTCAAAAGTGTTAGCCAGTCATTGCTTAAAAAACACTCTGATATTTGATCTTCTTGAGTTTCAGTTACATACAAGGCTGGAGAGCCAGCAGAAAGTTCTAAATGGAATCTGAAGATTTCTAAAGTCAACACTCATTTTGGCAGGAGCATTTTAATGCATAAAGCTGAAACCCTCAGTGACTCTCCCGCTGACATCCCTGCACCACGATTAGCACAAACCCAAAAGCAACTCCGAGCAGAACACACAGTTCTGAAAAAACAAAAAAAAAAAGGAAAAAACAAAAAAAGAGATGTTGACACAAATCCTGGAAGTTGTGCAGGAGCAGCGGGATCAGCCAGGGCAACCTGGGGCTGTGTCAGCCCACCCCTGGGATGAGCCACTCCACAGGGAAGGTATCCATGGGAAGGAGATGTTGGTAATCGAGCAGGTCCACGTCTCCACATCTGTTTGCCAAGCCCTGCAACCGGTGCTGCCGTGCCAGGCTTTCAAACCCTTCACTGCAGAGCTAGAAATGCTTGTGGAAGGTTCGCTTTGAAGGCGTCCTTTTCCCCGGCAATCTTTTGTTGGTTGGATCTGCAGTTCCCACATATTGTGTTTCCACCTCCACGGCTGCGGGAGCCCTGCAGTCAAGGCTGTTCCAGGAGCAGGGAAGGAGGCTGAGTTCCAGGAACTCACTGGAACTGGAACAAAGAGCAGCCCTTGGAAAGCCTACACAGCCCTGTGCACAGACTGTTTTACAGATGCCCTGTCTTTGGATGACACTACACCCTTGTTTTTATCTTTATCTCTTTTTTTTTTTTTTTTCTTTTTTCCCCCTCTCCAGTAAAGTCTCAGACTTTGGAGCACAAGCTCTTCCTCCCGGGCACTCTGCCTCCAAACTTCTGGGTATCTCCCCAGCTCTGCTTTTTTAAGCAGCACTTTCTCCTCCACAGAAAAATCCCTGTGCTCTTTGGAGAGTGAAACAACCCTGAAATGCAGCAGTAAACTCTGAGCATCACAGCGGCCTTCAAAGAAGCTCATTTCTATTTTCTTACACCATAGTTACACACATTGCCTGCCCTTCTTCACAAGCTGTGTGGGCTTATGTCAATATTACTTTACACTTACTAATGACATTGTTTTCTCTGCACCTTTCTAATCACCCAGGACCTCTCTCAGTGTTATTACTCCTGTCTTGCCAGTTAAAAGCAGGGAATTTTATGGCTGGTTTTAAATTTTTTGGGTTTTGTCCTTTTTCCAGTGCAAAATTACTGTAATCCACATTATTAAAAGATAGTTTAGCTATATGTGACTTCATGTTTTATTATGCATTTATAGAATCTTTAATGCCATAATTTGGAGACAGGTGTATCCCTTCTGGGGATGAAAAGGAATAAAAAGAACTCTGTGCAGCAAAGTGCCTTCTGGAAGGAAAATAAAACACTGAGGACAACAACAATGTAGGAAAAAGTAAAAATACCAACTTTTAAACCTGTTGGATAAATCTGGACTGCAGTTCAGAGGAATAGGCAGGCACTAGCTCTAGTCTTTTATAAAACTTGTAAGTCTGATTTTGCTGTTGGCCATGGTAAGTTCTTCAATGTGTTGAGACATGAAAAGTCAAGAAAAATGCCAGAGTGCAAAGCTTGCTGGAGGAAAAGAAAGATGACTCAATTCTTTGTCTCACAAAGCATGTCAAAGATATTATAAAGTACTTACAGATGCTCAGCCACTCAGATTGCCTGGCTGGCCAAACATCTGAAAGCCTGGAATTCTGAAGAGAAGGTACTATGCTTCAGACAATAAAATAATTTCTGTTCCAACAGGAGAAGGGATGTGATTTCGAAAAGCAGAGCAGAGTTTTTAACATCAGAATTTCAGTTGTGATCAATAACTGTCTACTCTTAACACCAGAATCAGCCTATTTTAATTATCATTTACGAAGAATGTGTCAATAGAGGCTTTTAAAGACAACCATGTGATGGAATCAAGAGACAAGAGCATAAGTAAGAGTTGAAAAGCTCGGGGCTAAACCCTCATTTCTGTGACAGAAATTTGGGTGAAACTACAATTCACAGCAACAAAGGCTGCAAAAAACAGGTACCTCAGAGTTTGGACCCCATGCAGAAGAGAAGGCAAAGCTATAAAAAACCCTGCAGATTTCATTTACCTGTTCTTTTGGAAGACATGACTTCCTTTGCTGTTCAAACAGGACAAAGGAAATTATGAACAAGATAATGTTATTTGCCTGGTAAATTTGAGTGTCTGCTTTACAATGCCCAGGTACAAGTCTGGGCCCTTGCAATTCCCTGCTAATAAAAGACACTGCAGAGTTATTTGTATTATTACAGACTCAAGTCAGTCACCGAGAAATGAAGACCCATAAAAAAGGACTCCACGTATTCACCATCAGGATGCCCCCCTACAACTCTTCATCTCACCATGCCAAGTGCTTTTTCATGGCAATGCTGAGCCACAAAAGCAATGAGAGGGATTTGAGGCCCCTCTGGAGAGCTCTGTGACACACACACATCTCCGAGGCTCGCCGGTGACTGACAGAATTTGGCACGGCTGTGGCCACAGAACCACCACCAGCAGTGATGCATGTCCTCACCAGATGTCTTACAAGACAGCAGTCAGTGCCAGCAGTGAAGTGCTGACCTGCTTTTCACAGGCACTGTTAGCTAAAAGGGAAAAAAAAAGAGAGACCTCCATCCAAACTAAAATAAAAAATACAAGAGCATATTTTTAAAAAATAAAAGCTTGTAAATAATGTGGGTCTTACAAGTTTGTTCTGCAGCTATTCAAGAGTAGTTGATGTTGTAGCAATTAATTCTCCTGCCTCGGTGTATCCTGAGGCATAGAGCAAGTCAACACCCCCTTAACAAAACATCCTTGAAATACCCTCTCTCTTCACTTCACCCTACATTTTACATTTTAATTCATAGTTTACACTAAGCTTTGAGGGGTTTTCCCCCCTCCTAATTACTGTTTTCTGTGCTATCAGTTCCACAGGTCACAGCCTTCTGAACCCCCAGGCCTTACAGTTTTCATTTCCATCTTTGCCACAAAGCTCGGACAAAGTCAAGGTTTTACCCTCTGCTGTCTCACTTGTAAGACAGGACCAAGTGGTTACAAGTGGAATTTGCTAATAAACATGGTTGATAAAAAAATAAACAACAGGCAAAATTAGCTTGTTCCCTGAATTTTTAAAACAACATCTTTTCTGATAGAGACATTTGTAAATACCTTCACTAAATTTTCACAGCGACTTTCTGGAAACAAAGACATCGGGTGCCCTCAAGAAATGTCCTGAATGTTTTAAAACATCCCAAAGTTCAAAATAATTTGTTTTACTTTTAGCAAGAACCAAACGCGGATGGGAGGGGGGATTGTGCAAATCAAAGGCAGGACACAGGGAGAGCAGAGAGATGGGCTGGGGAGCCAAGAGACCTCCCAGCCTCTGAGGGACACCCAAAATTGAGAGATATCAATGTAAAACCCCCCCATGGAAGGGGCATTTCAGCATAAAAGAAAATCCACTGTCTTCTCCAAGGACTCAGCAGAGCCCAGCTAGAGCAGAATGAGGATTTTTTTACAGTTGCATGGAGGAAATTCTCCATGTTGATAAAACGCTCAGTACTTTGCAGAGAGGAAATTATCCTTTTCCTTCAAGATACAACAGCCTCGTTAGAACAGAAATATATGAGATGTTAAGAACACTCAATGCCCACATAGGCCCAGACAACTTAAAACCAGAAGTTTTCTGCTTTGTTCTGCTGTGGCTATAAAATACACTTGGACCTTTTTCCCCTCTCAACATTTTAAAACATAACAAAGAAAACCAACAGTTTCAAAATCGTTCACATGAAGGGGAACATTATTATGGGATGTTCTTTCCTAGAAATCTTTAAAGTCTTATTTATTAACAGAATTAATCTGCTCTTAAGCTGGCTGACACACACAGTGTTGAAATATGTCATCTTCCAACCATGTTTTACTAATGAAATGTTGGTGTTAATTCTGGGATATAACAGAATCCTAGAATGTGTAATAGGAACCAAACAACAAATGTGGTTCATCTGGCAAAAAAAGCATCATTTTCCCCCTTTTCTATTGTGGGTTTGTCACTGTATGTTCTCCATCATCCACTTCTTTCCAGAATCTCCTTTTTGATGTGGAGTCCCCACTTGGCCATGGACTTCCACATTAAAATGCTCCAAACGTGTTTTGTAGTTCCAATCCCAGGAACTGTTTTCTACTTTCAATCCCAGAATCCAAAAGGATTTCATACAAAAACCCAAAACACCCCAAACAACCAAGGCTGGGATTTCATAAATAACCTCAAGGTATCTCTACAATGCCATAAACTTCATGCTGGTGCCCAGTCCAGCCAGTAACAAAAAGTAGCAGAGAAGTTGGGTAAATTCCCTGATTATTTGAGTGTACCAAGCTCCAGATTGTTGTGGGCACATCAAGAAATCTAATTTAGATTCAGCCTTAATCACTTCACACCACACGTCAGTGACCAGAGAAGCTCCTGCAGACACTCAGGAGTTGGGCATCCAACCCAACTGGAAGGTTCCTCCTGCAATCCCAGCCTGGAGCATCACAAATGGGATAACAGACATGGCAATCTAAGCAGCTTTTCCAGGCAAAAGGTTGGCAAAAGAAGCAAAATGTTCTTGAAATTTCGCTTACTCTTCTTGACTAATATTTCAGATACTACTTAAAAAAATATCAAGATGAAGGAGATGGACACAATTGTGCAACAACAACAACTCAGAAACCTTTAAGCAGCAGAGAGAGTCAGGAATTTGAATTAACATCAAAATCATGTATTATGGCATCCACATCTGGATATCACTTTACTGCCTAAATCCAAAACTTCTCTGAGAGCCAGTTGGTTTCTGTAAAAATGTATTTCTCCCTTTGAAAGGAAATAATAATTGGAAGGTCTTACAGGAAGCCACCCAATACCAATAGAGGAAATTGCAATCTGTTCTTCAATGTTAGTTTAAATCAATGTTATATTTAGCAAATGCCTGTTTTTTAATGATAGTATTTTCAATAGCTTATACTACATTGAATCTTCTCAAAGGTTTACATTGTATTAAGAATGGCTTTGTTTTTAGAATGTTTCTTTAATCATCCCTCAAGGTCTTCAGCTTACCCTGGGTTAGATGTTATTCCCCATCTCCAGGACATCCAGGATTCCACTTTCACCAAAACCATTTTTTTTTTTGCCTCAGGCCAATAAAAAGCAAAGTATTTCTGCATATGCTTGTCTAGAAGTATGTGTGGTTCTTAAAAACACAAAGTTTACCTTCCTAAGAATTTTCTGTTTGGGTACCTGGATTTGAGTAAATTTCCATTAAATCAGTGGTTTCAGAGGAAGATTTTTTTTTTTTAAACTACAGCATCAATGACACTAAACAAAGTTCAGGAACTCCAAGCAAAACAGCTCCTCCAGTTTCTTCCCCACGCTGACAAAATCTTACAAAACACACTCCCAGCACCAGTGCTAAAACTCTGGGACACTGCTCAGAAACTCTGGGCAGGACTGCCCTGGGGTTTTATGGATTTCATTACATTGTGAGGTAATAACTTTGAAATTAAGTTTATAATAGCTGATTTCCATGGAGAAGGATGTCATCCAACCTAGAATCGTTAGTGTTCAAAAACTGGTGTTACCAACAGCAGAATTATTTCCACTCAATGTAACTAAGTTTAAGTGAATCCATAAATTCAACGACAGAATTGGCACTAGAAGAAAAAAAAACAACTGGTAAATGTTTTTATAAATGTAAACCTCCAGAAGGTGCCATGATAACTTGGACTACAGCATATTTCTGGCTCTGTGGCAGATGACCCCACTGTCACGGGCTTTCTGTGCATTTATTTCCCACCTTTACCCTTCCACGTCCCGAAAACACCGTAAAAAGGTGCTGGAAATATCAGTCAGCATTACGAGGAAGAGAACAGGGAGTGTTTGAGCGAAATGGAGGGATCACATTTGCCAAATCCGAGTGTTTTGTGCCCAGGATCAGGTGGAGAACAGGGAATCTGAGCCACCAGCTCCACCACAGCCCGCCCTCGATACCCGCGCGCCTTCCAAGCCCGCCCCGGTGGGACTGGGGGAATTGGGGAGTAACACCCAAAGGTTACCTTGACTGCTCTGTCATTCTCCACCAGCAGCTGCTGCTTCTCATCTTCCAACCTCTGCCTCACCTCGTGGAGCCGCTGCTCGGCCGCGAGCTGCTGCCGGCGCCGCTCCTCCGCCAGCGAGGCAATGGTGGCCCGGAGCTCGGCTATCACCTGAAAACACACGGCAGGTGAAACCCCACCATGGGGACAGGCACGGGTTGGGCACAAACACCACGGCACCGGCACAAACACGGCACCGGCACAACCACGGCACCGGCACAACCACGGCACCGGCACACTGTTGGCAGTGACCACATTCCCCACCGGCGGGCACGAGATGCCGCGCAGGGGACAGGCATCGAGGCCGTAAGTGACAGACAACCCCGACTGTCTGCAAGGGTTTTCCACCGCGACATCCCCAAAGGTGTACTCGGGAGCACGAAGCGTGGCTGGGTCTCCACAACCGCGCCCGTTCCCCGCTCCAAGGGCAGCCGTGTGAGGTCACCCAGCCATGGGTATCTTCCACAAGGGTATCTTACGGCTCGATGCTGCCAAGAAGAAAAACGCCCCCCGTTTACAAACTGGGATGAAGTTTAAACTCCACAGTGAAATTTCTGAGCTGCTGAAAGGAGCAGGTTCTGCTTAGGAACAGCGGGGACCTGAGTCCACATCCAGGACCTTTGACGTGACTCACTCCCTATTTGCTGACCTGCACTTGTTTCACCTCTTTCATCACCGGGGAAAGTCATAACTAAAGCTGATCCTTTAGGAATATTCAGAGTTTTATGGTGACATGTCATCCCCCAGCAAAGCACCTGAACAAGCGGAAGACTCACTGGCTTTAATGGATATATTCAAGCTTAAGGTTAAGCTGCTGTAGCAGCATAATATAGTCTAATTCTAAAAGCACTTGAGCAGAGAGGCAGTTCAAGGAAGGGACTACAAGAGTGCTTAGACTTTATTTGCCAGGCCTCCTCACTGGCAGAGAAACATTTAACTATATTAAGCACACGTTTATCTAGGAAAAACTAAAAAAATACCCCTACTAATAGGCCAGGACTAATGTAATAAGAAAAGTGCGAGAAATGAAGGTACAGGAATCACTCGGAAAGGGGAAAGGACTGATTAAAACCTGTTGTAAATTTATTTCTCTGTCTAACTACTTGAAAACCCCGTGAAATAACAAGATTATGAGAAAAATCTACCTTTGTATTTCTGTACTGCTTTTCTAAAAATAAATACACATAATAAAAAGGATAATACACTCATTAAAAGGAAGGCTATTTGAGATCAGTGCAGCAAAGTGTAGAGATCATCTGGGTATGGTGGAACTCCTCAGCCAGAATTAAGCAGTGTCTCTGGGTTTACCATTTAGGTTGTTGTTCAGGAGACATACAAGGGGCAGAAATGTGGCTTTTCCAGGTGTGTAACACTCAGTGAAATGATATATATAAATTATTAAGACAACAACATGAAGCCATGCAAACCTATGGCACTTTGTGTTGTCCCACTTTGTCACTTTTTAAAAAGAAAACAACACAACAAACCCTTCAGTATAGCACAAGAGTGGGATTTCAAGCTTTTACTGGGTTAAGAGCCTGGGCTAGCACAGGAGCTCCGAAATGCAGGCAAGGAAATTTCAGCATGAATTGAAGAAGAAAGATCTGCTTTGTGCAGTGCTTTTCAGAGCAAAAAAAAATTTAAAAACCTATTTACTTTGTATAAACTTCAGAGGAAATTTCTTGAAATCTCTTCTCTGTGTGGGTGTTAAAAGTGAATGTTCCAAGAGGCCACAGAGAGTAAGATTAGACAGATGTTGTCAGCAACACGACCACAAGAAAAGTTGTGATTGACCTATTATTAATAGAGAGCTACAAAAAAAAAAAAAAACCAAACCCAACAACGCTCAAGAAACTTCAGGGATTCGATTGAAACCCACAAAAGTAAGGAAATTCAGACATCAGGGTGAAACTGCTTCACTGTGCCAAATCACCCTGGCAGATGATGTTTGTGTTGTGTCTGCCCCCAAAAGTGCCAAGGATGTGGCCACGGGGTGCAGCTCTCCCCACTGAAGGGTATTGGTTACAGCAATGCCCTCCTTAATAAAACACATCTCCCCAGATTTTTCCATTCGGAGACTGTTCTACAGGCCAATAAGGTTCAGTCTGACAGAATTTGTTCTGACATTTAGGTTAAAGAGTTCTTACCTTGCACTACGCCACCTTGGCGTTCCCACTGCAACAATTAAAGCAATTTCCCTCATCCCTTGTTTCAAAATTCAGAAATGCTTAAATTATTCCAACTGTCTTTAATGAATGGACCAAGAGCCATTGTGGTATTGACATTATCCATTTCTGCTATTTAGGTTCTGATAGAAATACAAGAAAATAGAGTTTTTGTTGTTGTTCTTTCTAAATAAATAAATAAATAAAGCTCTTAAAATTACTAAGACATTTAGGAGAGAGAGCATTTTCTCTGATTTACCACTGAATTATGGAACCAGTGAGAGTGGAATGGACCAGCTCAAAGTAAGATTATCCAGAACTGGTTTCTCAGGATTATGCCAAGTCAGGTTTAAGTCTCTCCAAAAATGGAGACCCCACAACCTCTCTGTATGCAAATAAATATATGGAAAATACAGGTTAGATTTTAGAAATATAATTTAAGACATGTTTACCAATGATCCTGATAAATGCAGTGTGAAAAAGGGACATCCCAATAAATCTCACTGAAACAATTCTGGACAAGTGTTTCAGAGAATGAGACTCAAAGGAGCTGAAAAGCTGAAAACAAAAGTTCTAAAATATTTTGAAGTGCTGGTAAAACAGTAAAGTTTGCAGTTTCTTTTTATTGTCTCACTGACCACTTCTGTCTGGTTTACAGGCTGCTAAGCCCTTCTTTGTAGTGTTGTGATTGACTTTTAAGAAGTGTTATTAGACTATTGGCTGAAAACAGAGTTTTCAAACGCAGGCATCAGTTCAGCTGCGGCTGGGAGGAATGAGGAGCGCGACACCTCTGCACAAATCCTCGTGGCAATTCTCTTATTATTAAAAGCTTAACTTCTGGTTGCATCTCCATCATTTTTCACACTTCAGCACTACCTGCCAGTCAAACTGAAAGGTGGAATATTTTAAAATCACCCTGTCTTAGAATCTGTAAGCATGTAAGTAAATCCAACACGCATTGTCATCTTCCGTGTTCAAATACAACTCTGAGGAACAAAAACTCAAGTCAAAACCAGGTTGTTTTCAGGACAGTGACATTCCTCAGGCTGTTGTTTTGGGCAGGAATGCAGAACAGGTGAGGAGCAATGATAAAGATGAAGATGACACAGTTGGCTGCTGTCCCACCACCTTTAGCACAAAAGGTGAATCCTGCTTGTGCAGCTGCTCCTGACTCTATGAGATGTGCTGGCTGAGGAAGCACCTCGCCTTCCCTTCCCATTCACTGAAGGAGGACTCAGTCCTCCTGGGTTCCCAGGGGATGAAAAAGTAGATAAAAAGATGAAATTTAGAACTCAGAAAATCCCCACCTGTTTTTCTAGTCAGCTTTAAGCTTCGTGTTTTTTGAAAGGTTAAAATCTGCAAGGCAGACACTGGATGTTTGACTGGGAAACTCTTCAGGCTTCTCTTGGTTTAGGGGTGGATTTTAGGAAAAGGTTCTTCCCCCAGAGGGTGGTTGGGCACTGCCCAGACTCCCCAGGGCAGTGGGCACAGCCCCAAGGCTGCCAGAGCTCAGGGAGCCTTTGAATGATGCTCTGGGGCACACGGGGTGACTCTTGGGGATGGAGTTGGACTAGACGGTCCTTGTGGGCCCCTTCCAACTCGGCATATGCCACGATTCTCATTGTGAAGACCCACACTTAGGAGCAGAAGTAATTCCACTTCCCATCCCACGGGAACAGCTCCGCCGGAGGCTCCTGCCTTCTCGCCACCTACCTGGGAGGATTTGGCCAGCTTCTGACTGTACTCCTTCTCCGTCTGCTTCAGCCGGTTGCTGGCCTGGAACACACAGAGGAGACAACCCTGTGAGCTCAGGGGAGGAGCGTGTCCAGCCACGGTGCCACCGTGCCCTGGGCTGGCACCTCACCCAGCACCAGCCCCAACGCCCTTCTGGGGCAGCCAAAAAACCACAAGGGCTTGGCTTTGATCTCGGGCCAACTATTCATCGCCTAAAAGAGGGGAGAAATTGTACCTCTGCTGCCAATTATTATAAAAACATAAAGACTTGGCGGATTAGAGAAAAAAAAAAGAGGAGAGAATGAGTGTGTGTGTGTGTCTGTGTGTGTCTGTGTCTCTGTGTGTCTGTGTGTGTCTGTGTATGTCAGGGGAAGGAGGAAACACACACAACTGAGTTTATCAGGATCAATTTGTTTCTGAACAGAGGGGAATAAAACAAGGAGAAAGTCCCAGGCACAGGCTGCCATGGGAGGACACAGCCCCACATCTTGGTGCCTTCCCATGGAAAGGTGAAGATGACATGGAAAATCCACCCAGGATGCAGCTGAACCAGCTCTTGGACACACAGCTCTTTCCCTCTTCCAGCATTTTTTTTTCACAATTCAAAGATAAAGAATAAAACAAAGTGAGAACAAGGCTGCTCTGTCACAGCAGAATCCAGCAAGCAAACATTTCTGTAACTGCAGGAAAAATAGCTCTTCACATTTTTTTTCCCCCAAATAATTTAATTTCAGAAATAATTCAATTATAGTGATATAAATAAAGAATCAATTCCATTTCAGGACAGAATTGTGACTTGTATTTCTCCTGCAGCCACCAGCCCAGCCCCACCACGCTGTCCTCAGGTGAACTGCCGAGCGCTCTCCTCTCCTTGGCTCTGAAATCCCAGGACAGGTGTCTAAGACAAATATTTTCTTAGGGGGGACAGAATATTCCGCAGCTGAGTTCTGAAGCAAATTTAAGCTGATTAAGTTTTCAAAACCTATCTGACCTCCTGCTCAAAGCTTTGATCTGTCATCCTTAGTTTTCCGGCCCCCAAGCACGGCTCCGGCCGCTGCCCCCGACCCCGGGGGGACCACGGGGGCCCCCAAAGCCTCTGGACCCTGCCTGGACCCGGGTTTGGGACTGAAACTCCACCCCTGCCAACCCCAGGGATGTCAGGCGAGCAAATCAAGTCTGATTGATGTCACTGAACTATAAATTTAGGAGCTTAAGGCTGCTGAGAGTTTGGGAATCGCCACGGTAGGGCTGGAATCCTCCTCTGCAATCCGAGGGGTTTTGGAAGGTTAATTTAAATATATTACAGCCAGTTCAAAGGAATCTTCAGCTTCACATGATATGGAACTGAAGGTCCTGAATCCCTGCAAATTCCAAGTAATGAAACATGAGAATGTCTCTACTTCATCTGTTTGTTGGCACTAAGAAACATACTCAAATTACTAAGAAATCAGTACTCAAACTTCATTTATCAATTAACAAATTTGATGATTTGCCATCGTACTTTGATAATTCACCACTGTTTCTGAGAACACGTTTTTGCAGGGTTTTGCTATAACTAATGGCACTATGTATTGGTTTAAACCAGCATACAAAAGAACTCTGGAGCACCAGACAAATTAAATTTCACTTTTTGTACCCTTATCATTCGAAGTGTGCCACAGACACTGTAAGGGCATAAATCAAAGGAGTGGTGACACAGCAGTTAACCCACAGACTGTCCTGCTCCATTTCTCTTTGTACTCAGCTGACCCATGTTAACACTTTCCCATTGTACTGCAGTCCAGTCTCACATGATGTTTTACTACTCCTGCATATCTTCAGGGAAAAAAAGTAAAAAATAAATTACAGTAAAAGTATAAATTACTGTTCCTCCCAGAAAGGCAGAGAGACTCCTCAGATCACGTTACAGCTGCTCTCACTCAACTTGCCTGGGGTAAAAGCCCTCATCCTTCATAGAAGCAGCTTCATAACCTCCTGAACCCATAGAAGAAATCCCAATAAATAATAAAAAACTCACTCATAACTTCCATAAACAAATTAGAATTTGTTTGTTCACAGTGAGTAGAACCAGGCTGACCTCTGAGAGACATGGCAGAGGTGATCCAAAGGAAAGAGACACCGAAGTTCAATGGTTTATTCCTGACTGAAGGCAACGAAACTATACCCTACCACTTCACTTAAAGGGAATTGCAATATTTTACAATGGCTTTAACAAATTCCGATCAGCAAAATATTTATAAGTTGTCTCCAAGTCGTCAACAAGCCACAAATCCTCGAGTTCCCTTCCAGTTCCAAACATCCCTGTTTGAGGGGTCTGAATTCCAGAGCTCCCAAAGCTCCCACTGGAGGTTGCCCAAGGATTGGCTCCAGCTCAGAGTGGCTGTCCCAGTCCTGTGCACTAAAAACGATGGATGCTCCTCTCCAGAACCCAAAGGAGGGTCACAGGGAGGCTGCAGAGGGGCTTGGGGAGGGCACGCAGCTGCAGGATGAGGGGGAACGGCCTTGAGATGAAGGAGGGCAGGGTTGGATGGGATATTGGGATGGAATTCCTCCCTGGAAGGCTGGGGAGACCCTGGCACAGGTTGGTCAGAGAAGACATGGCTGTCCCAATCCAAGACCAGGCTGGATGGGGTTTGGAGTAACCTGGGATAGTGGGGTGTCCCTGCTCACGGCTGGGGTAACATGGGATGGGCTTTAAAGTCCCTTCCCACCTGGACAATTCCAGGATTCCATGACTCCTGCTTGACTTCAGGTTCTCTCTGTAACACCCAACAGGTCTTGCATCATCACAGAATGGCCTGCCTAGAGAGGTGGTGGATTCACCGTCCCTGGAGGTTTTTAAACTGAGATTGGACGTGACACTGAGTGCCATGATCTGGTAAATGGACTGGAGTTGGACCAAGGGTTGGACTTGATGATCTCGGAGGTCTTTTCCGACCCAATCGATTCTATGATTCTATGATCACGACCCACGGGGACCAGCACCAGCACAGCTCTGCAAAGGTCAGCTGAAGAGACGGAACTCCTGCTGATCCCTCTTCCATTGCCATCTTTCCCTGCAGAAACACAAAGCGTCTCCTTTTCCAAAACCTGTCCCTGAAGGGATCTCACCCCCCTTGGCAGAAGCTGCAGTGGTGCTGCCAGGGCAGGCAGAGACCTCCTGCCATGGGGCATGGGCAGCCCCGCGGCGCCCCCAAACTGCCCTTCACTCCTTTTGATTTTAAGGAATGAGTTACAGCAGAGCAAACCCACCCCCAGCTGTGTATGGCGAGCATTTATATCACATTTATCTCCACGAAGGAGAAGGTTCACCCTGGCCTGGTGCACTCACACAGCACTTGCCTGGGGTTCTGCTTTCCCAACTCTCACGAGTTGCCTCTGTGCTATTCTAAGGGCATTCCCTCCCTTTCAGGTTATTGCTGTTTCAGAAACATGACAGATAAGAATCCATTTGGAAGGTCGGCCAATCTTCATTCAAGTCCAACTCTTTTTCTAGCAATGGGCAGTGCTGCAAATGCAGTTAATGGTCTGAAAGCAGCTTCTCAGCGCGAGAAACGGCTGCTGAAATTCCCACTTGGGAGAAAATTTGTCAGAAATATCAAGTGGAATATCCATTTTTATAATGAAAAAGGTTTAAATTGGATAAGCCATAGAGGAATTCCACTGATTCAGAAATTACCTTCTGTTTAGTTTCACACAGTTAATACATATTTTAGCTAAAATTATCTGATTATGATGATTTTACATGCAGTTATTTTATATTTCAGAGTGAGGACTTTTGCATTAAAAAGATTATGTCCTTGTTACAGTTAATTGCTTTTAAAACCCAACTATAATTCTTTAACAAGCCTCAAAGCATCATATTGTGGTTGCTGAGCAAAACTGCATCGACTTCACCAGAACATTTCGCACCAAAATTAAAAATGGTATTAGCACTACAGATGTGGTGGCTGAATTAGTGGGTGCTGCTCCAGCACAGCCCCTTTTTTCATGTTCCCCTTTCATGGAGTGGAGCAGCATTGCTAAAAGAGCAAAGGTTCTGTGATGAGGCCACACCGCAAAAGCACAGCGTGTCCTACCCTTATTACGAAGTATTTATGTGCTATTTTTAAGGTGTAGGGTGTATTTGAGGGGACTTTTAGTTCTGGTTCCACCTGATGGAGCACATGCCCTTGGTGTCCCTGCTCATGGCTGGGGGTGGTCCCTTCCAACCCAAACCATTCCATGATTCTGTGACACAGTTCTGTGATGGGCTTGGCAGTGTTGGGTTTAAGATTGGACTCAATGACCTTGAAAGTATTTTCCAGCCTAAATGATTCCATGGTTCTCCATCCTCATAATTCTCACTAGAGGGTTATATATATATATTTATATATAATTACACACGCAATCATATTCACTAATAGAAAAGCAGATTTAAGAACTCTTCTGTTTAGGGTACTACCTATGAAAAAATAATTTTTTTAAATGCCTGCAACTAGATAAATGTGGCCATACATAACCTGATCCTCCATAATTAGTGTGAGATAAAAGTGTAAGCAAACTTAAAAAAAAAAAAAAAAAGGAGGAAAAAAATCAAAGGGGGGGGGAAAGAGAAGAAAGAAAACTTGCTCCAGGGAAGAAGCAACTGTTCTCTGATGTGCATCAAGGAATTTAACATCAAAGAACTAATGTAAATGGGGCCCATTTACCTCAAAACACAACACACCACTCCACATTCTGGAATATTTCTATTTAAGTTTGACAGCATTATGCTTTGTACCAAAACTCAAGATTGTGTAATTTGATAGATGTCAAAAGAAAATGACCTTCAGGATGGCTAACAGTGGCAATTTGTGTTATTAAGTATCTTAAAACTCTCTGTGCAGCGTCTGTTTAAACTTCAGAGATCAGCAGATCACCTTTTAAGTCATCTGATTGTACATAAAAATTCCATTTCAACCTGAAAGCCTGAAATATGTCTTTTCCTCCTGTTCCTTTCAGAGTGACAGTGACCACTTCAGCAAAACTCTGCTCCTTCCTACTGCTCTCCCCAGCAGTGGGATACCAAATGAAAGCTGAACACTGAAAACAGCCCATCAGTTCAAATATGGAATCTGAACCACCCAAAAGACCATTAAAAGTAGTTGAATATCCAAAATTATGTTAACAGAATAATTAGTCAAGTACCAAATGACTTCAAGGGTTTTGAAACTGAATGATAGAAATCCCCAAATCCTATTAATATTCTATTTTACGTTTCACTTTTGGAGGTCTATAAATCTTTTTCTTTAAACGTACATCTTTAGGAGCAAAAAAAAACCACCCCTCTCATTCACGCTGGAAAAAAGCAAGACTGACTGGAAATGAATTTGACACTGCCTGTCCACAGACTTGCCTTTCTGCAGGGCGTTGCAATCCTGTGCTTAATGGGAGCCCTCTGAGAAACTGCTCCTGCAAACTGTGCCTTAGGAAAACTCGGCATTCCAGACTCTTCATTTAAACCAACAGTGTTCTCCTGTTAGTTCTGAAATTACACAGAGAAATTAACTGCAGACATTTAACTCTCCCAAAAATTCCCCATTGGGACTTCAACTGTGGGTGCCCAAGTTACACCATCCTTACACCACGATGTAATTACCACCTTCATCTAAATGGGTTTACTGAGCATCTACATATTGCCCAGCATCACCAATGCTGATTTCCATCCAGGACCAGGCACTTTATTGAAAACAAACTGCACGATTTGGCCTAAAACACAAGCCTGGTGTAGCAGATAAAGTTTTAAAATCAGAGTAATAGTCCGGGTTTGTCACGTGAAATTGTTTAATCCCTTTAACTATCCTTTCTACAAGACCATCCTGGTGAGTGTATCAGGCACTGAGAGGACTGACAGTGAATTATGGCTCAGTCTGAACCTGCACTGGGACATTTGGCCATCAGATTGCTCCGCGTGATGAGCACCGGGCTGGGAACCCCGGAGGGCACAGGCAGAGCTGCCAGTCCCTTGGGATTGGCTCTCATCAGATATCCAGGAGACAACCATCGGCCAGATCAGTGCTGTGTGTTGTGAGCACAGAGATCCCTGCGAAGGAGTGGCTTCAAATGATCCTAATACCTGGGGCTGCTTCCCACCCCTATCCACCACCGGGCACAGCCTCATGGAACACCTCTCAGTAACTTCACACCAGCTCTTGGGGCACTTTGGTGGCTCTTTGGGGACATCTTGGGGGTAGTTGGCTTTGATACCACAGCACGATCCCTTCTTTTGCCCAACACTTAAATAACATGAACTGAGTAAAGCCGGTGAAGACGTGGAGAAAGCAACACTCTCCACTTGAGGGTCCCGAAGCCCAGTTTGCCCCCATCTACGTGCCTCAATCTGGGAGAGCACAACCATCACGATTTTTAGTATTTCCTGGTTTTCTTCTCTTCTGTCCAACTAAATGAACGTGGTTCTTCAAAGTGGGTTTAGGACGTTACATCAAAAGTGGTGGCACGTTCTTCTTTCAGAGCTTTAACAAAGAAAACGTGCAGCCCAGAGGAATTATTTGAGCTTTTATGAGCTGCCTTTATCCCTCAGGAGCACCGGGCATTCCTCTGAGCTGGCTCACGTGCTCTGCCTCTCTCCCACTCTAATACAAAGAGCTTTACAGAGTCACTCAGGCCCAGATGTTTTTGGTCCCCAAACAGCTGCCACCCAGTAAAATCACCAAGGGACAGGGTGCTAAACATCTTTGAAGATGCAAGTCAAAGCTAAAGCTTCCTCCACAACCAGAAGGGAATGGCACTGAGATGTGACACTGATCCATGGCTTGACTCACTTAAGGACTATTTAATAGGAGCTTTACAATACACAATTCTTGCAGAAATTGGAGATTTCTGAGACCCAGGCACTTGATCGTTATGTATCAGCTATGTTTACATGCCTTGATTTTTGCCAAGGGGAGACTATAAGGCTCCTGAAACAATTATAAAGGGATAAGAGCAAGATTTTTAGTTTTTAGATGCTGCACTGCTGTCTAAAGTTAAATTTTGTGGCAGTAACAAGGATTTGAGTGGCTTGAAAATAATGAATGGCTAGAAAAACGTCCTATGTATCATTTTGAGACAGAATCTTTTTTATTAAATAGAAGGAAAACTGGAAACAAGAGGACAGACTGTACCACTAGATTAACTCATCACTAAGTTAAGTCAGTATTATGAAGTGACATCATTAGATGAGAGCCCAAAAAAAAGTTAAGCTTCTGCAGTTGGAAAGACAAACACTGCAAATACAACCAAATCCCTGAACAAATCTATGATCTGAAGCCGTCAGAGTTCCTTAGCAAGATTATGCTCGATTACTTTCTGGAGTATTAAATACAACAAAGCTCCCCCAAAAGAGCGACAACTTCCCGGAGCCAGAACCCATTAATGAGCCGATGAGTAACTGTGCAAGTCCAGCAAAGGCCCAATTAAAAGGAGAATGGAATATATTGCTCAATCATCAAGCCATTAAAAACATAAAGAAGATATTGCAAGACTCTCAACATTCCCAATGTTTAATTATTTATCCTTCTCCATCCTGCAGCTGTAGGTCAGAATTAACTCCTCTGAACTAAAAACAGGAGAACTCTTTTGGGGATTTGTACCTTACTCACTTTCAAGCAAATATTCAAATTCATTTCAAATTCACACAAGAACTGCAACAGTTTCACCTAAATCAGATTTTCTACAAGTTAAACACCCCTCCTACACTCAGATGTGATTGTGAAACTACTTTGATCTCTGTTCCCAAATTTATTGCTCTGTGTAATCCATGACAAAATATAATGTGATTTACTGTATCTCTATATGACAGCCCAGCAGCTGACAGAACTTAATAATTTAGCATAAGAAAAAACCCCTCCTGGCACCAAAATATACAAATCATAATTGAGGCACTTTAGTATCATGTTACAATGAAGCACATGCAGACTGATCATAAGAACTTCAAAACAATGCGAATTCTTTCTCACCCGTTTAAGGAAGGTGGGTTTTACTCTGACATGTTCTGCAGCTGTAAGCAAGTCATTTTGGAACACTTTGCTTTCTTCATATTAAAAACTCCAAAGGACTAATTGCATTGTTTTACCCCATCCCTATTTCCCAAACACTCCTTCCCCTCCAAAAAGAAGAATAAAAAAACACCTGCAGCTTTTCTCTATTATAAGGATATGAAAAAAGAGCAAATGAGTGTAAACAATGTCTTCAAATTGTGCCAGAATTTAAATATGCAATGAAGATGTTTTATATTAGTTTGGACTTGATCACTGGGCATTTTTTCTATATAAAACTATTCATAAATTTGAATTTTTTACTGAATGACCTAAACATGGATGTGATGGACACCTTCCATGGGGAGGCTCTTGGGTAGGCTCTCACTGACTCTTGGGTTTGGGGGACTTGGGAAAGTCTTTGTGTCAGGGATGCTTCACCCCAGAAACTTCCCATCAGAGTAAGAAGTGGAGCTCTTGGCATGGGATGCAGGAGAAATTCTTACTTTTAACTCCAAGTAACAAACACCAGTTACTGCTGTATGCACAACCCAAACCATGAAGGATTCCCAGTGAAACCAGCAGGGACCAGGACCCAGTCCCTGGGCAATGGCTGTAGGACCTGTCCTGCCACCCTTGACCAGAAGACCAGACCTTATGGTGCTCGTTCAGTAATTCTGAAATTATCAACAAATTAATTGGCTGGGTTGTTAAAAAACCCAAACACCAGTAATCTCACATCACAGTCAGTACTGTCCTTGCTTGATGCTGAAGGAAGGACTGAAACCTTCTCTGGGGCACATTATCAGCACCTTATTTGAAAATCCTATGCAAGAAGCTGCTCAAAAAAGAAGTGTCCCACTATAGCACAGTGTCTGAAGAGTCTTGAAAAAGTTTATAAAACATTCTATTATGACAAAACTGTTATATAAAATAGTTATTCTTAATTAGGAAGTGGTCACTTACACTGTGACCTTAACTCCAAAGTCCCCAGGCACCTTAGTTTTATGGGGACTTCCCACCAGTCAGACATGGGGTGATTGCAACAGGTACAGACTGGAAAATATTGTAAATGTCAGATTTTACTTAAACTGACAGGAACCTCAGAGTACAACTAACTGTTACATCATTAAAGTCCACAAGCAGGATGTGCCTGGCTCTGGCCAGGTTTTATGTCATCTTGGAGTCCCATCTCTCCAGAGGGACCATTTTACAACTGCACTGACATCAGAAGAACTGCAGTCCCAAAACTAAAGTGTTTAACTCTTTTTGGTGGTTTTTTTTTTAACTGCAGCTTCATCCTGTCATCAAATAACATGTGTGTTCTGTACAGTCAATACACAAAAATGTAAATTACTTCTCCACAAGAAAAGCAGCGCTGAAAGAGAATTAGTTGTTCCTGGAACCTGCATAAACCTTTAACAGAACGAGTCAAAATAACTATTTAAACATAGAAGTCAATAACAAACTGAATGCTGGCAATTATTTAGAGAGGAGGAAAAAACCCAAACCAACGCCTTTCTCCCACTCCAATTTTTTCATGTGTGCTGCTCAGAGGGAGCTTTTTCAGGAGGTATTTTCAGTGTCCCAGGGTTGCTCCCTTTGGGCATTGTCACGGCCACCGCTCGGCTCAGCTCCCGCTTTGGGAACGCTCATTCCCTGTGCCAAAGGAACCCCCGGCAGGCGCCGAGCCCCACATTGGCACACGCTGAGCCACGCTCTGCCCCTGCCTTTAGTCATGGCTGGCAAACCTCAGCACGCCCCGGGCTCTGTCCGGCCCCTTCCACTGGGCTGAGGAGCGTCCCTGCCCCAAGGGCTGCCGGAGCAACCTGGGACACACCTGGTGCTGCTGGAAGGAGAGGAGCCCAACGGCAGCTCTGGGCGCTCTCCACAGCATCACACAATGGTTTGGGTGGGAAGGGACCGTGAAGACCAGCCAGTCCCACCCCCCTGACATGTCCCTTCCACCAGCCCAGGTTGCTCCAAGCCACGTCCAACCTGGCCTTGGGACTTCCAGGGATGGGGCAGCCACAGCTTCTCTGCCCAACCTTTGCCAGGGACTCACCACTCTCACAGGAAACAATTCCTTCCCAAGGTGGCTCAAGACTCTGCAAAAAAACCCTAAAACTTTAGCCAGGTCAACTAGATATTTACAGAAAATGCTAAAAACACACAAGTATTTTATAGACACCGAGCAGGAACAAAAACAAAAGCCTGCTGACAATCCTCCCAGTGCCCTGAGAATCTCCAAAGGGCACCAATCCTGATGGAGCCTGAAGGGTTAAGGGACTGCTCAGGAACTGCTGTGACAATAAACAGTGTAGTAGCTTGAAAGTCGAGATTTTTAAGCCACAGAAAATCAAAGACCTCAATAAATTGCGTGCCTCTACTGAAAAGCTGCCTAGAAATACCAACAAATATATAAATGTTCAGAGCAGTTGTAATGAAAAGTGTTGCCCTGTTTGTGCCCCTCAGTGCCCTCCCTCCCATCG
The DNA here is from genome assembly GCA_013396735.1 of Grallaria varia. Classification (NCBI taxonomy): domain Eukaryota; kingdom Metazoa; phylum Chordata; class Aves; order Passeriformes; family Formicariidae; genus Grallaria; species Grallaria varia. Next base: position 385,554 of record VWZG01001504.1, read on the forward strand.
CCACAGCAGCAGGACCATGGGGTGGGCAATGCCACGGGAATCCTGGATATCCTTCTGCCCGTTTGAACTTGCATTTTTCTTCTCATTTAACTACAAACCATTTCCTTTGTGTTTCCTCATGTTCACATTACCAAGAGTCCGCAGTGACACAAAGCAATCCACACAGAAATCAACATTACTCACAAAGCAGATCAGAGGAATGAGATCCCTCACTTGAGAATGGATTGACCTTCGGAAAATCTGGAGTCAGATTGTTCCACGCCTAAACAGTGAAATTCAGCTTCCCACTGGATTTTTAAGCAATTTTCATAGAATTGGCAGAGAAAAAAGTAAATTTAGAGAACTATTTTTTTCCTCCCATATTGTCCTAAATTTCAAGGTAACAAGATCTAGCAGAAAAATAAAAAACATTTTAAAAAAACAATTTCAAGGCTCATGCTGTAATTAAGATGCTTTTTCTTTTCCCCCTCTTGGATAAAATCTCCTTCATCAAAGTTCTGTGGACTGTAATAGGATCAGGATTTAAACTAAGTTAGCTGAAACTGGTACTTTTGAGCTTTAAATGGAGTTTGCCCTCTTAAAGTGCTTTGACTTTTGGACCTTGTGGCCAATTTTCACAGCTCTGCACTTGGAAGACAGAAAGGAAGCAGAATGGGAGAGGGAGATTAGAGGGTAATGCCAGGTATTTTCACATGTCTGCAAGAGACTTTGCAGCAGAGATACTTTTTCCTTTTCCCCTCCTATCTTTTACTCAACATGTGCTCTTCAGATTAGATGCAAAAATAGGGAAGTAGGTTAAATAAAAAAAATCTTCAATAGCAGTTAATATAGCTGAAAATTAGCAAATTTTTTGAAAAACAGAAAAAAATCCAACAAATTAAAAACCCCAGTATTTCTGACAGAAATGACAATTCAAGACTATTAAAGATATTGCCCTATGAAGGATTATTTGTAACTTTAATTTGAGGATGTAAAGAAGTTAACTTTTCTTTTGCTATACTACACATGTAAAAAAAGATCAAAGAAAGAAAAGAATTGAGATTCAAATTCCATTTTTAAGCAAAAATGACAATGTCTTCCTGAGTTAAAATTAATCCTTTAATGATGAATTTCAAAGGTTTAAATACTTTCTGTGACCTTGGCTTTAAATAATTATGCCGAGCGGAGCTTTCCTTACATTCAGAAAAGATCCTGAATTGTTGATCACAGCCATTTTAATGGCTTCAGCCTGGCTCATTTCCAGCATAATCCCCCCAATGCTCTTTAAAATTACCCACCAAGAACCTGACGCAGGTAAATGAAATGTCACTTGCACAAAGGCTGCTCCAACAGTCCCTGCAGATTGTTAATTTGTGCCACTGTACATTCCTTTGCAAGGAAATGTACGATTTAGTGCATTAATGCCCAATAAAAGACACTTCAACAACCATCTGCTTACACATCCACAGCATCCATCATAAATATTAAGTAGGGGTTTTTTTGGTTTAGCTTTTGAAATAAAACTCCCACGTTTCAGCTCCCTAATGTGAGGAAGTACTTGAATTCAAGCCACGGGTCCAAGGGGATGCTCAGCAAGCAGAGGTGTGGGCAGGGACCCCACGGAACAGAAGGGGGAGGGAAACCTGCACAGATCTAAACCATAAATTCCTATTTTCAAGCCTTTCCCAGAGCCCTTGCTCACTTGATGCACACAGGCAATGTCAGGCCAGCCACTGTTAGCAACTAGACCCGATTTCCTTGCAGTTTTAGCCTGAATTTTTGCCTCTTTAAGAACTTACCTTTATTTTAAGGGGGAAAAACTTGGTTAGGCTGAACCACCACTTCCTACTGCCTATTCCAGCACAGGAAGGTTCGCCTGGTCCTTGGCTGGCTTTCCCTGTGAAATCACCTGTGTTTTCAAAGTCCTGCTGGCTCCCAAGCACCTCGGGGCACCTTCCATCCGCCGTGGGTGCTCCCAGGGTCCGAGCCACGGCCTCGGGATGTTCAGAGCCAAGGTTTTCACTCCAGAACCACGGGGTGTCCCACCCTCGTGCCGTGACTCCGGCACCAACAGCAGACCTACAGCAGATGGCTTGTTTTCTCCAACTCCACTGACCCCTGAAACATTTTTCCACAGGGAAGCTTCACTTTTGGGGTTCCTGCTCCGTTGACTCTGTGCCCCACAGCTCTGCAATCCTCTTACCTTGTCCAAGACCTTCTCTGTCTCCACCGCGTGGCGTTTTTTCAGGTCCAGGATCGTTTTTTCCGTCTCCACCTTCACCTTGCTCACTGCTGCCTCCTTGTCTCGGGCCACCTTCAGCATCTCCTCGTCCCGCTGCCGGCTCAGGTCCAGCAGCTGCTGGTTCCACAGCGAGTTCGCCTCAAGGAGCTCTTCCTTCAGCTTGAGGATTTGGTTCTCCAGGTTACAGATGACCTGCCCCAAAAGAGAACACCCAAAAAGTGAGGAAACCTGAACCCATGGGATGAAAACCCGCTCGCTTTCCCCAGGCAGGCTGTCAGCTGGGGCAGCAGCACCCAGAGGGTGCTCCATCCCTTTTCCTGGCATCTCCTACTGCTCTTCCCTTTCCCTTCGTGCCTGCAGATGAACACAGCTCCCCCTGCCCAAAGCACTGGCAAGACTGGCATTTTTGGTACCTCTACAGGTGAAGAAACGCAGTTTATGGCATATAATCACTATATTTACCATCTATGCCTTTTTTCATTATCCTTAAGAAACGACCTGCCCCTTCCAGTGAGGTATCAGCGTATCATCAATCATTTATCAATCGCTCCCAGCTCATTGTACAGAACATACTCATTGTACAGAACACAACCATTGTACAGAACACACCCATTGTACAGAACACACTCATTGTACCCCTCATTGTACAGAACACACTCATTGTACAGAACACAACCATTGTACAGAACTCAACCATTGTACAGAACTCAACCATTGTACAGAACACACCCATTGCACTCCTCATTGTACAGAACACACTCATTGTACAGAACACACTCATTGTACAGAACACACTCTGCTATTTTATAGTAGCAGACACACATTCACAACTTCAACTGTATACTTGCATATAACCCTTACTAGTCACTTTTCTCACTCCATTTCTTCCACAGGTTCTCGATTGAAGTAGAGGAACACCTGGGATGTAAAGCATTGTCCTCACAGCCAAGTGCAATGTGTGATGCTGCAAGCACATGTATGCTTTAATTCATATAATTCTGAAAATTAGCATTTTCACTAAAACCTCACACAGCATTTCTCCTTTTCGGTTCCTTCTGCTTCACAAGGAACTTTGGAGTTCCCTGGAATGTGATAATACTGAGAGGAGAAACTGATGTTCTACCAAACAAATGCAAGTGACTCATCTCAAAGCTTATTAAAGGTTTCACAAAAAAACCTGATGAAAACTGGTGTATATTTAAAGTTCCCATGGCCCTGGATTGCCAGTTACTGATTCTCTCTCTCTCCAACTACTATTTTTCTTCTTCAGACGTTTTTAAGACACTGTCTGTGCTCAGCTAAACCACCCATTTGCAGTCCCTGAGAACCACATTACTACACAACTTTGAAACAGAAACATTCATTTCTGACCAAAGTTGGGACATGAATGACTATCAGATCTATTGCCTCGTGCATTAATCTCCCAAGACAGATCATTATAAATACTGTCATCTGAGAGAGAGGAAAAAAAAGTCAAGGCTTGAAACTTTGCCTATTTTTCAAGCTATTTGAAGTACATGGTGTAACAAAAGACATCTTCTCCCTCCAAACCTTCAGTTTGGCCTTCAGCTATCACAGCTGGAACACGCATTTGATAATATTAACCCCCTCAGAAACTTATTTTGCTTCCATGCTTTCTTAATTACTCCTTGGCATGACTCCCTACTGTGTCAAAGGTAAAGCTGTGTGTATGGTGGAGAAGGGCCGAGCACGTCATTTGTGTACAGAACCCCAACACAGCCACATTTTTCAGCTCTATCAGCATCATCTCAAACATATGGTTCGTGTAGTGTAATCTCCACTAGATCCTTTCCTTCCTTCCCCAAGCTTTTCCTCTACACATGTTTAATTTCTTATTAAATCCGTATACAGGCTGAAAATGTAAAGTACATTTCAGTATATAATTATAATCCACAATGTGCTTTTATAATTCTCTCGGAAAATTATTGCATCTCAAGATCACAAAAACATGACAGCCTGTCTGGCTTTCCCTTAACCAGAGAAACACCAACTCAATGAAGATAATAACTACCATTTCTGGTGGATGATACGGTCTGAGTTCCAAACTGACATAAGCAACATTTGGGTTTTTCAGCAGCTGTCCCAGTGCAAGTCCTGCCTGGAATAATCACAATTATCTTTTAATTCAGGAGAGCTCCTTTGGAGAGCTAATTCCCCCACCATTACCACGTTCCTTCTGGTTTCCCCCCAGCACCTTCTTTCCTTCTTAAAATAAAAAACTTCCTTTACCTACACCCTCCCACACTAAGTGAAACTAAGATATTACATTGCTCTGAAGTTCCCTAAAAAGTTTGTTAAAATATTTAGGATCAGAATACAGGCCTAACGTTTTACAGCGTAGGGAAAATTGGTTCATAAATGATATTATAAGGCAAAATAAAAGCTGGGTGAGTTCCTGACTCAACTGTTACATCTATTCTGCTTTACTTTGTTCTTTATTCAATAATTCTTATAAAAGTCAGTAGAAGATGAAATAGTGTTTTCTGCTGCCACAAGGAGAAAGGAGCAGCTCCCAACCTTCAGACCCCACACTGGAGCCAGCTGATAGTGGGCTGGATGTTATAGGTAAAGCAGCAGTAATTAACATGCAAAGGAGCATTAATGTTGGACCTAATAGATGGCAAAAGCAGATTTGGTTCTATGAGGAAAGAAGAAAGACTCTGGAGACGGGGTGATGGCAGCGAAACTAATATGATTAAAGGAGGCCCTTTGGAGCAACTTCACTGCCAGTAAGATGATGTTAAGAGACATCTAATCTCCCCAAAGTGACTGGAAAAAGCTTATATTGGGGATCACAGACACAGTTCTTGTCAATTACTTGCAAATAAGTCCAGTTCTCACAGCCAGATTAGTTTTTCCCATAAACAAAGTCAGTGGCAGAAGTAGATCACACACCAAAAACTCACTGCCTGCGACAACCCTGTGAGACAGAGCTCCGAGTGCTGGAGGAAATGAATCCCAAACTTTCCAGCACTAAGACTCTGTTACTCCACACGCCAGGTTTAATAAACTATTATTAGACTTAAATGTAGGCAAATTAGGAAAAAAACCCAGCAAGATGACTTAATTCTCAGTTGTGAAAAATCCATGAAATATAAAACTTATGAGCAACTGTCTTTTCTTAAGGATTCTGTGGGAAAATAAGAGCTGCAATTACAAAATCTCACTTCTCATGCTGGAGATCCAGAGGCACAATCCTTGCCTGGTTTCTTTGGAAAACTGACTCCTCTTTCTCAGTACTGGTTTCTTAAATTCTTCCCTGGCTGCCCAAATCTCCCTTTGGGAACCAAAAATGGTTTGCATGGTCCAAACAATAACTTGGACACGAGAGCTGCTGTGAGAGATACTCATCCTAAACACTCCATCTGAGCCAATTACTCGGGTGCTAAACTGGATTAAAGGTAAAATATAAAGACTTCACAGCATTTATTGGGTCCAAAATATTCTTGCTACTTGCTGGCTTTTATGGGTCAAAGCGTTGGAGTCTTTATTTCAGTTGTGTGGGTCCCTGAAATAAAAGAGATCTGTGTTGTGGAAAGGATGCAGAAGCTCACGGTGAGTCCCAGGATGGCCATGCCACAGGAACATGCCTCAAACAAGGAAGCATTTTTAAAAATGACTATTAATGACACAGGACAACAAGTGGAAAGACAACACTGGCTCACACAGTATCCCAAATGGAACAAAAATACGAATACATGAACTGTGTGACAGGGAAGGGATTTCACAGGAGTTTCTATGGCACACTTGTGTGCCCCATAGCTGAAGGAACTGCTGGCCAAGGTGGTGATTTCTATTTCTGTTTCAAAGCAATAACTCAGAATTCTGACTAAGAATATCTGTGCTGAAATAGTGTCATAAAAAGGGTGGGTCATAAGCCCACAGCAATTTGCCTGTAGGGAAAAAATAGACTTGAAAGAAAAAGAAGGTGGTTGGTCACTCACTTTGGCCCATTTAAAGTGCCAATAAACGTACTGCGTGTTATTTGGAAGGAAAACATGTGCTCTTAATTTAAAAAAGTAAATTGCAGAAGAAAATATAAAGTTGGCAAAAAGGTTAAATTAAAATCTGTTGCTGATGTCTGAAATTCTGCAACAGTTACGTGCAGCAGAGACGAGAAACGGACTCAGTGTCTACAGTTTAATTACAAACAATAATAATACGTATCCCCTTTATTTTTCAGGAGCTCCTAATTCGCCCCATGAGGCATTTCCTTGGACCAGTTCCCAAGGAAGAGGCTGGAGTGTGACCACACGGACCTCCCTGTGTCCCCCTGCGCTCATCCCACCCCAAACCACGTCCACCCCATCCCCACCCTCGGCTTCCAGCGCCGTCAGGGGCCTTTCAGAGACACAGAAACAAGGCAGGGGAGAGCTGGGATTGAATCCACCCCTAAGCCAATCCCAGGGCTCACCTCTGGACTCCTTCAGGTGTAAGTGACAACATCTCCCAGCAGATGAAGCTGCAGCAACCCTGGTTGTTCCTCCCCACGGGGCCATTAAACACCCCTGTGCTTCTCGGGGGGCTCAGGACAGCCCTGCAAACCCAAGGGGCAGAAGTTTTCAGTGCTGGGTTGACTTGGCGTTGGTCACAGATGACTGCACAGGGCTCAGCTCGCTGTGTTTGTCACTGGTGTGTGACACCTCAAAAAACCCACACCAGGACAGCCCAGGAGCTCTGAGCAGCACCATGGCCTCAGCTCTTGGGTCAGACCATCACAAAGGTCCTTTCCAGGATAAAAACCAAAAATATTAGCCTGTAACAGCCCTATCTGTGCCAAGAGCTTCCCAGCATTTCCTCATGTGGAAGAACACTAAGGCGTGCTGGGAACCTTCAGCTGGACCTTCTGAAAGGGACGTTTGTGTCTTTGGGTCTCCACGTGACAGTGACACACAGGGACCTGTGACACTCCTTACTGGGCACTGGATCTGTTGTGAAAGGAGATCAGCCCAGTCAAGGGAAAGGGAGTCTGCACTAAAAACAAATCTCACTTTGATGATGAAGAATTAAAAGGAAAATAAGGAATGAAGTAGAAACACCCAGTGATTCAGAGGCGACAATGATCCCTTTTCACCCGTGATCAGATGGACAGAGAGTCCCCTGTCAGTCACACAGCAACTGGTGACATATTTACTGCAAAATACCTTAGAAGGGATTACCTCTTGGCACTGGGCATGTGCCTCCTTCAGCTATCCTGTGAGCAAACAAAGCTTGATAAAATGCTGGGAAACAGATCATAAAAGTTCCTCGACCATCACGAAAACAGCCCGTGCATTTAACATAAAAGAATTCTGAAAAATGAACAGATATTTGCTGCTCTGAGCTTAGAAAAAAGTACAGCTGCAAGAACTTCAAATGTTGATTTGTGTTTAAACAAAATTGGTTTACGTTAATGAGTATTTCTGCCCCAGCTTCAGCAAGTCACAACAATCCTTCTCACAAGGGATCTCATTCTGGTTTGGGGGAACTATCCCTATGAATTTTATCCTTAAGAGATAAAAGAGATCAGCAGCCAAGGGCCAGGCACAATCCTAATGGCTCTCTATCTTTTTTCCACAAAGCATCCTACTGAGTCCAACTCAACTGATCCTTTAAAAAAACTGTTAGAGTTTTAAATCCAAGAGTCATTGAAATGGAGTAACTCAAGTTTTTAAAGCCATCTTGTAAATAAAGTGTTGTAACAAACTCAATTATGCCCATTTTAAACAACTATACCGAAAATATTTTCTATACCACAGTGAATTCAATTAAAATATGTCAAGAATTTATTATCCAATTTTCCTTGTGACTGGTAAAGTCAGCAATTCGTCAATATTATGAATCCTTTAAAAGATAAGATTTGATTAGCAAAGAGAACTACTGCAAATATCACACACATTATCACAGGGGTAACGATGTGGCAGAGCACAAATTAACAGGGATAAGTAATAAACAGCCATTTAACTTTCACAGCACAATCCATTACACTGTCAAGTTTAAATGCCTTTTGGGTAAGAACACATAGGCCCATAAATGTGGTACTTACAGGAGCAGATAAACGAAATGGTGTGAAATGAAGTGAAAATGAACAACAGTTCAAAACAAACAGGTTGGTCTCAGCTCCTAAGATCAGTCCTAAGAGCTCCTAAGAACATTCCTAAGAAAACTCTGACCAGAATGTTGGTGCTATTGCACAACTTCTTAACTAGGGCCCAACTTTACCCTATATATATCTATCTATATATATATATCTCACATATATATCCTATGTATGACCACATTGTGGTGATGGGGTGAAGTTATTAAGACATTCACACATGAAATGTTCCCAGTTTGGAACTCAGGTGGGATAAGATCCAGTTTGGGTCCTGCAGGAGAACTCACAGAAGCCAAAGCTGTGCTCACCAACCCACCCAGCACTCGAGGAGTGGCAGCTCTGGACTCAAACTGCTGAATATCCCGTGCCACAAACCTTTCAGCAAGAGCAGTGCTGGTGACAGCCAAGGGGCAAGTGTTTGCTGTTCAGCTGGGTCAGATGCCAATCCCATATTCCAGATCCCAATCCCCATATTCCAGGGCTCAGGCAAAGGTCTATGGGCTTCACCTCCACACAACCTCAGCTTTTCTCACCTTTCCAAAAGTACCCCTGACATCCCTCCTGAAAACATCCCCCGGGGCTTGTAAAGTGAGGTGTTGAGCTGCCAACTTACATTTTTATTCTATTCATTTTAGCAGCATTAAGCTGCATTTAAAGGTCAAATCTCTCTGCTCAGATTCTTTACTTGGACTCTTCCAGCACTGTGCATGCTCTGCCTCTAAAAATTATGAATCTCACCCCAAATCCTGCACTTCACATGGTCCCCAGAATAGTCCAGCACCCTTTAAGACTAGATTTTACATTTTAGTGGTGTATTTGCTCTATCTTTTTTTTTTGTTGTTCTATGGCTTAAGCGTTTTCCTGAAACACAGGGAAAGGGTTGACCCATGAAGAACAACGGTTACATTCAGCTTAGTTCCATTTTCAATAAAATGAATGAAAAAAAGAGTCTCCCCGTGTCATTCCTGTCAATAATCGAGTATAGGCAACATTTCCATGGGTGATCTGAACACCAACTGCTCACTAACCTTGCCATGTATGTCCCAAGGCTGAAAAGAGACGAGCAAGACCCAGGTACCAAAATGCCAGTAGGAAAATGCACACTGAAAATATTGGCCCTGCTCCTGTTTCCACACCTGAGAGAGGAGCAGGGTGCTTTGGAGATCTGCTGTGATGTGACATTCAGCAAAATGCAGTTTTTGATGATTTCTTTCCCAAAAGGAGTGCACTGAAACAGATCTGGACCTTCACAGAAGCCAGTGAGCTGCCTAAATCCCAGCTCATGTAAATGGCACTTCAGATACAAACTGGGCTTAAAAAAAAAAAAAAAAGAAAAAGAAAAAGGAGGGAGGCGTGGGGAGAAAGAAAGAAAATCAGACATCCATTTGAACAGCTCCACAAAGAGCTGAAAATTAACAGAGCTTATTTTGATTTCTTCATTTACATAAGTACATTTGATTCCAATTTAGTTAACAGCAGCCAGAAAGCAGAACCTCATATAGGCCTTCCCAATAAAATGAGTTTTACTCAAACAGAAGAACCTTGAGCTTACAAGTGTAATAAAAACAAGGCAGTGCACTGGTGAGTGAAAGGATTACTTACCACGTTGCAACTGAGATAAATGTAAATACATTTCCCATTTAACAGTTCTAAGACCTGTAACAGGCTCGGCCCTCTTGCCTGGAAGACAGATCCAGAATAGTTTCTTATTACCTGATTTACTGTATTTGCTTTGAAATAGATTAGTAAGGCAAAAATTAAAATATCCAAGCCTTCTTTCTCCTCTGCTTTTATCTGATGAAAGGAATGTTTACATTTGTATTCTTCTTTGTACAAACAAAAAGATTTGAATAACACTGCTAAGAGACCTACCAGGAAAGGACTCATTTCCTTCTGCCTTTCTACTAAGAATTTTAATGGAGACACTCACATGGGTCCGTAACAATCTGCATCAATGGAATTTAAATATGATGCAGATAAAAAAAAATCAGCCATAAATATCTGTTTAATACAGTGACCCCCTAAAATAACTTGTGACAGCAACAAAGAGATAAAATACAGAGAGGCTAAAATAATAAATGAAACTCTACATGTCTACCAACCACTACAATCTATCTCTAAATGCTGGCCGATGAAAATTACACCGAACATGTTTAGTCTTCCCTGTTTTTCTTTATGGAAAACTCTAAAACTTCAATTTTTGTGTTTTAGGATGTGAAAGGAAAATATTCCTTCCAGTTCTCCTTTTCACACCTCCTTGGAAGAAGCACGTTCTAGTTGAGTATCTTTAGTGTCAACCCTGCTATCAAAGAGATAAATGTGCCACCTCCTTGGGAGGATGACAATCCTAGACAAGGTTTTAGTCCAACCCAGGTGTCAGGCTGGACTCGAGGGCAGCAGGTGATGGCACCCCGTGTGACACACCCAGAGCTGGTGCTGTTTGAGTGTCCCTCTGTGCACCCTCATCCTCAAGGGATGGTTGCACCACTCCCACCATTCCCACCACCTCAACAGTGGCTCTTCTGGGTTGAGAGGGTTGAGATCTGATCTGATCTGATCTGTCCAAAATAAATGAAAACTCTGCATGACGTTTCTTCGCTTGAAAAGGAGAGGGTTTTTTGGCTCCGTATCTTCCTCTGGCACCTTTACATTGATCTTTGTCCTTTTCATCCCTCTCAGTTTGTTCCTGAATTCAGCTGATGCCACTTCGTTTTCTGAATGACAAACAGGCCACTGCACCCTGGGGTGGGAATTTCTCCAGATTTATTTATGCAACTGTTTTGAATCTACTGTACTTTGAATAAATATTTACACGGAGTTTAAACCTAACATCTAAATACACATGAAACATTCAGATTCTATGAAATACCAGTAAAATAAAATAACCCATTAAATACATCTATGTTTATATTTACTTCTCTCCAAAAAAAACCCACCCCAAAACACAACCTCAAAATCACATTAAGAGACAGGACCAACGTATGACTCCTCAGATGAATCCTCTGGCAGGAACAGCAGCTGTGGGAAGGGTTTGAAGGAGAAACTGTTGACTGGAAGCAGAGCCCCAAATGGAGCTGTCTCCTTTCTGTACCACAGTGGAGTCTTTCAAGAGGACTTAATTTGCAGGCTCTTGAAATCTGCTGCTTCACTCTCAGGAAAGCATCACTGTTTGGAAGGGCAGTCTTACTGTGTGAAAGTAAGAATTCATGCCCATGTACCACATTTCTACTCACACAAAGATCAGGGAACTGGCAGGGAGATTATTTCTTGACTACCTTGAGGTGGTAGTTTGGACAAATGGTTTCTGATGCGTTTGTGAGACAAGAGATTTTGGGTCTCCCCATACCTAATTACCACATTAATGAAGGCTATGGCTATAAAGGAATAGCAGGGCTGTCTCTGCTAAAGCTCCTTGAAACTCAGGCACAGGAAAACAAACAAACATTGCCTTCCATATAAATGACTACATTAGGAGCCACTACTGATTAATGCGCAGTATTTTCTCACAGCCTCTGATGCAAAAGATGCCAAAGAAACATTATCACCAGGGTTTGTTTGCACAAATAGTAATCTATTAAGGACCCGACACAACGCTCAGGCAGAGCAGGTAAGAATTAACTGCTGCTTTCCTCCCTCCCCAGAATTTCAGATGCTGAAACTGTGTTTGCCTCCATTGAACCGGCTTGGCCTAGACTGGCTTGTCCCGCAGTGACATGTATATTGAATACAAATCAGACAGCAGAGCTTTAAATCTGTGTTGCAGCTCTCATTTCCAATTCGAGAACTGTACTATAATCATAAGCTTCTGGTGGATGAAAGGAAATCAGCTCTCTGAATATTAGCTAATGCCACATTTGCAAGTCCTGAAGAGATCTGTGCTGTTTAAAAAAATAAAATAAAAAAAAATAAAAATAGATCATTTCTCGTGAACCTATATATACGAATCGCTTTGTACTGCTCGAGTGATAGAAGCGATGCCTGTGCTGGGATTAAACCCTTTTCATCATAAAACCTCATCTGGTTCGGAGTCCAAGTCCATCAAACCTTTTCCCTTTAAAGTCCCGCCTTTGATTCTACATCAATTTATTCAAACCGCAGCTGGGTGGCTGAAAACGAAAGGACAGCATCATTTAAACCAACCATGTTCCCAACTTGAAAGAAGGACTATAATTAAAAAAATGGGCATAAAAGAATGGAAATGGGATAATATTTTTTAATGGTAGTTCAAAGGCCGACAGATGTCAGAGCCTTTGAAGATGTCAGTACACTGAGCAAGGAGTTGCCATTAAATAGTTTGCCTGAGAGGTGAAGCAGCTTTTTAATGACTGAAAAAGCCCTTGCAGACACATCCTTGTGTTTTTAATTTGTCAGAGTTTCTGCAGTATTTTCTGATTAATGACACATGATTATAACTGCATAGCACACATATTTTTATACTCTGTTAAATGAATACTTTATTCCACATTCCTTCGGTGCCAGATAAAAACAGGAAAGCTTCACTACAGAGTCCAGAACTATTCAGATTGCTCAAATATTTATGGTAATTTGAGGGGATTGGCCAGATCCAGAGCTACTATGTGTTGCTACCTTTTGTTCTTTAATGGAGCTATTACTACTGCCATCACAATGTGCATGCATTAAGTGGGCACATGACCCAGTAATGCATTGTGCCCTTCTTGTGCCCTAAACAATCTGAGCTTTCATAATTCACCGAGGAACAAAGTCATCAAATCAAAACAGCATTTCGAAAAACCCCACTGTTGATCCTCAACAATACAAACAATGGCTGTGCTGATGTATTGTAAGCAGAAAATAACTTTTCCAAGAAAAAAAAAGAAGCATATTGTTGGGAAGAACCACGTTCAGAAAAAACACAGCAGTATTTATAAATGCAGATAAAGTCCTCATCTTGGGCCGAGAAGATGCTCCTGCAACATCCTTCAACTCCCTGTTAACATATGCAAATTTTTTCTATTTTCACCATGAATGGAACCTGTAGTAGATTGAACTCAGTAGGACGCAGGTAGAGCCCAGGGAGGGACAGCAGAGCCAGCACTGCTGCCCTGCCTGATATCACACCTTCGAGCAGTCACTCACATGAAAACACTCTCATTACAAGGGAATTTGATTAATGTGCTGTTCCTTCTGCTCTCCCTACCCAGACTCAGCTTGTAATTGGATCAGAAATAGAAATATGATGGACTCAGCTAAAAAGGCACTTTGCAAAATGAGTTTCTGGTTTCCCCTGAACATCAACATGATTTCCTGAGTGTGAATATTTGGCTGGTTGCAATCCACAACCATCAGAAACCCCTGTGCAGGAGCCACGCTGCCTACCAGGAACCTCCTCCAGGGCAGGAAGGCAATTGTTGGACACTCACTGGATCTCCAGTGGGACACCAAAGGGGCCCTGAGCCACAGATGTGCTGCTGTGTGCCCAAAACACTATGCAGTTACCCAGCTGCAAAGGCAAGCACTGGGAAGTTTGAAAAGGAAAAGGCTGCAGAGAGCAGAAACTTAATTCTGAAATGTAATTCTGCCATATGTATCTACTGAATGAAAACAGAGTCCTGTTAGGAAAAAATATGACTATGTTAGGATTCCACTATAAAGAGCACGCAGAAGTGGACTATTTTCAGTACAAATAATTGTAAATCCCACTCCCAAGTAACTTGCAGCCTTCCTTCTTGGGTTATTCCAAAGTTACCTCCAAGAAAGTTTTAAATAAAAGGCAAAACAAAGCCTGGCCTACAACACATCACCAGACTACTTGACTATATCATGAATCTCATGGAGATTTGAAAGCTCCTCTCCATTAATGTTGCATTACACACTTTTTGCCACTGCTCCTAGAAAACCAACATGGGAGCAGCCAGGAAGCTGCTGAGCAGGATGGGGTGGAGCAGCCACCAGGAACACCCATCGACCAGAGATGTGAGATGAAAAACCCACTCCCTCTTCCACCCCATCTCAGGGGTCTGGCAGGTCCTGAGGGCTCTCAGCAGGAGTGTTGGGACAGGAGCACATTCCAGGTGGGATAAAGGAAAGGATCCAGCTCTACACATCCAAAAGGCCATTGATGTCCCCAGGGTACAGATACATGGTACCTTCAGATTACAGTAGTCATTATTTTGGCATTATGGTAAAAATAGCAAAATAAAATCAAGCACTTACAGTTTAGCTGAAATAAACCTTCAGAGAACAAAGAAAATGCTCTTCTCTAAGCTGTGGGCCTTTCTGTAGAATTTCAAATAAATTTTACAAACTAAAGGAATGTTACTCACAAAAGATGTATCAGAATTCTGAATAAACATTGCAGGATTCTCCTAAAATGGGAAATATCAGACATCTGGAAAATAATGCTTTGCCACAAATGTCCATGTAAGCAGGAGAAGCTGAGTCATTCAGGCTCTATCCATTAGAGGGCAATAATACATCCACACACTCATACACACGTACACACAAACACACTCACTCATCCCCAGCTGATTTTAACAGGAAAAATGAGTATTTTCTCTCTAATGTTACCAATGATATATGGACAGCCTGGATCTTGTGCCGTTCCCTCCCCTTTCACCCCTCAACAGATAAAAGGGACAATAAGAAATTACTCTTTAAATTTGCTTTCTCACAAGGAAATCCATACAATGCACAGCTTTAGAAGGCTTACAGGTAGTTGTTATTAACTACAGCCTGAGCAGAACAGACAAGCAGCATTTCTGTAAGCACAGAAATCATTCCAGGGGTTCCCAAACTTCGAACAGACAAAAACATTCTTCACATGCTCATCTCCCACCTAAGCCAAGCACTTTTCCCTCCCCTGCAGCCTCACCAGAACCTTTGATAACAGTAGCAGTGCAGACACAGCCAGGGGCCAGCACACTTCAGGTGTCCAAATAACACAGACAAACCATGGAAGGGCATTTTTATGGTGAGATTGGAGCCATTTGAGGGAGGCAGCTCACGTGCTGTGCCCTCTGCCCTGCTGCTCCAACCTCCTGATAAACCCCATTATCTACCTCAGGTCCCCCACCTTCCCCCTGCTTGCCCCCACTTCCAACATCCAACATTTGGGATCTGAGCTCACTGGGGCAGGAATTGTCTGTCCTTCCCTATTTTCCCTAACACAACACAGTGCCCCAAGAAGATTCCAGCAATCCAAGTAATTGCCATCAGCCCCCAAACTACTGCCTGTCAACATCTCCTCAGCTGTTCCCAGGAACACACAGGCAGCTGGACCAGGCACAAAATGACCAGTCACTCCTGGGAGCATCCACACACCTCTGATTTGTGTTTGGGGTGGAGTTTTTTCCTTTGGTTTGTTTGTTCGTTCGTGGGCTTTTTGTTTGGGTTTTTTTAAAAAAAATCTATTACTCTGCAATTGTCAATCTGTATTTCATTAGAAACAGTAACTCAGGTAACAATTTCATCTAACAGCTTGTTGTTTTCATCGACTGCTGAATAAACATGAGATTTTATATTAAACTAGAGGTTTAATTTAAGCTCTGAATTCAACTTCGTAAGGTGCAAGATGAAGATGTAGAGCAAGACACTGGTCATGCTGCTATCCCAGAGAGGACACTTGTGCCCTTGAGCTCCAAAATCCCTGAGGAGACCAAACTACAGCAGGAGAACACGCAGCCCCCTTCACATCTTCCAGTGTACTCCGTGTTTGCAGCAGCTGCCTTTCCAAAATCAATCTCTTCGCTATTTCTCTTTTCTAAACTCATTTTACAGATGCCAATACAGCAGAAAGCACAGACTACAAAAGAATTCAAGCTGTCAGAGACAACTTTAGAAGAACTGTATCACCCGTGTGGAAGACCAAGTTCACTCTTCGTGGGATTTTCAGATCTGTTTCAAGTGAAAACACTGTGTCAGGGGGTTTAAGCTTTTTTTTTTCTTTTAAACTACATCAGTGCTGATTTTATGAACCCTGAAGAACAACTCTAAAACCTTAGAATGGAACATTCACGATCAGGCCGATATTTTCAGGGGTCAAAAGCAAAGTTTTCTCATTTGTAGTATTTCAGGAGGACCTTCAGACATATGAATATACATTACTCTGAGATGTGTAATTGCAGTTTGAAATATATTGTTTTCTCTCAAACAGAAATCTACAGCATCCTTGACATCGGTTTCTGTCATTTTGTCATGATAAACACTCAGGTATTAAGTCCCTTCCACATCATGCACCCATGCATGATTCCAATTAGTGCTGAATAGAAGACAAAATGTCAGCTTAATAAGCTTCAATTTGCAAAGTCTTTGAACATTCAATGATATCATCACTTTGCCAATCATTTCTTGTACCTTGGCTTCTTTTTTTTTTCCACATCACCTTCCCTGTCAAAAGAAAGTCTTTCAAATCCCCAGAAAGGGAAGATATGAGCAATGTCAGTCATTGGTCTGACTGAGCTAAAAGATCCCAAACTGACTCCCCAGAACATCAACAGAGAACTCTGATGTGCACAACATTCCCTCAAAGCTAATTTGCTGCCAACATGTAGAGTAATTGGGGGGAAAAAGTCTGCTTTAAAGCCAGACTGGGAAAAATACCTTTTTTTTGCATGAAATCAATGCTAAAGCCCTTAAATCACTGTCACAGTCTGTGCCCCTCGTTCAAAGGAACAAACAGGGTTTCTTCAGGTAAGATGACAATCACTTCTTCAAAGGTGACTGGGCCAAGGAACAGCCTTTCTGGCTGACTTGATATTGAAAATAATCACTGTGCTTTCAAATAATGGTTTCTTTCTAATTTGCTTCTTTAAAAAAGGGTTTCCAAGAGGAAAAAGACAACTGCAGAGAAGGCAAGTACAGTTCTGGGAGGTGTACACGTGGCCAGAGCCCACAGCTGAGGACACACGATGTTTTCCCCACCTGGAGTTTCCCCAAAGGCAGAACGTAAAATCCCTGCTCTTCTCTGGATGTGAGGGAAAACACAAACACCCAATGGCAGCAGAAAAGATGAGGGATAAGGAACCAGGATGGCACGGGTGGAGCAATGGGCTCTCCAGGGCTGTGCCAGGGCAGCTGGTCCTGCCCCAGGATCCAAGGCACAGTCCCAGGGCTGAGGAGGAGACGTGGAATGGGCTGTCCTCAGCTGAATTCCTGGAGGAGGTGGCGGCAGCAGGGCTGAGCAGAGCACACCGACCAGAGCCCACCACCGGTGACCCACGGGCTCCACCACCCGGGTCCAACACAATTCCTGGCACCGTGCCGAGTTGTCCCGTTTTTTGGCTGGCACGTCCCACGGAGCCCAGCCGGGAGCCCTTGGCTGGCACCTCTGGGTTACTCAGCACCCCGAGCTGGCAGGAGACAAAGCCCAGCCCACGCTGGGCGAACCGTGGTGTGCCAAGAGCCAGAGAACAGCAGCTGGAGCAGCTGGGAAAGGCTGGACGTGCCACCGCTCCCTGCAGGGCACCAACAGCACGCACGGCGCATGGCACGGGGGCAGCAGAAGGGCTGGAGCAGGGGAGAGCTTCTGGCTTCTCCTCCAGCTGATGGGATGGCAAATTCCACACTGGTGAGGCAGAAAGGGAGACTTGGAGGAGCTGCTGCAGACGCCGGGGTCGGGCCAGCATGGAAACAGCTGCGGAGACGTTCAATGGTCAAACACTCTGCCCGTGCCAGCAGCATCTTCAGAGCCACACAGTGCCCACCAGGGCGGCCTGAGGGTGCCCCCCATCGTGGCTCCTGTCTGTGAAATACAGGAAAAGCAGAGAGGTCGCCCATTTCTCTTCCCAGCCAAAGGGAGAGGCAGAGCAGTGCGATGCGCCACAAGCGTCTCAGCTGCAATTTGTTACTGGTTTTCCACTTGAAGGTTTCTTGATAATACTTTAATGTGGGAGCGTGTAGAGCTGTATGGATGGGCTCATATTTCTCAGCTGACATATCTGCAGCCAAAGTATGTCAGCTACAGGAGAGGGCAAGGCTTTGCACTGGCTCTGGGATTTCTTCTTCCCCCATCAGAAACCACATGAAAGAAAAATACAAATAAATCAGCTCTCCAAAATTGCTATTTATTACCTCATCACAAAACCGTCTACTGGACCCTGCAGTGGTATTGAGTAATACCATTACTTAAACCATAAAGAGGTTGTATTTATTACTCAAAATTGGGAAAATTAGCATCCATATGGATCTTATTGTTTTACAAGCAGTAATGCTGCCAAAACAAGTGGTGTTAACATTCCAAACTACAGATTGTCACCATTTCTCGTCCAGAGTTTCATTCTTTCATTTGGTATTTAAGATACCTTTGAATTGTGGAGCTGAACAGATCATAGAATCTCTCCTATCAGATAAATCATTTAACAGCCAGACTACTGTTCAAAACTTGATTTACGGTGGCAGTGAGTGAATGGAATTAACATCTGCTGACCTAAGGAAGAGAGACTAAATTGATTTTGGATAATCTTTCTTTAGAAAAGGGATGAGAGAAAAAGCACCCCCTAAGAAATCTAACTACTTAATTTGCAATACACAGCACCTTAGTAGGTAATCACAGGCAGGACATTCTAAGCTTCTTCCCTGGAAAAATGATGGAGCGAAACTCTGAGAAATTGATTTCTGGCCACGGGAGGAATAAAAGAGTCACTGGGATCAGTCAGTCTGGATATACCAAGGGAAAATAAGGATTGAATAAACTGATTGTTTTCTGCAGTGAAAGGGGAGAACTTTAAACGTCATTCATCTTGGTTTTGGCAAGGTTTTTGACACCGACTTTATACCATCTGTACAGTCAGACAGAGGAGACAGACCAGATGGGCAGAACCCACTGGACCACAGGGTTTGAAGAGCAGGAATCAAGAGTCAGCCAACTACAAATGGCATTTCTTAAAGTTAAGTGGAGCTGATACAGCTGAAGATCTGCCCCAAAGACCTGGACACAGGATACGATGACCCTGTGCCACACCATGGGTGGCAGCTCTGGGGGAAGATGGTCAGTATGTTGGAGAGCAGGGCTGCCCTCCACAGGGACCCCAAGGAGGAGGAATGGACTGCCAGGACCTGCAGGAAGATCAGCAAGCCAGCTTTATTCAGCCTGCAGAACATGCAGAACAGAAGACCAAAAAGAAATCTGTTTGCTGTCTTCAACTGAGCGTAAGGAACTGCAGAGGAGACAGAGCCAGACTCGTCTTGAAGGAAGGACAAGAAGCTACAGATCCAAGCTGTAACAACAGCTATTCCAACTGGATACAAAGGAAAAGGAATTTCACACTGGATTGGTAAAGCACTGGAGGATCTGCCTCAACAAGGCTGTGAAAGCTCCACCACGGCACATTTTTCAAAACTCAGCTGGACTTGGCCCTGAGCAACGTGATGGAGCTTTGAAGTCAGACCTGCTTTGAGCAGGAGGTTGGGCACGGTGACCTCCAGAGGTCCTTCCAGCCCAAATTATTCTCTGATGCTGTGAAAAAACCTGAGGATGAATGCTGATCTCCCACTAGAGGATGTCCCTTCGGCCACCCTGGGAGTGTTTGAAGCAGACAGCACCGCTGTTTCCCAAATTGCTGCACTCGTTCTAGGGACTAGGAGAAGGCAACTTCCTCCTATTCAACTGCCAAGCAAATAATAAGATAACACTAAAAAGCAATTTTCAAAAGAACTAAAAACCATTAACAATGTGAGCAAGCAATCCCTTCTCTGCACAGCAGACATTTACTGAATAACTTTAGTTGTAATATTTGGAACCACGTCATTTCACAGAAACTATATTCAAAAGAGACGATTTAGGCAGACTTGGAAGTGATATCAGTAAGCAAATCCAGAGCCTGGCTTTGCCATACGCTGATCTTCACACAGAAAGCACGTGCTCCTTCTGTTTCAAAATCAGGAGATGACACTGAAAATGGATGATTCCTGCAAACTAACACAGTGTTTGTGCCTCTTTGTTTAGAAACCATGTCACACCACCTCAAATACTGCAATTAGTAATACCTGTTTTGCATCTACTAATACACTCGATCACTTATGACTTCAGTACTCCTTTATATAACTTTCATTTTAAAAATAATTTCATACCATGTGTAGCTTGTTGTCTGTTAGTGCTAATCATTCACTGCAGCCATTGCATGCAAAGCCACACCTTGTGGATGTGTTAAAACCTGCATAAAGATCCTTTACCCTGCTCATGAGCCAAACTTATCTCATTTTTATTCAGAGAAATTACTCCATATTTATTAACATCTCTGCAGGAAATAAGCACTCTTTCCTAAGCAAGAAGTGTCAGTATAAAATAAAATTACTGCCATATTATCTACACCCTGCCCCAGACAGGTGAAATTGTACACTCCACCTTTTCAGCTGCCAATGTTTTAAAATAAACAAAAAAAATATAAAAACACTGATTACAATGTAAACATAACTACCAGATATATTCAATTTCATATTATGGAAACAAAGTCCATTTTGCTGAGAACTCCATCTCAGATTCAGAGTTCACATTATGTGATGAGCTAGTTGCTATGGCAACTGCTGTCTCTTTTACATACACCGTAGACAGCACAAAACGTCTATTGTCTTCTAAGTTCACTTCACATTTTTAATCAGCAAGTGATAATTTATGCACTATTATGTATGGCTCCCAAAAATGTCTTTAAATATTTCAAGTATAAAAGCCACATCTCCTGCACCGAATTCCTCACTAATATCAGTCCAGCAAATGTGGGAAAGTGCTTTTACCTGGGCAGGTGGGGGATACCCAGACCCTCACCTTGATGGAGGGAACCCCAAGCCTGCACTGGGTGCCTCAGGTCAGGGCAAAGGCTCATTTGCCCCTCTAATCTCCAAGATTCTGTCTCTGCTGCTGCCCAGGCTCTTCCCACAGCTCGTGTTCTCCAGTACAGCAGGAACCAGCTGTATTTGAGTCTTTCCACCAGTATCTGAGAGACACGGACAAAAGCAAATGCATTTGACCATTTCACTGCACTCTCAACTTCACCCCAATGCTCCCAGTGAAAGCCCAGAGTGAAAGCCTTTACAGGACCCATCTCCAGACCCCTGATTTCAGTAGACATTCCCACCGATGGGATCCACTGCAACCCTGACTCAGCACACTGAGTAACCACCAAGGGAAACCACACAGGCACTGCAGCAAATATTTGATACTTTGAATACTTCACATCAACAGTGATGTTCATTACCCTGGCCTTACTGGTGGTAAATTAAACATGCTGCAATAAAGCCAAAAGCTTTTGTTTAGGGAAAGCTAAAAGGGACCGGCTGTCTGTCTACAGGAGTCTGACTGTCAGCCCAACAGCAACTCTCCAAGTAAAATATAACAAACAAATATTTAGATTGCAACTCCATGATTTAGATTGGCTGCAGAGAAAGCCTGCCTAGCAAGCAATGCATTACTTCTCATGCGAAAGACATCCTCTATTAAGAAAAGAAAAGGAAGCAAAAGAAAAAAAAAAAAAAAAAAAAAAAAGAGTCATATAATTTATTTACTCAAAATTGTAAACAGAAGTGACTTCAGTAGCACTGTCAGCACCCGAATGTTTCCCAGGCTACGTCTATCTGTACCCTCCAGACACCATCAAGCAAATCCTTCCCACTGACACTGGGAGAAAAACCATGTGGGAATTCATGTGTGGAGACACTACAACAATTCCATGAAGCAGAAGAGTTGATCAGTGATTCATCTGTAGGTAACAGTAAGTTCTTTCAGATCAAAGGTGAAAGAAGTCTCCTGTTGTGAAACAAATGCTCCTCAAATCCTTCATATTATTATAGCACTGAAAAGTCCCTGCTACAGCAATATTTACACTCAGACAAACTGTGCATGTGTTGGATATCCAGTTGCCATTAAACAAGCCCATAATAACATCTCTTTGGGGTTTTTGTCTGTATTTTCTCTTGTCAGCAGCTGACAGAGCCGTGCAGCACAGCCACTCTTCCTACTGACTACACATATGGGGGCAAGATAAATCCCTCCTGTGCGCCCACTTTATTGATGCATTAATTCTCTACACAGAGCAATAAACATACACCAAGAACCTGCCGGAATGGAAATAATGATCATTGCTGTAATGAAAATAGTGATGGTTACTGGCTTTTTATTTTATGGTGAACTCAACAGGCTCAAACAGCTCGGAATTAATGCAGACAGAACCAGGTGCAGAGCACCAGTTGCAGAGAGATCGATGACTCCAAGCGCAACAAAGTGATTTTACAAAGAGAAGCCAAAAGAGAAGAGATGGGATGTGCTATAAATGGGACACCAGGAAAGGAGCTGCTGAATCCTGGGACGATAAAGGGAACTGGGATGGTGAAGGCCAAGGGGACTGTGGGAAGCGCAAACAGCAAGAAAGGAAAGAGAAAACAGATACTTCAGGCACGGAATAATTCCTTATTAACTCTTCTCACCATCTCCATTCTCAGCATGTGTGTTCACCCGGCTTCAAAACTGCTCGAAGCTTTCCTTTCCCAACCAATAATGGTTTATGAAGAGCCCTGAAACACCCCAAAGAGCACTGAGCTCCTCTTACAGCAGCCTCATTTTGGGGAGCATAAACGTCGGCCGCCAGAATTAAATACGGTGCCGTCAGCAACACGCGCCGGCAAAAGGCGCCCGAGCGTTGGAGCCGCTCTTGACCCAATTACGACAGGATGAACACAGTGGCCCTGCCAATTATCTCCCAACAGAACCTGGGAAGGGAATTCAGTTTCCTCGGGGAAACTTTCTTTGCTCTCCTTTAGCACCGAGCGCTGTATTTGAAGTCACAGGGGTACGTTTGATTCCTTCCTCTTGCCCAAAGGTCAACGGTTGGAGAATGAGCACGAAAATGATCCAACTCTGCGGAGCTGCTGGAACATGGAAACCTTTGAGCTGGTTGAGGGGACGTGGCAGGTGATGGGAGAGAATGACATTCAAAGGCTAAAGGGGAAAGACGAGGGCACAACCAGCACCACAGCCCCTCTGCTTTGGGGATTACAATTTCCTGATTTCGCTGCCTTATTTCGCAGGAGCCAACTGGGTGGATTCTTCTCTGTAATGAGGAGTTTTGCCTCAGAAACCCACCAATTCAGTGGACATACTGTTTTTGTAAAAACAAAGGAGGACCTCTGTCATCCAAGGGGTTCCCTGTTTTGTGAACTAGTGTATAAACTAGAATTATTTGGGGGGGTGGGAAACACATGACCAACTGAAGCATAGCTTAAGAATATTCCCGAAGAAAATCCAAAAAAACTCTAAATTAAATAGAAGCACTGATTCAAAAGTACCCTTTTAAAAAAAATAATCCTGTATGATTAGCTACTGTTTAAAGAGTAACAACATTAAGACTGTTCCTAGAAAACAAAGGACTTAAAAGCCTACAAGAACGCAGCATGGCATAAAAGCCTTTGTGCTGCTTTGACTTTTATTGACCTACAAGTCAATTTACTCCTCCTCAAGCGTTACAACTCCAGGTGAAAAAATCAGAGCAAGCCTCCTAGAAATGGAGAAGTCCAAAAGCTAAAGGGGAACATAATTGTTACCCAAAAATTCATCAGCAACACAAAAGATTCACTTAAACCAAGTTCTTTTCCTGAAAATATATTAAACTTGTATTTCAAAGTAACATTATTTTATATTTAATTAAAACCTGGCAACACACTGAAATCTTATTTTTTATACTCTAATTGTGACTAAAGCATTAATAAATGTATTCATATTTGAACATAATCCTGCCACTTTGTATCTGTCTTTCACAGCAGCTGCAGACCCATGTGAAAGCAGAGACCTTGGATATGCAATAAAAAAATTGAATTAATCTTTCCAGTAACAGTCGAATAAATTGCTCTGCAGGACTCAGCTGTAGCTGTCTTTAGGAACATAGTGAGAAATACATATTTTAAACACGTATATTAAGAAATACGTATTCGCTCCTCTTTCATATGGAAAAGGATTTAGGAAAGACAACCAGTGAATACCTTTAATAGCGGTGCTTTCACATCACTCACCCAACCCTGAGCAGACAGGTCCTTCAAGCCAAGCAGCTACTCATATGTGATTAACACTAATTATTATTTAAATTTTTTGAATAACCTAGCAAATCCACTTTTCATCCCGCGAAGCAAAATGGCCTCCTCTCCCATTTCATCTCACCTTCGCTGGGATATAAAGGGCTCCTGAAAATTGCTGCTGTCAGAGAGGCCTCATATTTAACAGGTTTTTAAAATGCAACGTTGTCAAACAACCATTAAATCGCTGGGTTATCTTTGTTAAGAGACTGCCCAATGTTGTGGAGAGGACATTGCTTGTTGGTCACGTTAGATGTCCAAAATATGCATGTTAGTAAACATGTGTAAAGATTAAAAAAGAAAAAAATTAAAAATATATGCCATAATTCCATAAGAAACACCAGTATTGTCTGTCGCGTTGACTGCTAAGAGAGATGGATTCTACCACAAAGACTAGGGGAAGGAAAGAAGAACAATTTAATTTCCAAAATGGAAAAATCGGCATCCTTGAAAGCTGACTCTCACTAGAATTAAAACAAACAGCCCTTCTAGCCAAAGCAACTGCATTTCCCTCCCTGACTTACATGCCATTCTCATGGCAGCAACACTCAAAACGACTGTACAGGGATATTCAAACCACAAAGAAAAGCCCTACAAAAAGGCCAAACTGTGCTTTTCAGACTGCCCGGACCCTCCCAAGAGCTGTGTGAATTCCCAGCTTTCCATGGAGCACCTGTGGTGGGATCCTGGATCCCGCTGCAAACAGAAAGCACCACCAAACTTTGGGCTCCAATCGTCGCCAGAATCGACCCCCAAGAGAACAAAACAGAGATGGACTTACAGACACCTCCCAGTCCTCTGAATTTCCCTAAGAGAGTCCCCTCTCCTCTCTATTTACAGAGCAATAAAATAACTGTGATCAGCACCGGTGCGTGGACAGAATAATTCTAAAACTAATTCTAAAATCATTCTAAAACTGGTTTGTTTTTTTTTTTTTAACCCGGGAGCTACGGGATGCAAACACAAGGGCAGGAGAGAGGAGGATGCGACTCTGCAAAGCCCCTTCAAACAGCTCCCCAGCTGAGGTGAATCTACCTTGGGCCAAAATAAAAAAGGCAAAGACAAAAACCAACCCCTCGGACGATTTAAGTCTTTGTTCGCTCTGACAACACAATGCAGAGTAAAAGGCGAGGTTCAATTTTTTCCAGAAGCCACCTGAGCAGCCTCTTCCCAAGCGTTCCCACGGAAGCGTATCCCGTTTTCATTGGAAAACCATAATGGTGGAAACGCAGAAACAAGTCCTGGCTCTGCAACGCATCCCTCGTCCTCCCCCAACGAGCCCTTTGCCTGCTGAGAGACTTCCTTAAGCCAGATTTCGACAGTCTGAGCCGTCCAAAGGAAAAGAAAAAAACCCAACTGATTTAAAAACTGAATATTCCACTTCAATTCAATGGCACTTAGCTACGTTCTGGTTGCCGGGAAAAGCCACAGCCTACGAGTCTACGGGAAAGTAGAGTAAAAATGCCTCAATGTGGGAGTCAAACATCTCCTTGGAAAGGTGGTGGTGCGCGGAAAACGGGTGGCATTAGAGATGCTTTACCAAAATGTCCGGTTTTGGTATAAAATAATCCAGGCGTGATAAGCAATTCTAACGCCGATTAGCAAAGATTATTTCCTAAAAACTCTTTAAACTACAAAATCGCCTCAATTTTTTCCAATATTGACATTGCAGGCCTTTTGAAGAGAGGCTCTTAGGAAAATGTACCACGCCAGCCTCAGAAAATAGATTGGGGAAAAAAGGCAATAAGATGGTTTTTAAAGTGAAAACTCATAAAGATCATTTTCCATGCTGACAGTGTGCATTTCATCCAGAAGTTTGAAGAGTCAAATGCTACCCCAGCTGGGGGTTATTCTGCCAAATGGCTTCCAACAGGGACCACGGAGATGGAGGATGGGAGGGGTGCGTGCGTGCAGGAAAACAAACGTGATGGGGAGCGACCCCAAACCCACATCATCTTATCAAACATCCGACACACGGAGCCAAACACACAATGCAAACCGAGACTACAAAAACTGAAACAAAAAAAAAAGACACGGACAAAAGGAAATAAAGCCATTCGTGAGTTACCTGCAGAGATGTGAAACAAAAAAGAGCACACGAACAAGGCAGATACAATTCATACGGATTTGCCCAGGAAGGAGAAAAAGGAGGGGTGAGTGTGAGGGCTTGGGGGGAGAAAGAACAGATACCTTTTTTTTCTTAAACAAATCCATCATGAAAGAAAATGAGACAAGATTATAAATAGGCCGAGTTATAGCGCACCATGGGATTTTTAATCTGGCTACCTGTGGTTTTTGCAGTTAAAGCCCTATTCAGCACTGGGAAGGGAGGGGGGAAAGCGGGAAAAAAAAATAAAGAAAAAAAAAGAAAAACGAAATCACGTTTATGAGCCAGTTTCGCAAACGCTCCCCCAGCGAGCACCTCCAACAAAGCTGGCAAACAGGAAACACTCATTATCAGCAATTTCTAATCAGCACCTGCCTTTCAATCGTTATCGATCGTTACCTGGCCATCTTGCCTCCTGCTTTCTTGAGTTTTGCTCTCGTGCTCGGCCATGGCAGCGTGGAGCTGCTTCTCCAGCTTCTCGATCTCCCGTTGATGGTCTCGGACCAGGCAGTCCTGCAGTGCGTTGTGCTGCTGGAATAGGTGCGTCTTCTCCTCTTCGTGCTCCAGCTTCAGCTCCACTATCTGATTGGACAGGGAGGAGTACAGTTCATCAATAGAACATCCTTGTCGTCATGACAACTCGTCTACAGCTTAATTTCCCCCCTAATTTCATCAAGTTGGCAATTTTATTTTTACGTCACTATTACCTCACCTTTTAAAAAGCCACCGTTAGCGTGACAGAATTCCTCCAGACAATCCCAACCACGGAGACAACCGAGCAAATCCAGCGCATCCTTAACCAATTTGGGGGTGCCAATGTCAGAGCGGACACAAAAAAGAAATGATATAAGGAAAAAAAGAAAAGGCATCGTCGCATTGTGTGTCGGGTGCCCCCGGATCCCGCGGCCGCAGGGCTGGGGATCCTAAATGGTTAATAGGCAGCCTGCTCGCCCCTTTGGTTAAGTATATACACACACAACCCCCCGCCCCAGCAATTAAAGCTTTGCAAGATTTCTCCATGATTTCCAAAGCGGACGCTTTTCCTGCGATATTCCTCAACGCCGGTGCATGGACTTTTTTTTTTTTAAGAAAAAAAAAACAACCAAGGGGGGTAAAAAAAAAAAAAAAAAAGGCAAGAAAATTATATAAAAACAAAACAAAGCTCCATTATCCTGTTGTCAGCTACGCTATCCCAACATAAACAGATGTGTGTGCTCCAGAAGGGCACCTGCTGTGCCGCAAGCTTGCGCCACGGCGTCGCGAGGAGCCCTTCCTTATTCTCCGGGGCCGTTCCCAGTGCGCTCCACACTGGCTCGCCGTGACCTTGGCCACTCTTCGCCTCGCCCCGCTTGCCTGAATGGCAGCGCCGGGGCCGGGGCCTGGTTTGCCGCAGCTTTGATATTAATCCTCCCCCGCCTGCGCACAATGGCACCCTACCTGGCCCGCACACTGGAGCGGCCAGCCCGCCTTTGAAGCAGGTGCTGAATAGGGACGGCAGGAAGCCGCTTCCCCCACTGAACCCCGGGCCACACAGCTGCTAAAGAACAGTCACTTGGGTTTTTCTTCAGTTTTGGTGGATTTCGGGAGAAGGAAGGAGGAGGGGGGAAGAAAAAAAAAGAAGGAATGAAAAAAATCCCCAAAATCTCTTTTGGTGAATATGGTTATTTTTCAGCATGAGAAAAAGGAGTGAACGGGAGGAGCCGCTGCGTGTGCGCCGAGAGCGCCCGGCGCCCTTATCTTAAAGCTGTAGCATTCAATTCTGGAGCGATGCTAGCTCTTCTCCTGCCTTTTGGGGCGAAGATTTGGAGCTAAGTTAAAAACAAATTGAAAAAAAAAAAAAAAAAAANGTTAAAAAAAAATTGAAAAAAAAAAAAAAAAAAAAAAAAAGGCATGTCATTTCAAAGTAGGGATCTGTAGCACTCAATTCTGGAGCGATGCTAGCTCTTCTCTTGGCTTTTGGGGTGAAGATTTGGAGCTAAGTTAAAAATAAACTGGAAAAAAAAGCGCGTTATTTCCAAGTACAGATCGGCACAAGTTTGAAAGGAATGCGTGTCATCCGTGCTGCAGCCCGGAGCATCCTTCGGAAACGGAGCGAGGAGAACAGGCGCAATATTCCACGGTTTAACAAATCTACATGATTTAATAACGCTAAAGAGCTCATTAAGAGACGCCTGAAGCCCCCAGGAGGACACACATGGTCCGTGCCGGGCCTGGGATCCTCACACCGAGCTCTTTACGTCGGGTTTTCACCCAAGGTTTCTCTCCAAAAGTGGTTTCTTTCAGATGCTGGAGGTGGCCTTGGTGTGCCTGAGAGAAAGAATTGGTGCTCCCTGAAATAACTGTAAACCTGATGTACGGGAAAAAAATATTTCATGTTTTTTCATAGATGAGAGCTGATTAAAAAGAAACGGTGTCAACAGGAGAGGCCTTTCCCTTCAAACATTTTCTTTTCTCAATGACTGGGTTTGCAGTTGATTGTGCTGTGTAGGTCTGGGGAAAGGCAGTTTGCTGGGAGGAGCTTCAATTATTGAGTTTTTTTTGAACAGGAGGCAGGGAATGGGACCCAGAGGGGGCAGGTTCTGCTTCTCCAACCATGTCTGCCACTCTGAACAAAGTTGTATTTAGCAATCTCTACATTCACAGGATTTATACTATAGACAACATTTTTGAATTTAAGAGGTGGAATGAGCAAAAGGGATGTAGGATGGGTGTCCCCCCAGGTCCTACATGGGAAAAGAGAGGATAGCACAGTGAGGGGAGGGTTTTACAAAAGGGAAAGTTGTTGAAATAAAATAATCCACCTTCCCCACTTCAAGCAAACTATTCCCCACAGTGGCTTTGTTTTCAGTTTGTTTAGAGGTTTTTGGCAAGGAGCAGAGGTGGAGAGACAAGAGAGCAGAGAAAGGATGGACACCACAGCATTTCCAACCCTCAAACACCTCCAAACCCACCATCCCTAATGACTATTAACAAGGACTCCACATTCAGAGCCACAGCACCTGCTTTCCTGTACCAATCACAAGAAGGGACTGAGCCACTCGACTGCACTGGTGAGCCCTCCCTGAAGCTCCTGCTCTCCTCAGAAGTGCTGCCAAGCACTACAGCTTCTCTCCCACTCCTCGCTCTCTCAGTCTTGTATCACTACTGTGTTGGTTTTTTTAAAGGAAAAAAAATAGTGTATACCAACAAAAGGAAAAAGAAAATCCATGCTTTTCAGAAAAAAACAGGAAGCTGCATGAAAACTATATTAATTCTGCATCAACCACACTGATCCTGCCTTCTCTTTGAGGCAGAGAGTGCCTTTATGAATGATATAACAAAACCACCTCCTTTCAACATTGCATCGTGTTGAGACCTTCCTGCAGGTACCCCTTGATGCCGAGCACTTCGTCAGCTCCCATTAAAACATCTGCTCAAATCTGGGCTCCTAGTGCCCAGGAGACAGCCAGTTGTGGGTCTTACACACTTGAGCCAGACAAGCAACACAAGATTCACAAAGGGAATTAGGGGCGATGTTGAAAAGAAACATTCATTAAATAATCGTGTGTGCCCTATTACCATAATCACACGGCATTCATTGTGCCTTAGATGGTTCCTCATCTTGCCCTCCCAAACATGAAAGTCTCTTATTCTCTTCTCTGTGCATCTGTTGTGTCCCCACCAACAGCCTGGAAACAAAACCAAGCAGGACTGTCTGACCCGAAACAGCCTTTCTGACCATGGAACGCTGTTGTTATCAAGGAACACAAGAGTTTGAAAACAGGGATCTTGCCTTATGTGAATTCTTCATCATGTTTTATTTCTTTCCACGCCATTATGACAGAACCACGTTCAAGGCAACGGCCAACAGCTGATTTACTGAGCTGCCACCAGAATGACACTATTTACTTTAAATTTAGCTTTTAATTACACCACTAAATTTGGCCTTTAACTGAAATCTAACAACACTTCCTTATTCCTGCAGAGAAAAGAATTTTAAAGAGCAAACAAAATTCTTAACAACAAGCTAAAAAAGATGAACCCAAGAACTGTGACAGTCTCTGGTTGTTCCCTCACAAACAAATTTGGCAGTGTGGTTCATGCCCAGGACACTGACAACCCCAGCTGATGAATGCACTCACATGGGGAGGTGCTTTAGGACAACCTGCTAAAATAAGAGACAACCTAAAGACCCAAAGTGAAATCCCACTGCTCTTAGCACGTCCGAAGAACAAAGATCAACAATAAACAGCACAGGAGATATTTTCAGAGGCCAAATACTTTTAATATAACCAACGTCAGCAAATACCTTTAGAAAGTCCCTCATATAGACAAGACCTTCTACTACCCAGATTTTGCTTTTACATCACACACTAAGTTTAGGCTTTTCAATTTTAGAACAATTTCAACTTGTTCTCAAGAACAAGTAAGCCTTTGAAATTCTTTTTAGCGTCCCCAAAGGAGGGAGAGGAAATTAGTTAGCTCACTACCCCTTTGAAAAATGTAACTGCTACAATAAATATTTGACACCAGAGTATGAAAATTCATGTAAATTTATGTCCGCAATCCCAGAAATATTTTAAGTAACACCTATATAAAATACAGTTCTGCATTGCAGGATGATTTTATGAGCACTGTTCTGGCAAGACTGAATGGCTGGAGAAGCCACCAATACATTGTAGCAGGTAAATTAAATGGATTTCAAATGTGAGCTTTTTTTTTTTTTGGAGATTTTTCTACAATTCAGAACACAAAGTACTCCCAATATATAAGGGCTGTAAGGAGCCAAGGGCACATGGGACAGTGAAAAATAACCTGTGCAGAACCCCACATTACTACTGGAACAGCAAGAACTTGTGGGGGAATGTACCTGTGGAGCAGATGCATTTGACTTTCTATTTCATTGCAGGCTGCAATAGTTTCACTGGCATGACTGTGTTTCCTGTTATATTCACGCCTTTTCATCAACTACTAATAATTCTATTTCAACTGCAAACTAAGGACTGCAAGAAATTCTCTAACAGAAATGAGCTGGTCTTGAGCCAAACTGCATTTTGATTTATCCTCCCTGCTAGGACAGCACACCTGAGTGGTCTCACTGTGTCCACAAAACTACATATACCTGATCTGTACATTTTTACTTACAAAAGCTTGGCAGAATTTTGATATTTTTGAAGTATGGGCAAGACAATCCTCACGTGAATCCTTCTATCTTCCCCATCTTCCTGGCACAGAATGGTCTGGGTGGGATGGGACCTTAAAGACCATCTCATTCCAACCCCCTGTCATGGGCAGGAACAACTTCTACTAAGATCAGGCTGCTCCAAGCCCCATCCAACCTGGCCTTGGCCACTCCCTGGGATGGGGAATCCATAACCTCTCTGTCCCCAGCCTGTGCCAGGGCATCACGACTCTTAGAGAAAAAAATTTCTTCTTAATATCTAATCTAAATCTACCCTCCCTCCCTACAGCTCAAGGCCATTCCCCCTTGTCTTACCACTATATGCCCTTGCAGAAAAATCCCTTCCCAGCTCTCTTGGAAGCCCATGACGTATTGGAAGTGAAGTTGCATCCCTGGGATTAAACCCCACCTGATGGAGAACAGGAGTCCCTGTCCCCTCCCTGACCCACCCGTGCCACCCAAGCCAGGGCTGCAAACACAAATATTCCTTACGAACCAGCAGACCTCGAGTCACTGCAAATGCCAGTTTGTTGCAGGCACTGCTACAGAATTTACTGTACATAGTCTTCGTTTGGGCACTCTGAGTTTATCCAAGGACCTGCTTTGAACGCCGAGAAGGGACTTCACAGCGCTCGCTGTTACTGCAGGCACCGGTTTGTGTTCCCCCATCGTCTCCCCTCTCCCTCCTCCCCTCAAAGGTGCTTCTGTTGACTACACAGGGAGCTCAGGCTTTCAACTCTGAATCACAAAGCTCGATGCCTGGAGGAGACAGTGCAAATACCCATCTGGCTGCTGAACAATTCTGTAAACAGTGACGGTACCAGGAGAAGATTTCCACCCACTCTTCACTTGGAGGTTAAACTCATCTCCTTTTCCCATTTGTGAGTTTTAGCTATAAAGCGAAAAAGTTGATGTTGATTGAAGAAACTATTCCTCAGATATCCTGCACAAAAGGCATTCATCTGTGTGCTAGGATGGTTCAAAGGAAACGTTTATGCATCCTCGATTAATTTATGAAATGAAATTTATGCAGCTCGTTGCTGATGACATGAAAAATTTAGAGCTTCTACTAACGCGCTCATTTGGCCTCCTCGCAAGAGCAGACTGTATTTCAATTATCTTAGAGGACAGACAAAGAGGAGAGGAACAAAGCTTGGCACAAAGACTGTCCTCATCACCCAACCAGCGGAGTGAAAACAGAGCGTGGATCTCTGAATCCAACGGAGAGGGTTAAAGGACACCTGAGAAACACCCAGAACGTCGGCGTGTCTGAGGAATAGCACATTTCACAGCCTTTACAGCACTCCTTCATACACAGATCCTTCTGGCTCAGCTTCCCAGAGAGAACATGGAAATTCTCCGTGGGACTCTCCAGAACATTTCGCTGCTGAACTCCCGAACATCTGAATTAAACCACGTTTATTACCTAATTACACTTGGGTAGATCTTCAAGGGAAAAAACATACCAAGGTCAAAAAATACCCTTCACTTCCAGACAAAAACACACCCAGGTCAAAAATACCCCACCACCTCCAGCATGTCACGGAATTATCGCCGCAGTTTCAAGCAAAACCAAAATATCACCCCAGCCTTGATCATCCAAACGCTGGTGAAATCTCTTGGCACAAAGTTAAACAGCTCAAAATTAGCAGGAACATTGCCCAGCCATTAAATGATGAGCTAAATAACACTTTAGCATTATTTTAAGCAACAGAGCATGAGATTCTACTGGGAACCTTAATATTAAATGGCACTGCTAGCACTGAATAAGGTGTTTGCCTTTAAATATATACACTTAGGTATAAAAACAATGGCTGCAATTACAAAATTAATGTTTTACTTGAGAGAGCCTCACTCTTTTCTTTAAATAAACCTCAGAGAAAGTTATAAAAGACAGACAGAAAGATCTAAGGCATATTCTTCCTCTCTTCTGCAGCTCACTGCTAAAAGAACAACTTTCCACCAGCACCTGAGATACTTGCCCCTGCTGCTGGCAGCTGAGATTACACACATGCTCTTCCACTTTTAACCAGCTAATTTTGCACTTCTTTACCTCTCTTTCATCTAAAAGGCATATTTAAGCTCAACCACACCTCTGTTTTGCTCCCAAGTTAAAGGCATAGACTATTTTCTCATCTTTAGCATGATTTCGAAGGGATTTTAAATGCCCAGTAAAACAATTCTGCAGGTGGTCTCTTTCTTTCCTATTTGGCTAAATAGGACAAGATGACAACTCTTAATTATTTTCTCAGAAGTTTGACAGAAGTCAGAACCCAACAATAAATGTTGCAAGAAAGAATTTCCTGAGATACAGGGAGGTTCTTCAGCTATCACATAACAGCTTCCCACTTTCCTATGGAAGCCTGAATAATTATTCTTAAATGGAATGAACAGAGTTAAAGATGAACCAAACCAAAAGGCTTATTTACATATTTAGGTTGTCATCTGATCTCAGAAAGCATGGCCATAACTCATCAGGCAACACCATCCTGCTACCACAGTAGCTCAGCAACCACTTCACAGTGTGTTCTCTCCCTGTTAAGAAGACGAAATTTCCTAGACTTTGCCTCTTTTGCTGATCTTGCATCTCATTTATTTCACATTTACTCAGTTACAGAACTTCAGCAACTACTTACAGCAAAATATGGGTGTCACAGTTGTCGTAGTGATTATTATTGCTTTGGTTTCTTTATTTTTAAAAGGACAAGTATAACACTAAGCACACATTAAGTTCCCTGAAACTGTTCCACTCATGATAATTTATGGAAATTTGCTTGAAGGAAAGGTGAGCAAGTGCTTGACTCTGTCCCACCACAGGCACTTCCCTGTGCTCTCATCCCTCCCCACGAGAGTTGTGATCTCAGAAGGGCCTCCAATGAGGTGTATTTGAGGAAGGGGGGAAAAAAAAGAAAACAAAACAAAAATTCCTTCCCTTTTCTGCCAGATTTGACTAATCACTGAAGAGCCTGGGCACATGCTCTTCCAAACATGACAATGAGCTCAGCAGAAACCCTGCCCAGGTGTTCAGAGCTGAATTGAGGACATAAGTAGAAAGTAGGGGGAAAAAATTAAAAAAAAAATTAAAATAAAGGGAGGGGAGTGCAAAAAAACAAATAAGTTTTTTTCCCATGCTGACAGTGCCATAAAGGCTGACTATAGATCCTGCAACCATTTCAAAGGCAGGAAAGGCTGAGGCCTCCACTGTGGTGTCCCCTGGCTTTGAAGCACCGAAAGCAGCTGCTCCCAGCAGATAGGAACTGTGGGGCTGCTGCAGTTATGTTTTTTTTTTCTCTTCAAAATATACTTTCAAACCTAACAGCTGCGAGTAGAACAAAGTTTAGCTAAAGTATATTTAAAGAGGAAAAAAAAAGAAAAAAAGCCTCCAGTTTCTCTCCAAGAGTGTTCTCAGTGGATACTTCAAAAGCAAGTGGTGCTGAATTGGACAAAGCTGGAACCAGGAGTGACGTGGGAGAGCTGAGACCAAATGCTGCAAGATCCCAAAGTTCTCCTGTGCTTTGTTCATGGATTTCAATGCATTTGGAAAGTTAACTAAACATTAACTGGCATGGTTTTGTCCTAATTCTTTGTCAAGCAAAATAAATAAATATCAACATATGTTGGATTATTGTTGTAAATACCAGATAAATACCAATACATAACATATCAGTCAGTCCAACCTGCAGGCAGAGCAATCTTTCAGTCCCCCAACCAACACGTTGACACCAATAATCTCCTGGAAGTCAATATTCAAGGAGAGTCCTGTGCAGCACAGCCAAACGTTCATACACACAGAGAGGTGAAGCCACAGATCCCAAATCCCTGCACTCCCAAAATGTTTCTCAGATTGGAGAACTGGATAACACATCAGTTAATTTGGTTCTCCATTACCAACTTGATTAAATTTATGGGCAAGTGGATTGTCCAGTGTGCCTTCAGCACTCCCCCTGCCACTCACTGTGCCAACTGATGCAAAATAGAGAGGAAGGTCACTTCCCTCCCTTTGTGTGTGAATTCCATTTGATTCCAATTGACAATTAGATTCAGACACTTGGGGCAGAACATCTCAAAGCAATTACTGCATTCCTCAGGTAGCTAAAACATCCAGGATTTTGGTTGGATGTCATTTCCAACTGCAAGTCTGCTGGAGCCCTGTCAAAATGTATCCCCAATTCTAATTTTACTGCTCTATTTCAAGGTTCAGTCTATTCCTCCTCAAGTAACAACCAAAGAAATATGCAGGAAAGCAAGGCAAGGGAAAGTCTGCTTTAAAACTGGTTTAGAAGCTCTGAAGCATAAATAGAGGGTAATACAGAGAAAGAGAAGTTGGAACTCCTGAAAGGCAATTTTAAGAGTGGAAGAACTGAGCTCATCCTGCTCCGTGGTGGGGCTGAAGGGCCTTTGTACTGCAGAAAGGACCAGACAAAAAGAATGTCATGTCCAGTGATAACCCACTGAAATCTGCAGGAAGGGTCACATATTTTTCATGCTCACAAGTTTTCAAAGAACATTCCAGATGAAGTACAAAGAGAAACAAATTTTTAGAAAGGGCATAAACAGGATTCCACTGAAAATCCTTCTGAGGCTCTCATTGTTCAGCTGTTTAGTGCTGAAACACTTTTCTTGGGCTCCAGTGATGTTTCAGAAAGCCTGGCTGTTCTTTCTTACAGTAAAGGCAGCCATTCTAAATAAAATAAAAGGGAAGCAGCAAACATCTCCTCCAAGGGCAAAATCCTTCCACTGCTGTTTACCACAATATCAACATTGTCACAGAATAGTGATGGAAAGAGGGTCACCAAAATCATTTTAACTCTCACGTTAATTTCTTGGGGTTTGGGTTTTTTGATCCATTCCCCAAAAGGTGTGACTATAATAGCCATGAGGATATAAGAAAACACATAAAACCAAACCACAACAATACAAGACTTTAACGTTTGCCTTTAAGTGTGCAAAGTCAGCTGAGCATTTGGCAGAAAAATTTTATCTATGGCTTGGCAGATCTTACCATGGATGTCAAGGCAAAAAAAAATACCATTTCTGGTATGAACAGGAATGTCCTAACTCCTGATCCACGGGAGATTAGTATTTACCTCTATCCATCATATTGCTAAGCCTGGCAACTAAACCTGTGACTAAATGCTTAGTTTGGCCTTTTAAGATGCACCACAAATTATGAGAACTGCAAAGAAAAAAAGTGAGCCAACCATACCACTAAAATGATGTGAAAAAAAGAGTCCACAAAAAATTCCACATGATAAAGTCCCTCCCAGCACCTACCAAAGTGATCTTCTTCCTTAATTCCTTGAAAAAGTCCCTTCCAGATGGACCAGAGCAGGTGTCCTCCCAAAGCCAACTGCAGTGGTTCATCCTCTTACAGCATAGAGGATAAAACCACAATTCCCTGGTGGAAATGTAATCTTGTATCCACACAAAAATGCTGATAAGGGAGAACTTTAAGATTATGGATTAACCACATAAGTTCTACGAAGAACTCAAAAAACCCTTTCTATCCTTTAACAAGTGTTACCAGCAGAGGCCACTTCAGTTCACAACCGAGGACCCCTTATACCAGCCCTGATGGGCTGTCCCAGCTGTGCAGCTCTCAAACCTCTAACCATGCAACGATTTGTCTACTTCTGATCCTGGTTTTTCCCTTTACACTCCACGACACTGCTGAACTCAACTTTCTTGTCCCCACCCAAAACGTTTCCTGAACGCTCCCCAACCCTGAAATGACATTACAATGAAGAAAATCACTCTCAGTGGGCCAAAATAAGCATTTGGGTGAACACTCCCCACATTACACATGATAAAAAGAATAAACCGCTGTTTCTTGACAAGAAGAAAAACAGATGATGCATTAAATAATTTAATCAGGGGATTATGAAAATAGGTGTTGCCACCT
This sequence comes from Grallaria varia, assembly GCA_013396735.1. Taxonomy (NCBI): domain Eukaryota; kingdom Metazoa; phylum Chordata; class Aves; order Passeriformes; family Formicariidae; genus Grallaria; species Grallaria varia. The sequence continues at coordinate 423,053 of VWZG01001504.1, forward strand.
GTAAGCCTGGGAAACTATTTGAAAGAGTCGGAGGTACAAAGGGTTGCAGAGAGGAAGCAAAAATATTCTCTGTGTAGGCTCTTCCTCCTCCATCCCCCATCAAATAAACTCTGCATACCTACAAACTGTGTCTTAGAGGAAGGACAGAAACACACGGTGAGAACAGGACTGAGCAGGGAGGGGTGTCCCTTCTCCCCTCCACCTGAAGGAGCAAAGCAACTGACCTGTTGTTCATATGTGTTCTTGACCTCTTCCAACTGCCTGGAGAATTCTTGGGATTGCTTTTCCCGCAGCACTTTTGATCTGCTTAGATCAGCTTCCACCTCTGCCATCTACATGGTAAAAGAAAGGGAATATTTAATTTAAAAAAGAAAAAAAAAGAAAAAAAAAGCATAGCTTGAAACGTCCTGACATTTCTACAGTTGTTTGTAAACCATCAAAGAGGTGAATATCACTTGTTGGGAACGGTAGCAACACCATTTGCAGTGAAAATTAATATTCAGTCACTACAGGATTATTAGTTATGCAAGGACAGAGTGATCACCTCTGTCTTGCCACTCCCTGATTACAGAAGTGCTGGCTCAGTTTTTCACTCAACAGTTGTGAACATCCCATCAAAATTAAGTGAATAATTTTTCTAGATCTATCTAAGACTCAAATATATTTCACTCAAAAATACACTGCCTGTGGAAATTCAAGGGAAATAACGTGTGAGTCAGTGCATAAACGGCACATTTAAAGCGAGTTTACATTAAATCAGAAAATAACTTAAAAGAGAATTATTTGGCTGCAAGTGAAGCTCTCTGAAGATAGTCATCGCCCATGAATAATGAGTCCCCCAGATTCCAGCACACAGCATCAAGGAGGCAATTTCACAACTCAATTAACAAAGGCTTTTGTATCAAAAGCACAACTGTTCGTTGTACATCAGGCATGTTTCCAGGGGAATATATATATATATATATTACTATACTGCAGCACATACTCATCAATTACTTTTACATCTAGATCCCAACACAAGCAGTGAATAAACCATCTCCCAAAAAAAAAGTCCCCCTAAAAAAGAGCAAAGGGTGTGGGGTCTGGAGGAGCAGCCCTGCCACAAACCCATCTGCTGCACAAAAAGAGGGAACACATGAATTCCTGGAGCACAAGCCAAAATCCTGCCTGGCCTAAGGGAGTGCTCAGCCTTCAACAGATGTCTGTGCCAACTGGCCTGGATGTCATCTCGAGCCAGCAAAGAGGAGGAAAGGCAGCACTCGGAGAGGGAAAAGCATTTTTTTTGGGAAGTACTTCAACAAGAGAGGAAGGTACAGGGCTAGAAGCAGTTGGCCAAATAGAAAGTAGTAAAATAGAAGAGCAAGGAAACAGCTCTTGGAGCTCACTGGACTACCTGCCATTAAGAAAGGGGACTTCAATGAATGTTTTATGAACCATTTCTTCCTCTCCAAGCTTGCTGAAATTGCACATCTGCAGCTATATTTCACTCAGGTTAATAAACCAGCAAAATAACAGATCTTTTTACTGTATTAAAGGATTTAACAAAATGAAAATCTACTAAAATGTGAAATGGTAGAAACACATGCAAAGATTCTTAAAATGTACTGGCTTTACTCATGAGATCACATTCATGTATTTCCTACAAGTGCAATGAAGGCTCCTGACCATTATTTGCCAAACCCAGGAACCCCCAGATCTGAAGTACCACAACAGAGTCTATGTACTGTTCCTCTTTTGTTGGTTACTATAGGAAAAAAAGGCAGATCCTACAGTTAAAACCATCACTCCCCCATCAGTGGGCATCAGGTGACTCTTAACAATCAAAAGCTCCACAAAATAGGAGGCAGATGGCAAAAAAATATCACAGAGCCAAACTAATGAATCAAATATTGATTACAAGAACTGGAAGTGCCAGACCCCATCCTACTCATCTCCGTAATTAACTCTACCACACCCCAAAAATGGCTTTAGAAGCCTGGCATTTCCAGTGCAGTTAAAAAGAACAGCGTTGCTATAGCTACAGCAGCTGTTGTTCTGTGAGTGATACATCCCACCCAACCACAAAACACTGAATTTTCCAGCCTGTTCCAATGCACCAGGTGATTTATCTGAAGAAGATGTGGATGCAGAATACTAGGAAAGGCCAAAGCTACGAAGAGAGCTACAGCTTAGATGTCTTTCCTTGGACCTTGGCTCCTGCAGAACAGCACTACTCAATTGTGCAATGTCATTTACTGTTTCTAGGTTTTAGCAGGCAAGTAGGGACAGAGTAAACCAATGGCTGATCCATGGAGCACAGCAGAATTTGGTTCCAAAACTTCCCAGAACATGACAATATTCTAAAAGAAATTTACTGTCATTTTAAAATTACAGCTAAGTTTTCCAAATTCTTTTTGCACTTTCTTTTGGTTTGGATTGGTTTTGTTCACTGGAGGTTTTTTAAAGTGAATGAAACTATTATTAGTCTTTCTAGAATTAGACTATATGCCTTTTGGAGCAGAAATAGGCTGTCACTTTAAGTCATCATGCAGAAGTTGCAGGAGAGTTGCACAGTACAGAAAAAGTCAGATTAAAATGGTAGGATTTGTCGTATTGCCCTCGTGGGTCCAGTTTGCTGAACATATTTTGCTTTTGTAAGTCTGTTCTTCCTTTTTTTTTTTTTTTTTAATTTCCAAATTCTATCATTTGCTGCCTGCATTGGTCTTAAAAATACCAGCAATGAAGACGTTCATCAAAACAACTTCATGAGCACAACAGAAAGAGAATTTGCTCAGTTCCATCCAGCATCCTGAGTGTCCCCTCCCAGGGCCAGCCTGCAGCCCCCTCCTGGCAGCAGCGACGTTGGGTTACAGGAGGGGAGGCTGGAACACGGGGCAGGCACAATCACAGGCTGGAATCATAGGCTGGAGTTGTGTTTGGAGATCTCAATCACATGAGGGAGTTGTGGAAACACCCCTTTTCTCCCTTCCTTGGGATCACCTGTCGCTCGCTCCTGGTTTCACCCCTTGGGCTGCACTTGTGGAGTCGCAGGGGGGATGATTTAACTGCTTGGTGCTCCGTAAGAAATTTATGTGCCATAAATGACATACGACATAAAGCCCCTGATTTTTAGGGACAGAAGGATGGATTTTTCCATTCTCTGCACACGCCTGCAGCAGCCACAGTGGCCCTGCCCCTGCTCGGGCTCAAACTGATTACAGGAGCTCATTAACGGGAGACGGAGTTGCTCGGAAAAGAGTGGGAAGAGACACACATTTCAAGTGGGAAATGCCAAACGTTGTTCCGCGGGGCGTATAAACTAACACTTTATACTCTCACTCCCGAAAAATCCCTAATCAGTATCGTCACCGCGGATATCTCTGTAACAATGCCAATCCCGGCTTTGTTAGAAAGATGAAACACCCGCCACCGTCCCTCTCCGACTCGCCGCCAAAGGCACTCCATTGTGAGGGATTTTGATGTAGAACTCTCAAGTGGAGCACGTCTCTGGCATGAGAAGATCAGAGTCCGCCACCCCACTGCGCCAGAGTTTCAGAAAGGCTGGCATTGTGACCTCCTCACCCGCTGCTTCATTTCGGCGGAGTCTTTCTCCGAGTTCAGCTCCACCTGCCGCTTAAACTCCTCCAGGGCAGCGCCTGCCTGCTGGGCCTGCAGCCTCTGTACCTCCGTCACCCGCCTCAGCTGCTCCTCCTTCTCCCTGCCAAGGCACAGAACAGCCGCACAGTCCCACAGGCAATCAAAGGCGCCCCTTTAACCCCGCCAGGAGAACGAGTGGCATTCCCACCGCAGCCTCCTGCCTGACTTCCCTCCGAAGGCCTTTGAAGAAGGCAATGGGAGGACGGAGGGGGTGGTGTGAGGGTTTTTTTTTTGGTGTTCTCTGGTTGAGTTTAGGAGCTCGCGACAACACCTCTGTCCGCAGAGTTGGCTTCAGTGTTCCACTCCCTGCTGGACAACCCCCTTTTCTGAATCTTTAAACGTGAGACCATGAACAAAATTTAATAATAGCAATAATATATCATCACCATCATCATGGTCAGGCTTTGCAAACAGAGATTTGGGAAGGGCTCTACCCACACTTGCTGCAAGCACGCTGGTGGCTAAAGAGGCCGATGTGAGATAGACAATAATATATAATTAACAAAAAACTACACTGAATTAAATGACAGTTAGCCCCCCTCAACATCTGAACAAACCTCTTTTAACGTGATCAGCTTTTCACATTCAAAATAATAAAAACCATTCTCCCAGTGCCATCTCTGCTCAGCCAAGGTGCAGGGCTGTTCTCTGCTTGTCATATCTCCAGATGCCAAGCAGGGCAATGGTGACATATGGTAGAAACCCGTAATGCTGTAATACCCAGTCAGCCTTTACAGATGTTAAATCTCTGTGCAAAGATATTATTTGACATGTTAAACCCCATACACCTATAGAAATCAGGCCAGGTTTCTTCAGACACGACAGTTTATCAATAGTAATGCTCCTATAACACTTTTTATATAGACACATGAAGAAAAATAGAGACAAACACTATATTGACACAGCGCAGACAAAAACTCTGCTAACTTGTAAATATTTATGACATTATGATGTGTTTATAACTTTCTGTGACCCGTTTCTGCTCCCCTGGGTCGGTGGGGGTGCCAACTTTGTGTTAAGAGCCCGGGGAAGAGGCCGGTGGCATCGCTGGACAAAGGTGGCTCCACCCATGGCTTGGAACACACGACACAGTCAAACACAGTCAAACAGATCCGTGCTGACATTTCCATTCCGCAGGCAGAGGAAGCACCTCCCGATAAATTTCCCCATTTTGACAGAAAGTGTTTCCATATAAAACAAAGAATCCGACACGTAAGAGACGGAAAAGCCCGGCTTTAATTCCTGCAGCCTGTCCCCTTGCCAGCCCTGGAGGAGCTGTTCCAGCACTGAGGGAGCCTCTCGAAAGGTCAGGAAGCTGCCAAGCCCAAAGTTACAGTTTTCACATCCTCTTCTGTGGTTTTCAGCCCAGACTCTGACAATGGGATAAAGAACATAATCCCCCATCTTCACAAAGGGGCTCTTTGCAGCCAAGGAGAGCAGGGTAATTCCATTAGCAAAGAGATCAAAGAAAGGCCACAAGCCCTGAGTCAGGATATTACTGTTTATTTTTATAGTTTCTGCGTGATGCGTATTTCAAAGAAAAATAAATTATTGTGGTACCTTCCAGCTGATGGAATAACTGAGAGATTGGGTGACTCCTCTTTTCCTAACAGGAAAAGGAAAATACTTTTCTTGCCCAGCAGAAAAGAGGAAAACAAAACATCCTGCATCATATTTTTGGGGATAATTGTTTAGGGGGTTTGTGTTCGTGGAACACCTGTGCAAACTTCTTCAGATTTGCTATAAAGCACCAATCACACCTACACAGACAGGCTTTATTTCTGCAGCCTCAGCAATCCCATTTCCTACACTCCTTTGAGGAAGAAGCATAACCTGTCTATTAATCTAAGGTACCATATTCTCCATTCATTTATGAGACACTAAAAGTTACACAGCAAAAGCCAACACTACTAAAATCAGCATTTTTGACCCCATCTAAATTCAAGTGGCAAAAAGACCATTCAGGATTTAAATTTCTACTGCAGAGCATCCAAAAGATCACAATTGCAAGTCCAAAATTCCCCCACCATTTCTCCAAATGGGCACACCAGTGATGCCTCCAGAGATGAAAATGGTATGAACTGAAGAGTTTACCAACCATCAGCTCCAGCTGCAAAAGTGTTTGGCTCAGTCATCCCCAAAACCCACTTACCAGGGGGCTGAATACAGGTATTTTTAAGTTCACAGCTGTTTGACCCTGAATTATGAGCACGTTCCTTCCCTTTCCCACAACAAAATCTATTTCAGACAGGAGGATCCGTAAAAAGTTGAATTATTTTCTGAGACCTTCTGAGTATCCTGAGAGGGAGATGACAGAGCTCTGTCCACAACCTCCATTCCTCCTCCCAAAGATCCCTAACTCAGTTGTGGGTGCTGGACAGTGAATCTCCCTCCCTGCAAACCACATCTAATAATTCTACTCCACACACGAAACAAACCCAAAACTCGAAGCTTATTCAAACAAATCCACACTGACAAGTGTCCCAAGACAGTTTTGCTCCAGTCAGATGGAAACACAACAAATCTAAACAAGATGTCAGTCCTTGTGCTTTTAGTGAGGCTCCAAATTTATGCATCTTCTTCCTTAGGAAGATGTTATTATTTTCAAATATTACAATGCAAACTTCTAGGAACCTGATTTTACGCACCTTGCTTTCTTTTAAGGACTTAATCCCATGAATAAATGCAACATCTCATTATAACTAGGAATAAAACTTCATTTTTAAGGATGTGGGAGCCAGTGCTCTCTACTTTTTGTGCCGTCCAGATTTGTACGGCAGCTTAGAAAACCTGTGCAACAGTGGCCCTGGGTTCACTTTTTGAAGAAAAGCTTCACTTTTTTTCCCAAGACACTGAGCAATGTGCCTTGCATGAAATGCTAAAATATTCGCTTTGAAGATTATTTTTTTCTCAGTTGGACTAGTTGTGGGGCCCAATACAATACAATTACATCACTTAAATCCCCTAAAGCTGAGCCGGCTTGAATATAAAAACAGGGTGAATTTACTCTTTGGCCCCAATTTAAAAAGCAGCAAATTTCTTTTGTTTCAGTCCATAAAGGACACAGCAATGGAATTAGGAATCTTACACAGCACCAACCATCTCAGGGAAAGTCGACTCTGAAGTCCACAATTTCAATTTCAGAAAGCAGCACTCTGAAACATACTGATAAATGGGAAATATAAACATCTTACAAACTCCCTCTTCATGCTTAATCATAAATGTTTGCCTTGCCTCGAGAAACGTCTTCCAAGAGGTAACAACCAAACACAGGGAGACGTCACAGCATTGCCAGTCACCTTAATGAAACACGGGGCAATCCAGGGATTTACAGGAGAGGTCAATTAAACTCGGGATGTCGCAGCAAATCTTGGATGAACCAACATGTCACTTTTTGGGCTCCCACCGTTCCCTGTACCCAGCACAGCAGAGCAGACGTACCTGTGTGGGTCTCAGCCCCTTCAATAAATTAAATTACAGCCCTTTAGCCATGAAGTGCAAGCACACACATGTACAGAACACGTATGTCCACGGACACGGGGACAGTGAGTGTCACATCCCATGAGCAAATCCACACCCAAGCTCCCAGTGCGGAGCTTGGAGAGATTTTCAGGGACATGAACAATAATAACAGGCTGTGAAACTCCTGATGTTTGCGTATAACATTATACCAGGCTTGAACTCACAAACATGCAAATCCTTTGCCAGGTTTCCAAAACCTGCTGGCAGCACAGACCATCATACCCCGACTTACCGGAGAAACGAGGTAGAACACGAAATTTCTATGGCAAGGAGACATTTTGCCAGTGAATAATTCGGCTCCTGAGGGAAAACTGCTTTGCTACCCAAACTCCAAACTATTCACTAGCTGAGAGGCAGCAGAAGGAGAGTATTGCAGAGTTTTTTTCTAAACAGCTGTCTCTTTTATTTCATGACACAAGAAATAAAAAATTACTCTTCTACTAATTTGTATTGAAACAAAATCAGTTATCACCACTTATATAGTCCATTTAGATGAAAAAAACCACCTATATAAACACATTTCCAAAGGACTGCACACCCTCTTACAGAACACACAGCAAACTGCATAGCTAAAAACAAAACCTGCATCAAAACACACCCAAACTTCCCATGCAGAGGCAAAATTCAGGAGTGTCACTTTAGTGTCCTCCATGCATAAGCTACAGAGTTAAGGACCCATCCCATACAAGGACACATATCTGACTTTGTAAAGGGGAATAGGAGCTGAGCCACGATCCTGCTCCTGATCCCAGGGGAGGTGCCCCAGCACAGCTCTGCACAATTACAGCACTTAAAATCAACTTATACCCAAATCCAAGATCCACGATGCCACTTTACAGCACCAGCACCACTACAAACCACTCCATGCAGCGGCTCCTCTGATTTAACTTCTGGAACAGCAACTATTCCAACTCCATACATAATGTATTGAGGCCTAAAGTGCCACGTGTTTGTAAAAGAAGGGGTTACTGGGTTAGTTGATTGTTACAGAAAAAAGCTCAGTAGTAATGTCAAATCCTTGAAATACACAAAAACCAACTTTCTTTTTCCTGCTCTGCTGTTTTTGACAAATAGTGATGGCCTCAGTGCACCCAGCCAGCTGTGGCTGGAGCATCCTCCTGCCCAGGCAGGTATTCCCAACACACCCCAGGGCTCTCCCACCACAGCAGCGCCCCAACATCTGGAATTTGTGCAGAACACTTCCTCGTGGGGTGGGGAGCAGCACAGACAGCGTGAAGTCATCCGAGCGGAATGATAACCAAACCAAAGCCAGATCAAAGGGGCGAAGAAGAAAGACTGAAACGTGAAGCTGAAATATTTATTGCCTTCAAAACATCATCCCTATCCTGTCCCTGGGCACTTCGATATTTCCAAGTTGTTAGAAAGCATTCTAACTTGTTTCAGCATTTCAAAGAAATGAAGCCAAAAATATAAAGCCAAGAATAATTTTATCGTTCTTTCCCCAGTTTTAAGAATAAGATGAGCTTGTCTTTATGAGAAAAAGCATGAATCCACTTCTAAATTGTTTACAGTTTGCGTAATTCGATATGTTAACATCAAAAATCTGGTCTGCATTCCTTAAGTAAGCTATAACAATGAATATTTACAATATAATTATTATTTTAAACTGTTCACTTATGTTTTAAATAAATCATGGGATAACATTAACAACTAAACCACTACTTAAAGCCATTAATGAATTCAGAGTAAATAATACTCCACATGCGTAGTATCACGCGGAAATAAGAAGAATAACGCACTGCATTCAAAATTAATGGCTCACAAATTAACCAGACACCGGTTAAACACACTAATAATTATTCTAACTATTTCTCATTACAATAATGACAGGGTACTGTTGTGCTAGGTGCTGTGCAAACAGAACCAAAGCAGCGACTGTGAAATGATGAATGAGATGTGGGTTCAAAGGCTGGGCAAGTGCTGGAAATGTGGCTGGAAAGGCAAACGCTGTAATTTTGCTCAACGCTGCAGAAACTGTCCCCAAGGTTCAGACCCACCACGTGTATGAAAACCCACAGGGGCTCAGTTCTCAAGGGAGGAGGATTAGAACAGAGCCTGAGAGTCGTGGCTTTTCCACGCTGAGACGGAGGCGAAACCTCAGCAGGAGGAACAGGGAGGGGGAATTGGACAGGCAGGTGGAGATAATGGCTTGGAATAAAAAAAAATAAAAAAAAAACAGACAGGACTGTAATTAAAAGGTGGGCCAAAAAATCAGCAACACAGAGAGGAAAGAGATGCAGGAGAGATCCTGGGAAGAGGCACAAAGGAAAGAGAAGGATCAGAGACCAGCACTGAGAGCTGGGGGGAGAAGAAGAAAATAAACCAGCTGAAGGGCAAAGCATGTGAGAAATAGCAGAAGAGCCTGGTAGGAAAAATCACTTCACACCAACAAAGCACAGCCCGAGACGGGTGAGCAGTGACGGAGCCCACAGGGGTTGGCAAAACAAAGACAACAGGGATGAACTCGCAGGACTGAGCCTGTTGAGGAGGTACAAGGATACAGAATTCATCCTGGTGTTCTACTTATTTAAGGTAATTATTTTTATGGCTGAACTAAATGGACTATTATAGTTCAAAATTCACAATAATAATATCCATGTTGTACTGGAAATTACAGAAATTTAATTCTGAGGGATGATGAGTATCCACTCAGCTCATTGGTTTCTCAGCCTGGTATCGTGGACATGGATTTTCACAATTTTCATGAAAAGTATTGTTTGAATTATTAACTTCAAGTCCTCAGTGGAGGTTGGTTGTGTTGTTGATGCAGCTGAAGGAAAGTTGCATGAAGTACATAAAAAAGAAAAGCAAAATTAAGATTATCAAGTGCAATTGAAATGGAGCCACGACAGTCATCAAGCAACAACAAGGAACAAAGTTTTCCTCGTAGACAGTTTTTAAGTGACCCAAAAAAGGTGACAGCCTGAATCATTTCATGCTTTTTAACAATCAATAATGGAGTTTAATCAACTGTAAGACCTTCTTTAGCCAACTGAAGGCTCTTCTCATTCCATCAATGTTTGGGGCACTATAGTCTTGAAATAGAATGCACCGAATCTGAAAAACAGGATGATCTGGAAAAAACTGATGTCAAAGGGAAGTCTTGTGGAATAATAAGGGAATAATTCTGACATTTGCGTTAATTATTTGTAGACACGTAGCAAATGCAATAGTGATCACCCTTAATTATTAGGCTAGCAATTACAGCAAGTAATTAGGTGTTGTAGCACGATACACCAACGTGCATCCCATTTCACACAGCCACACATCACACCAGACCACTCTCGGAGTTGTCGTCGTTAGGAAGACGTCCTATGACATCTCTATAACCATCCTGAGGGACGTGACAGTCCCAGAGAAACCGACTAAAAACCAACTGTTACACTCCTTTTTCTGTACAACTGGAGCTTTCCTTTCAATACATATTTCATCAGCAGGTCTCCAGAGGAACAGGGGGAAAGAAAGAAACAGAGAGGCTGTAAATAGTTAATAGAACACTTGGTTTTTGCTTTTAAGGGAGGCTGTTAACTAAAACTCCCACATTTTTGTGCCCCCCAAGCGAGGGTTACGGGGCTGCAGGAATGTTTACAACATGCTGGAAACTTCCACTGCCTTGGCCCTAAAAGGTTTCAGATGCTCGGATCCCCCGAGTGGAGAACAGCTGGCTGCTTTGCCACTGGGTCTTACAGGACCCAAAAATCTCCCACAAATCTATTGTAAAGAGAGAAATTATATCAGAACTCCATCAGCCAATGTCACGTTATTGCTGCGTTTGAATCACAGACTTGGCTTTTTTCATCGTAGTGCAACTGCTGTGACAACGCTCAACATTTTAATCAAAGGTAACAATGAGCGCCACAAACATGAGGATAAACTCCTAACAATGCTCTTTATTGCAACACTAGGAATTAAAGACAATGCCCGCTCGTACTTCTTTAATTATTTCCGGCTTTAAATAGCAATCATTCTTCCATTCCTTCAAGAATTCCCTCCACACACAAACGCTTCATTTTCAAGGAAAAATGGAATTAACTACAGGAGAACAGCTACACTTGGGCAGTTATCCTAAAAATATTAACAGCAAGCAATTTTTCAGAATCTGGATTCAACTCAGGGGAGCAAGAAAGGCAAAAACAAAATCAAAAATGAGCTTGTGGTTAAAGCTATCAGTGCCTGTATTTATTTATCCTTGCCTTGATGACTCTCAGGCTGTTGTGCTGTTCTGCCTGCAATGGCATTTATGACACACACCACAACAAGGAGCCCATACAAGAGTACTGGAAGAAGCAGCTGTTTAAATAGAAGGTTCTCAAAGGGTTTGCTACAATCCAATTCTCAAGATCCGCTGCAAATCACACCTTTTCCCCAAAATGCTGTTTCGAAAAGCCCAAATACAACTTCTTTCAAAAAATGCTGGGATCTAACAATTGTGCAACTGTAAATTGCAAACAAAATGGAATTCTTTTCACTGCTATTTATTCTGCCATCTTTCTTCACACGTTTATTTTCCCTTGCCTTCATCTCTTTCCCTCTTTATTAGCTCAGCAGCGGAATGTTCAGCATTTACTTCTCTCCAATGTTTGCAGCCTCATTTCCTTTCCATTGTCCCTTTTATGATATTACAGAGAAAAGAAAAACTCTATTATAAACACCATAGGAATTTTACAAGATATTAGTAATCATAAAGACTAGTAGACCCTTCCATACAACTTCTGGTGCTAAATTTGATGCGTTTTTATGTACTCTGGATGAAGCAAAAAGAGCCTTTCAGATCAAACAACCACAGGCCTTCTCTTAACCTCTGTTTTTAGCGAGTGTGATATCAAAGCCACTCTCCCAAGGCTTTACAGGGATCAATACCAAGGTTAAAAGGACAGGAGAAGCCTGAGAAGAGCTCCAGCTCCATGGACTTTGTGACAGTGTCACGTAAGGAACGATCCAGAATAACCAAACGACTGGCAAACCATGCCAGGAGATGACAAGTAGAAGCCCTTTGCATAAAGAAGTGACTAAGGTTTCAACTCATATCAATAAAAAAGTATTTCCTCCCCAAAATTACACTTTTTCCTACTCGGTTTAGTAAAATACAAGTACAAATGCATTTTTTTCAGATCTTCCTATGAGGCAAAACCTTGTAAATCATTTTCATTTCTGTGTTTTACTGAACACCTACAGACACCACCTTCACACCATGTCAGGGCTGGAAACCTTTTGGCCTAAAACAAATCCCAAAATACTGTGAAAACTTCCTCTGTGTGTTTTAGAAACTGTTGTGAAAAATCTGCTACTACATTGGAGCGGTTTTGCTGGTGTGTGGAATGTTTAGCTCCTCTTTCTTCCCCAGAAGAATTTTAAACAAGTTCAGACAAGGGGTAGAGAAGCCATGGGAGAAAAAAAAAAATAGAGGTGTTGGTAGTTCCTTATGTAAACAAACAATTTTATTAAGTGACTTGGAATAAAGCAGCTGCTCAGCAGTTGCTCTGTGTCATCCCCACTTGCAAAGTGCTCAGATTTGGCTCCATAGAAAGGATTAAAAGAAAAAAAAAAAAGGGCAAAGAATGAGAGGGCGAAGGTTGTGAATCCTTGGACTGGAGACGATGAGCACCCATTCCTTGACCCTACAGCATCCAACTACAACATCAGCACCGGACAGGTGGGGTTGCATTTCATTTCTCCTAAAGTGGCTTTTGAAAAATTGTTTCCTTCAATCACACCACAGAATTGCAGAACAAGAACTCAGAAAAGCTGTATTTCAGGAGCATAAGGAAACACTCATTTGTGTAGGAGACAAGCAAAGCAAAAATCATTCAATCAGATCCCATAATTCTCTCCAGTGAATGAACCATCACAACCATTAGCCTGAGAAACCACCACCAAGGTGCTTCTGCACTTCCATGCAGGTCCCAGGTGGTCACAGCATCAAACTCCTCAGTATGCTCAGCATTTAGTCCAAAGCCTCTCAGATTCAAGACTGACAAACTTTATACAGCCATGTAGTTGTAAACTTATTATTCCCCATCCCTGGAAGCATCCAAGGCCAGGTTGGACAGGGCTTGGAGCACCCTGGGCTGGTGGAAGGTGTCCCTGCCCATGGCAGGGGGTGGAATGAGATGATCTTTAGGGACCCTCCAATTCAAACCATTCTGGGATTCAGTGATGACTCCAGAATGGAAGTGGCCAAACCAAAGCCCTTTCCAACTGAGCTGGTGCCCTGGTTGTCATCCCCAACAAAAAGGGAAATATTTCCCAGCAGCCTAGGAAACTAAAAATATGAAACAATATGATAAAACATTAGCAGAGGCAAAGTAAATGTATTTAGTAAATAAGCACCCAAATTCCACAGTGTGAGACAAGAGATGGCGGTGGGGGCTGTTCTGGATAACAACATTGTCCAAAGGCAGCAAGGCCTTTTCATTCTTTTCCATAAAATCTCTTCAGCACCAAATGGATACATATTTGTTTCTTATTTTTTTTTCTGTTTTATTCAACTCAGTTTGTACTGTGCCAAATTATGTACCTCTAATTTCCTACTCCCCTGCTTAACAGAAGAGATAAGAACAGCAGAGGTTTAGCCTATTCCAACCCCCTCTCCTGCACGTTTTATGCAACCAAAGCACATGGATTAGAGACACAACCTTTCCCCTTTCCCCCCCAAGTAATTACAGAGAAGCTTTTAAAGAAAACTTTGCTCTTATAGAAATGCCACTTAAAGGACATTCTAGAAAAACCCTTGGAGCCCTTCTCAGAGTGACTTTTGCTATTAGGCAATGCCTGTAACATGCACTGCAAAAGTAAATATGAATTTTATATCTACAAGTCACCACCAACAGCCATGAGTGTTGGAGCAATTCTTCTGCAAAGGATTTGGTTTTGACAGAAACTTCTGCCCTAAACTTCAGAAGGAGAAAAAAAAGCCTTCCATAAACTACCTAAACTCTATTTTCTACTGAAACTGTGGCACTTTAAGGCAAAGATACTTCTAGAAATGTGGATTTTACTATTCCCCACAATGTCTCCAATCACTTTCATTCTGCATCGGCGTCGATACGTTTGAAACTGCAACAGCCCTGTTTGCTGTCAGACCACTGGAAAAATAATGATGCTAATAATAAAAAAAACCCACCCTAAAACGCCTGCCACTTCCCCTTGCATGTGCCTGCAGCTCAGCAGCTACTCGAGATACAATCCTGTGGCCGTTTCAGAATCAAAGTGCATTCACATCAAAGCAGTTCATGAGAAATCACTGATGCACCTACTGGGCTCTGAGTTGCAATTCCACAAGGCACCGTCTCGATTGAAGATGCTGAACTTTATTTTCACCCTTCTCGGGAAAGACAAGGTTGTTTTCTCAAGATTTACTGTGCCTGCCTTAGCTTGTAGTAGTTACTTAATTTCATTCTGCAAGTAGTTAAAGAACTCCAGCAAAATAAAGCATTTTCACATCAGAGAGCCTATGAACACACAGTGATGGCAGGAGATTGTTACAAGGACTGATTTCTGCAGCAATGGATAAGGAGCCGTAAGGAAACCATCCATTTCTGCCCCAATAAATAGCCCTGCTTCTTACCTATTACTTACATATACATCATATATGAGCAAATACATGAAAAAAAAAAAACAAACACCTTAATATTGTCCAGGAACATTGGTGCTAAAATGAAAGGCTCGGCTTCCAGAAAGTCCTCCCTGCAGGAGCAGCAGTTCCTCCACCCTGGGCATGGGAGTGTGTTCCCAACACTGACACATCCCTGGCCAGGAACGCACAGAGACCAGACCCAGAGGCTGAAATCAAAAAGAACCAGCCAGGGGAATATTCTGGGCTCAGACTGGGGCACCATATTTCTGTAAGTACAATATTTTTAATATTTAGGAGCACAAATCCGCCCTGATCAACCTGCCAACTTCTGTCTCCATCCAAGCAAAAACACATGTGAAAGCTAATTTTTATTTCTATTCCATTACAAAATAAGTACTTATTAGAATCACTAATTCCACTACTAATCTCAAAACTAACCCCAAGTCCCTGTTATAAAACTACCAAAAGAAGAGCAGTAAAGATTTTTATTAAAGAGCAAGCTACCTCCAAAATGAAACCGTTTTCCATTTAAACTGGGAGAGTTATACATGGTTCAATATTAGAAATGCCTACATTATTTTCAACACCCTGAATCAAAAAGAAAAAAAAAAATCCTAACAGAAACAGTGTCAAAGGACATGGAAGTGAACCTGGGAAAACACGAGTGGGAGCAGCTCATACCAGAAGATGCACTGAAAAGCAGGAATAGTATTAATTACTTGCTGTAGGGGAAATAGCAAATGATATTTAACCTGCTGAAGAGTCTCCAGGGCTCCTCAATCCCAGGAGCTCATCCATCCCCAGTTTTGGCCACAGGAGCCACTCACACCAAGCACGATGTTGGGACTGGTCTCTGCCAACATTCTTAATTCATGAGCCCTAAAACTTCAAGTCTTCAAAGCCTTACCCTAACTCAGACCTAAACCTGAGCTCAACTACAGCCAGGGAATATCTGAATTATCTCACCCTCTCCCCAGACTCTGCCTGGAGAGTGTTTACTGTGCCCCGAGAGCGCCCATGGGGGGAATCCATCCCGCTCAGGCAGTGCACTCCAAAGTCACACTTCTTTTATTAACATCAGTAAGTGCAAACTGGCACTTTATTTGAAAGGCGGGGAAGAAAATTAATGCGGCTTCATTATCAGCGAATCAGATGGGAAAATAGTAAAAGATTAAGTGCAGTTGATAACAGTTCAATCTCCCTGAAATTATGAAATTCTTTAGGCTGACTATTATTTAAGATTAAAAGCTGGAATTTTTATTAATGTCTGTAGTGATTTAGGATAGCCTCCATTTATGCCAAATACCTCAGAGATTATAGAAATAAAGAAATATAGACTTCAGCACTGAGACTTTTACTGAATAAAAGTATCTTCACTTGCCTCTCTCAGCCCAGATAAGGTACACTGTAATATTTAACTGAGCAATTGTAGCAAATAACTCCTGGTTTATTGCAGAATAATTTGTTGTCCCCAAAAATTGTTTCTATAACTTTGAATTCAATCTGGATAAACACATGGAAATGCTATTTTACACAATCAAAAATGGAAGCAGCACAACAGGACTCGAGCTTATCCTGTGTGTATCTGCTGGGTGCCAACTCTCCCTGCTCAGAAAACATCCAACTGGGGCATCCTGATTAGGTTTTTAATGTACAAAGTTGACAAAAGAAGCTGCTCCGAGTTAATGAAAAGTGGTTTGTTTGCTGCAAACCACTTCCCCAAGCCTTGGATCCACGTGAGAAACAAGTATTGACCCAAAAAAAGTGTGGAAAAATCCCCATTAGAGTGTAATTTATGGATATTAAATAAAATATAGGCTCACATCATATAGTACACCAAGGTAAAATACCATTTAAATAAATACATCTTTCAAATTATTCCCTTTCTCTAAAACAGTCCCAAGGAACAAGTCTTTACTCTGGATTATTTCCTTACCATGAATCCATTCTGAATGCCATTTATTGGAGAGGGCAAGACCAGCTGCCACCAGGAACCTCAACTCCCACCACTCCAAAGTCAACACATTTGGGGGATTTGGTTCTTGCTTTACTTTCATTCGCTTTTCTGGCTGACTGGGAACCCGAGGACGCAGCTTTACACGGGAAGAAAAAGCAGCCAGACTAAGGAAGGTCATTAGGTGAGACAAAACACAAAGTTTGTTGCATAAATCTGACTGAGAACATCGGGGATGGTTCACCAGTTCTCCCAGATTCCCTTACCTCAAAGTCTCCTCCAGTTTGCGGATTTTCTTTTGGGCATCCCCTCTTTCTCTGTCCAGATCATTCTGAATGGCATTAATCTGTCATTTGAAGGAAAAAAAACAAACACCACATTTTAGCTGAAACAATGTCACTGTTCAAAGTAAATACAGGTTGGTTTAAATTCTAAAAACTATTTGCATATTTCTTTTGCACTGATGTTAAGAACCACCTCTGGATTTATAAAATTATGTAAAATGCAGCAGATGTGGAAGACGAGAATGCAGTCAACAGAGCTGTTTTCCTTCTCAAAGTGAGTATTATTCTCTACAATAAATATCAGTAATTACAGAAGAAAGAACTAGATTTTCCTTAGGTAAGCTCAGAAAAGCATAAAGAAATCTGCCTAAAATCATGCCATGTGTTCTCTAGGGGGCAGGGCTCCTACTTTCCAATTTTTATCACTTCTTAACAATTTTTACAACAATAAAAACACTCAGGTGGCTTCGAAGAGCCTCCAAGCGCTATCTATGAGAGTAAAGAAGGTATTGCCAAGCCTGGTAAATTCCACATATTTAACAGCTGGCTCCAGAATGGCTCTCAGGAATAACCTGTCACAGTTTTTAGGCTGAGCTCAGTGTTTGGGAAACAAGCAGCAGGTTATTTATAAAAAGCAGGTGTTTCCTTGTAAAGCCATTTAGTCTGATCAGTTCCTGATTCAGCAGATAAGCACATTGAACCAAACAGGGACATTTAGGGTTACTACCTATTATTTGTTTCATGTTTAAGTGTCCCCACATCAGCAGCCACTGTAGACCCATAAAGATTATTAGATAATGGGTAGGTTTTTAAATGAACAGACTGCACCAGAGACCTCATGATTCCTTTACTTGAAGGCAAGCTTGTTTTAGGATTTTATGGGCCAATCTATCTTATTTTATGGATTTATATTCACAGATTATTCACATGCATTTTTCTTCTCCTCCTCTCTCAAAGATTTAATTCTGAAAACACAATTACATCAGAACTTATGAACAGGCAAACTGCTGTGAAGTTATTATAAAAATAAAGGTTCTGTTTCCTTGTTTGCAGAGTCCCAGCAATAAACCAAAGTGATGCATTGCAATAAATCAGTGCCCACTGTACCTCATTAACCAGAAGATACCCAAATTATGCCAATACATTCTTGTTTTGACCTGCAATATGACTCCAATCCCGGATTTCACTTCAGTTCAACATTCATAACACCCACGACTTGACTAAAAGGACAAATGTAGGCAAGGATTAAACCAAAGCAGATCTCACAACAAAAAAGGGTTTGACTTCAAGTCAGTAGGAGGGACTAACTCAAACCAAAAACTCCCTGCAATTCATGTCCCAAATGCTATTACCAAGTGACAAGTAGCTCGGCTCACAATCCATTATTTTGTGTTATAAATGTGCCACATTTGGAAGTGACATGTTTGGGTAACACACCCTTCCAATCAAACAGGCAGCAACTGAACATACAATGTCACTAAAATTGAAGTTTGATTTGAAACCCATTGATGTTTCAAAGCCTAAAAGAGCAGACAGCATTTGTAAAGTGCTCTACGATGAAGTGTTTTTGATGAAAATTGCATTTCTTGCTTTAAGCTTCTGATGTAAAAACAATGCATGTTGACAATATATAGGGAACACATGGAGAAGGATGGAATAGAGATGTATTGGGGAAAAAGAAGGATGGAGGAACACATGAACAGTGACAACAGGCCAGGTTTCATTCACTTCATTATCTTTTCTCTCATAGCAGTTGCCACCAAAAGCACCAAAGAGCAGGACAGGCTTCCAGGGGCAACTCTTCGGGAATGCCTTCCCAGTCTCCACCACTCGGCAGCAGGTTCCTGTTGTAACAGGTGAGATCCCTGTACTTAAACAGCTGTACTTAAAAATCTTCCTTGAACTTTTTTGAAATTATTTTTCCAAACCTTGTAAAAAACTTAGATTCCAAAATTCACCACTTCAAGGGTCTCAGAATTGGAACCTTTAACTTCTGTACAGAACCAAACTGGAAAATTTATTTTCCTGCAAACATTACCTGTTTCTCATAGACACGCTCCCAGTGCAGCTTGTCCTGCTGAACCTTGTACTCTTGATCCTGCAAAGCAAGAGATGGGTATTCTAAATAAGCAAATCCCCTTTTCTTCCATTTCAAAGCAATAATCATCAAACACACTCCTTTGCCGTTATATAGAAGAGTCCATAAAAATTAAAAATCCACTTGATATCATCATCAAAAAATTCTCTGACATAAAAAACAAATTTAACCAACAGCAAATAACAAAACTACCCCCAAAGTCATGATTCATGTTTTCTGAAGAGAAACAGCAACTTGTTTTCCTGAGCTGTTAAAATGCCACTCTGTGCTATATCAACTGTGAAATGAAAGACATGGGAGATGCCAAAACTGCAACAGGACTGATACACGATACAGATGTGGAACTCATTATCCTCACATAGAGGGATTCATTTAAATGCCTACAGGCAGACAGAATATTGAACTGAACTGTTCCAGAGTGACAAAATTAAAAACAATTTTGAAACTTACTTTTAAAATGTTTACAGTTTATGATAAAATAAAGACATTCATCATTCTCTGACATGTTTCTCTGTAACCCACCAACACACATTTCAACTGCTTTATTTAACATGGGAACTGCAAGAAACAGTGAAAAACTTTCTGTGAAAATTCTGCTCTTACCTCTTTCAGTGCCACTTTTAAATCAACCTTTAAGCACAAGGTGACACTTTATCTATTTCTTTTAATAAAACAAAGCAAGCATGTTACACAGAAGCGCATTTTAGTGAGGCTGCTGAAACATTTAAATGACCAAAAGGAAAAAAAAAAAGAGGAAAGGGCTGGAAGTAGGGAAGTCAGGGCTCACCCTCAGCTGTTGCTGCCTTTGATGCTCTGACTCCTGCAACTGTTGCTTTAACTGAGCCACACTCTGCTGCAACTCCTCGATCACATCCGATGTCTGCAGGGATGGAACGAACAGCACAAGGCATTTTGGGGTTGCACTCCTCATTAGCTCTACAGATTCATCTATTGCATTTTTCAATTTGTTTCTCAAAGCGGCCCAAAATTGGAAAAAAATTATCAACTGGGGGGGAAAAAAAACCCACCTGAGTTTGCAGCTCTGGATACGTCACTTTGGGCTCTCTGGTGAACTTAGAAATATAAAAAAAAAACCCACCAAACTCTCCCACTCTAATAATAATAAACGCCTTGACACTACAAATTGATATAAAGAAAAATAACTTGAAAATTAAAGTATCATCAAAGCCCACAGAATTCCAGCAAATAAATGCAAAAGACCCCACTGTCCTAGGGCTCTAATGATTAATCGATGGTATTCAAAATATAAGCCTCTTCTACAACTATGCAGCTTGTAAATTATATTAATTATATACAATATATACTATATATCTACCAGTGCACATTGGGAGATACCAACCTGCCAGGTGCTTTTACAGAAACAAACCAGAGCTACTAAAATTTGGGTGGAATGCACACTTGCAACATACAAAAATCATCTCTTAAATATATAAATATTTAACACAGTGTTCAATATTATTAGGCCTGCAGGACTGGTTTTTTTCTGGAAAACATTTTCCCTCATGGAAGCAGCTTTATGAAAACATTAAGCCTTTAAGTGTGTTGAAATGCTCTGGCACCCAGGATTTTTACAAAACAAACACAACCAGTGTATTGTGCCACCTGTATGGACACGCACACCAGGATTATCAGTCAACTTCAGGTGACTGTTCAGCCAAACTTGGGAGTGACAAATTAAATCCCAATTCTATTTAAACTTCCACACGAGTAACTCTGGAGAACTGAACAGTTCCTCGTGTTTGTACATATTTCTATTGAGGAGAGCACTCCAAAAACAAACCCCACCTTCCTGCCTGCCCTACCTTGGCTGCAGAGAGCGCCTGTTCCTGCTTTATAAACTCTCGGTCGACGCTGAATTTCCTTTGCAGTCGCTGGATGTTCTCCTCGTACTCCTGCGTAAGGCGCTCCTTGTCCTTCTGAAGGGAGTTGTACCTGCGAGGAGCCAGCAAAGAAAATGTGGGAATAAACCAAGAGAATGTGGAAATGGCTTTCATATTTTGGCATTTCCCCCTGCTCGGGATGGATTCCACAGAACCTGCACCTCTGCCCGTGCCGCTGCTCTGGTCACCGAGCGAGCTGCTCGTAAATCATGGAGAGACAACACCCTCCGCAGGGTGGCCCTTTGGGACAGCCCAAAATGACACTGACATCCATCCATACGTTCCCATTCAGGTTTTCCAATGTCAAACACCACTCGCCGGGTGGTTGTAACAAAATTAATAACGTTTGCTTGTGGCAATCCCGTATTTTTAAACGTCAAACCAGCAGCTGGTATTGAATTACCTCTCCTGGAGCTCCTGAAGCTCCGAACACACCGCCTGGTAACGCTGCTCTGCTTCCACCTTCTCCTGGGACACTTTCTGATGGAGCAAGTGGCTGTTTTCAGCCTCCACGGTCAACTGCTGGACATGAGCCCCCAGTTTTTGCACCGCCTCATTCTGCAAGAACAGGGCACGGTGAGGAAACCAGAATAAAGGGGGGGAACAGCCCTGCTGTTATTCAGTAGCCTGGAGCAAGGAGGTCCTTTGGTGATGCACAGGCACAAGGGTCACAACAGCAAAGCTGTCATCAAGTGTGACAGTAAATTCTGTGCTGGATATAAAAATAAATAAATCCTCAAAATATGGATATCTATCCCCTCCTCAAAGTAACATCTCCCCTCCCTTAAGCAAAACTGATTCCTAAACTACAAATCACTTAAAATGGAAAACTGTAATGGATAATAACCCACATAAAGCATTTTTAGACCTTCCATTACTCTAATTACAGTGATTTCCTTTCAATAAATCACATCTATTAAAAGCTGTATCTTTTTTTTTCTTAGAACTTCACCTCCTGATACAAACAAATTTAAAAATGAGCAGGATAAAAACAGGCAGGTAAGCAGGAGACTGCTCTGCCACTTCCCATTCCTCCCTAAATTTATGGCATAGAAACAAGGAGACTGGAGTCAGGAAAAATGACCCAGCTGCCCTGCCAGGATGTGAATATCATGGTTATTTTTATATTAACAAAGGCCTGAAGGTGAGGGAAATGGAAGGGAATTTTCACTCGGGGCTAAAATCAAATCAAAGCCCAAAGAGGAGCCACCTGCAGCCACTGCCCCGACTGGCAGGAGCTCTTGTGAGAACTTCTCACCAACAGAAGGTCCACCTGGATGGTCACCCGAGCTCTGTCAATGGGCTTCAGGTATTCCAAAATGCTCCACCCACACAAAACTGCACACCACGTTGTTTTTTTCTGAGGGGCAGAGGGTTGGCTGCTTTGGGGCTTTTTTAACTTGTTTTGGGGTTTTCTGTTTGGATTTTTTTTTTTTATTAAGTTAAAGAGTCATTCCTGCCATATCACCAAATATCCCAACTCCCTTGGCCCTGTAGCCCTCAAGGAAGTTCATCCCTGTGCACAAACCTCTCCTCATGAGCTCTGTAGCATCAGTTCCATTCCTCTCCCTAACAGCACTGGCATTCCTGACAACAAGAAACTCTGAACAAGGAAACTGAAATACCAACAAAAAAAAATATAAAATCAGGAGACAGAAAGAAGGAGAGAGAAAAAAAAAGAAAACTAATTTCCAGTGACAGCCTAGTCTTTCATCTTAAGCCCTGCCTTGAACTCTACCTTGTTTAATTATTAAATCAGAAGCTGCTCAGCAAGATCTGTCTAGTTTTGATGGTTCTTAAATTCAATCTTGCTGACAGACTGTGTCCATTTTTCTCTGTATTTACTGTTACCTATGACATGATCTGAATGCTAATTTTTAAATACAACATTCATTAATACAGGAATAAATTTTGTTTGACTTTGTCTTTTCACTCATTCAATTTCCTTCATGCCTCATCCTGATAAAAAGTACAGGATGCTTTTTTGAGGTTGCTTGTTAATTTTTAGCTTTTTGCATCATTTATATATCAGGCATAAAATCCACATTATGCCTTATTGCACGTTTATAATTATTCTAGAAAAGAAATTCAATGAATTAGAATAATCAATGGTTACATTAAAATTCTTTTTATGTGTTCTTTAATCTAACAAGCATGTGTTCACTCAAAGAGAAGGTGGGTAAGTAAAAAGTCACCTGTATCTATGAAAACTGGTGTACTATATAAATCCTTTTTTACAGTCTACAAACCTACAGAAAAAAGGTTCTGCAAACCTGAATCAAAACTAGTGAGAAGTGCTAGAATCAGCCCTTCATTATAAAGACATTTCTGTGTATTATTGACTGAAGGGCTCTGCTTTGATTAGTTTTATCCAGGGGGAAAAACCCTTGGTTGGATTGACTGCCAGGACAGCGCCCTCTCCCAGACAGAATCACTGCACTGCACTGTCAAAAATGAGGATTTATGTATACAAATCATAGAATTATGGGATGGAACGACCTTAAAGATCATCTCATTCCACCCCTGCCATGGACAGGGACACCCTTCCACTGAGCCCAGGTTGCTCCAAGGTGCCCTGGAACACAAGCCCGTGGAGCTGGAATGTTGCAGGAGGCGCCAGAGACGCTCCCAGCAAAACTCACCGTCGACTGGGTCTGCTGTAAATACTCCTCCTCCATTTTCAGGAGCCGAGTGTTGGTCTCCTTCAGCAGCTCCTGCATGTCTTCCGTGTGCTTCCTCCGGATGCTGAACTTCTCCTTCTCCATCTCCGCCACAGCGTCGTGAAACTGCAGCGGAGAAACGGCACAAAACAATAAATGGCATCTAAACCCAGGGTTTGTGATTGCTGCGTTAATGCAGCATATAAATAGAATGAGTGAAAAGCCTGGGCAGTCACACTTCTTTCCTCTAGAACAAAACTAGACCATTTTCTCACTAAGTAGATCTGCTGTGACTCCACAAAGCTGTAAGAAATATCAGCAAGTAGTTCAGAAGTGCACAGAGGGCATAACTTAATCCATACACAATGCTGAAACACTTCTGCCACTTTCTAATATTCTATTTTTTTACCTATTTAAACTGAACACCAACAGCAATTGCACAAAATCAGTGAATTTCTACTCCACCAACACTCTCTCCAGATACACTGCCACTTTATCTGCCTCCCAATAAGGAGCTGGAGAGCCTTGATTGTCTCCTTATCTAATAAAAGGATCATTTGTGTCACCAGTAACCCTTGATTTATACCCTAGGCACCAGTAGCCTCTCTTTCTAAAACAATCCAGATTCTCTCTATACAATAGTAAAAAATAACGCGTCAAATTAGCACACAGGGCTTGGATGGCACACTGGTTGCTTAAGAGCTGGTGCACTTTTCTTAAGTTTCTAACGCATTCATTTTGTGTTCAAGAGAACAACTTTAATAAACCATAAAAGCATCTTTCTAATTGCACTGCAAAAATCAGATTAATTTAAACAAAAAAAGGGTTTCCTCTCCAACATATAGCAAATATATAATATATATATAATAGAANAGTTTGGAGCAGCTTGGGATAGTGGAAGGTGTCCCAGCCCATGGCAGGGGGTGGAACATGATGGTCCCTTTCAACCCAATCCACTGTGGATTCTGTAAGAAAAACCCATTTAACACTGAAGTCTTAAGGTCTTAAGCACAAAGGAAAAAAATTATGATTTATCTCTTAGAAGGCAAGAATTAAATCCACCATCATTTCCAGATGCAGGGCTGCAAAAAAATCAAATTACACAGCATTCTTCACCTCTGGAAGGAGGGGGGTCTGCCCTCTTTGTGACCCTCCCTCTCCTGAGCGGGGGAAGCAACACAAATATTGAACCCAACATGGGCAAAGGTGACCTGTCTCCCCATAAACATGCCCCTCCCTCTGCTTCACTGCTGCCGCAAGTTTAACAATAAATAAAAATACACGGAAGAATTCATGACCCATTGCGAAAATAAAGAGTTCAAAGGAAGCACCGTGGCAGCAGGTAGCAGCAGGTTTACCCAGATTAAAATTCCATGTCAGCTCAACCAGAAATAAACACTTCTCTAACACATCCAGAGACTTGCCAGGAG
This sequence comes from Grallaria varia, assembly GCA_013396735.1. Taxonomy (NCBI): domain Eukaryota; kingdom Metazoa; phylum Chordata; class Aves; order Passeriformes; family Formicariidae; genus Grallaria; species Grallaria varia. The sequence continues at coordinate 448,135 of VWZG01001504.1, forward strand.
GCCCAGATGAACCCAGGAACAGGGTGACCAGCTGGGGGGTGTGGGTGTGCAAGCATCAGCAAAAAGAGGCTTAATTACTTAAAAAACAAAATAAAAATAAAACCAGCATAAAAAATAACCCTCAAAGTAACGTTTCCTTCTATTTTTTTTTCTTTTGAGTGACAAAATGTATTATGTCCCATATATGCTGCGGGGTGTGTCCAAGACAGCAAGTGTTGGGCGTTACCCTTTTCTCCCACTCGTTGTTGAGGCAATCATTGCTTCGCTCGCACATCTTCTTCAGCTCCACGATCTGCTCCTCTTTGGCTTCTCTGACAACTTGGGACTCACGAACCAGGGTCTGAACTGTTAAAAATGGGCAAATAAACAACTGTTCAAGAGATACCCCTGGGATTGTTCAGTGCTGGCAACAATCGGGTTGTGTCAGTTTTCCAACTGCCCTGACTTTCTGATGTTCTTTGGCTCTTAAATACTTCATGTGTGCGCTGCTTTAAAATTTAGCACTCGGGTTCTGTGTCACTACAATATTACAGGATGTCCTCCAGTTTCTACTTTGTTTACAGAGTATTTCGGAGCGAGTTTTCCTTCTTGAAGCAGTAAACACACAGCAGCAGAATTCCTTATAATCTAAATAAAATAGGCATTTTTAACCTGATTTCACGAGCATCCTTAGGAGAAAAGGTGCTTGTGAAGGTTGAATGCTCAAAACAGACAAGGAAATTAAGTTCCCCAACTTAAATTGCAAGTGATGGCATCAAGAAGTTCCAGCTTGACAAATTTAGTGGAAAAAAAAAAGCAGGTACATATTCATTTTTCAGAAGTCGCTGAGGATTTTCACCATCTGGCAGAAGTGGGGGCGACTCAAACACAACCTGTCCCAGCCAAGAGCAACCACCGACCCGCCGAGAGAGGCACCAGATCCCTCAGTGGACAAATTACTTTCCCAAGGAGCAGGAAACAATATACATGGGACACTCTCCCTTTTTGTCCATGGATTACCAAGCTTCTGTATTATTTTACACTGTGGTTTAGTCCATAGTGTAAAAGGACTCCAAGGAATTCTAAGAGAAACTAACACTGCAAAACTGCTGACAAGCCACACTCGGGCCAAGTTCTGTCCTTATGACATACTCAAGACTACTCATGTTTGAACTCTCTTGCCACAAGAGTTTTAAAAATAATCCATTGTGGTTTGATTAAAATGTACTGAATGCATAAAGAAATTAACTCTGGCTGAGAGATTCCAAAAAGTTTGAAACGGGTGGCCAAAATACTTCAGTACCATCAAAGAAACCAGATTTTTTGGTGACGCTCATAAAACCTGCACTGAATATAAAAGATCACACGGCTCCTGGGAACACTGGGGTTGGAAATAGCAAAGACAAGTGGAGAGACCTCTCCAAATCTAAAGGGGAAAATTAAGTCAAGACCTGCAAATGAAGAAGGGAGGGATGACTGAAGGAGGAACACATAAGCCCATAGCCACAAGAGAACACAGCGCAACACAGAAAACAACCACAAAGAGAAAAATCACCTTTTCTCTCCAGTTTTCTAATCATCTCATCAGCTTCTTTTTGTTTCTTTTTGTGGCTGGACTTCAACATGTCTATTTCACTATTTTTTCTGTCCAAAATCTGCAGGGAAAATTCAAAATATTTTAAGAAAAATTTAAAAAAAAAAAAAATCAAAACTACAAGCAGTGCACAAAAATAACAAACCCTGATCTTTGCCAAAGGCCCTTTGAGAAGGGCTCAGATCGTGCAGGACTAAGGGATTAAATCAGAGGCATTTTCACAGCTCAGACTGCCAAGTCTTATAGGACTGGTTTAGGTAAATGAAGGCAGAATTAGATGAAAAAGGAGTTTCATGTTTTAAGACGGGTTTTCTTGTTTTCTTTTCAGCTGGGCACATCCAGCATTGCTCTTGTTGAGTTTCAAAGTTTCCGGGTGCTACCACTGCAAACACAAACAGTCGGTTTCCCTTTTCATAGTTGAGTCGCCTGATAATACTTAAAAGCATCTAAACTTCTCAGCAGGTTGAAGAAATATTTAAATGAATTGCTGAACTTGATTGCACTCTTTTGTAGTTCACCAATTGGAATTCCTTGCATGGATTCCAAGGAACAATGGGCTGGAATAGAGCGAGTCGACGAGGGTAACTACACCCCCAGTTCTGTACACGTTGGAAAAACCAGCACACTTTGAGATAGTATTTTAATTTAAACTTTGTGTTTAAGATAAAGATTAAAGCCACAGAAATTTTATAACAGTGCCCCAAATCTCTTATCCAACAGCAGCTTTCATCTTAAAACAATATTACCCCATCTGCAATGAACGTCTTGTGTCTTTCAAGATTAATACGACGCTATTTAACCTTTTCTAAAATACCCGACGTTATTAAACGGCTTCAAAAGGCGGAATTCTAACGTCAGTTAGAAAGGGCTGACAACTGTGGGGATGAGAAAGTGTTTAAAGTGTTTCTTATTCTCCCAAAGCTGTTTCCTTTCAACTCCCGGTGCCGCTGGCGGGCTTTGGGACAGTCCGAGCCCAACACGCACCTGACCAAACATCAACATCCTCCCGGGGAGCTTTGATGTGTCCCGGCGTTGTGACAACCACCTTCCGGCGTTGTGACAACCACCTTCCTCCGAGGCTGTGACTCAGCCCTTAAGGAACAAAGCGGAGGCCCCCAGCGATGCCGCGCTCGCGGCGGGACAATCCCAACAGCGAGGGTTGGATTCCCGCCGTGGCCATTCCAGAGGCACCGACCAGGCACCTCAAGGAGTTTGACCCCACATTTCAAACGTGACATGGAAAGTGACCACATGGTCTGTGATGGACTTTTTGGAGCCCGCCCCAAGGTGGTGCTTTGCAACACCCCAGAGACAACCCCAAGGTAAGCCAAAGACGCAGCACTGGAAGAATGAAGAGCCACATCGGGTTTAACGACACAAAAACATCAATCAAGGGCTGTTCGGTGACCAGGCTCTCCTCCAATGTACAGCATCACAAAGGAGACAGGAGAACAAACACTCCAGTAGGAGCAGGAACATGGGGGATATACCTGTGGATTTTCCCACTGTTACATTTAGTGTTTTGCCCATAAAAATTAGGTGGTTTTGTACACATTTTTCTATAATACAAGTGTTCTCTCTCTCTTTCTCTCTAAAAGAAATACAAGGTTTGGATTTCATCAGCACATGAACCCACAGAAGTCGGGCAAAAATAGATTTAGGCTGGTAAAGTAGGTTCTTTTTGTTCAAAAACAAATCACCTCGTATTTCCATTTGCTCTCTTCCAACGTTTCCCCCTTCCTACGTTCATGTTACCGTAGAACATTGTACAATCCTATCAGTTTGTGCAAACTGGTACCTACAGCCTGGCTTTCATTGAACATTAATTGTAATTGTGGACAAGTTAAAGAACAACTGCTAATTATTGATGGTAATCATATTCTCTGTTATTGTTCAATACACTGTTTTTGGAAGAAAATACAAACGCTTCTTACCTTTTGAACATCAGCATCATGCTTCTGCTGTAACTTTAGTTTTTCCTCATGGAATTTACCTTCTGCCATCTTCATTTTCCTTTCCAGCTTTAAAAGCAAAACAGAATAGATACAAAATTTAAATAAATTACACTAATGACCTTTTAATAACTTTGCAATTATTCATTTATGTCTTTAGCAAGGCAGTGGGAATTCACTAACAAATAATTGCTGGGAAAAAAAAAAAATCTATATTCATCTTCTCAATATTTTCGTATCTATTTGATATAACTCCTGCAAAAGATGTTTCAGGCAACAATGTCAACCTAAAATATTTATTTAGAAAATGAATTTTTGAGATGTTTTAGTTGGCAATAACCACAACTACTGCAGCCCAGAAGATGCTATCATCCTTAACTTAAATAAACACTCAAGAATAAAACTCCTAATATTTCTGTTAATATTTCAAGTTTGGTAAACTTGCTTTCCTTCTTCAGGCAGGTGTTACATTTACACAAAGAATGTCCTTCAGCCCAGATGCATGTTTAGTTTTGTTTGTTTTCTGTTATTCATAGAGCTCACATTATAAACATACTTCCTTTTAAAAGTGACTTATAATGGGATTAAGGACTGGATTGCTCAGATCCATTTCCTGTTCTGTCTGTGTTTGTTCCAAGCAGCACTCGAACCCCTCTGACACAATAACACAACAATAATTCTTACTCAGTCTAAGTTTCCACCTCTGCAGTATTTTTAAATTTCTTGCATGTTTTCCCCAGGACAGGTATGAGAGGAATTTGGCGTTTCTCAGTGCTTTCCAAAAACCCCAAAGTGACGCCTTGAGTTCAGATTCAGGGTATTCCACTTCCACATTTATTAATTTCTACGGCCCATAAATCAAAGGGGACATAAAAGCTTCTCAACACAGACCCCAATGCCCCACTCACTTTAGAAAGGGGGGGCCCAAAACCCCTGCCTTGAGGTACCAACACCCACCAGCTGATGACTCCCAGTGGTCTTGGGCCACCTTTGGGTGCCCTCAGAGCCCCTTGGAGATGAACTTTCCTCATCTCAGAGCCGGACCTGGACCCCCATCACCATCCAGCTGATTTCAGCTCCCACATTTTCCTTTAGCTCAGCTCAGAGCCTGACTTGAAACGCCCTCAACTGACCAATTCAACAGGAACCAACAAGCATCATTTCCATTCCTTTGACTGATCAGAAGTTGTCATTCGAGCACGAATCTTCATCTGACACTGAACACGTTTCTTTTATATGACTCACCTGTGTTACAAATTCGTTCACTACATTATCGTGACTGGAGAACGTGTGCTACAAAAATCCAAGTCAACTCAAAAATACAAAATGCTGCTCTGTAAACACAGAATATTCCTTGGGAACTGGAAACAGAAGGAAGACCAGCCATTTCTTTCCATTTCTTGACTCATCCCCAATGTATACACTTGCTTATCACACCACCTGTCTCCCAACCATTTGTACACAGCCTTATGCAAATTAATGGGGGGAAAGCTAGATTGACAATTAATCCAAAGCAAATAAATCATATTCTCGGCTGTCAGCCCTCTCTTTTATCATCCCAAAATAAGCATCATGATAAAAAAGCATGTTCTATTCATGAAATCTGTGCACATGTATATATGAAAAGAAATATATGCATATATCACTGCAACAAAGTGACATTAGAGAAGAAAAATCTTCGTACCGGGTGATGAATAAGTGTTAATTTACTAAAAAGAGCACAGTAATCCACTCCCAGACAGACAGCTTGTGAACATTCCATAAATAAATATGAAGGTCTTGTAAAAACACAAATACTAGAAACTTCACATGAAAGAGACTCCAATCTACTTGAATTACATTAAAAGCTTATGAGTTCCTGATGCTCAGCTCTTGCCCTCACCCGGCTCCCAAATCCACACCAACACATCACACTTAAAACTCATTAACGAAGCGAGAATGTCCTGGCTGATGGAAATGAATCCTTGGTGGTTTCTATCAGCTGAGAGCTGGGCTTGGGTTTATTATTGCATATGTTGAAGTAACACAAAAATCAACCAAACTCTACAATTCCACTTGGAATTAAACACAGACACACATTTCCAAGTGCTGGTGAGTGTTCCCACCACAGGCTGACAACAGAACTGCCTCTCATTCATCTTCCACTGAGCACCACCTTGCACTTGCAGCATTTCTCATTAATTCTAGCTCGTTAATTCATGACACCAATCCCATGGGAACAGCCAGTTCTCCAAATGTCATGGATTTTGGGACTACTTTCCAAAAAAGCACAGCCAGTTACAACCAAAGAACCAACATGAAAGCAAGGGCCAAGCTACAGAACTCAGCTCTGAGAACAAAATGGATTAATTTTTCTCCGGATATTAAAAATAAAATAATAATTAAAAAAAACCTCTTGCTCCACAAAGTACCAAAGGCCAACTCCTTATCAGCTGAGAGCTGAGAATGCAATACCTTCAAAAGCACTCAAGGCCCTCAACTTCTATAAATTGAATGAAATTCGGAAGTTTCAGCATCCCTGACACTCTCCTGCCCCGGCTGCCTCATCCACAACTTGCCCCTTCAAGACCTACTACATAAATAATCATGAGAAGACCATATCAAAGTGTCTGAGATTCAATAGCTGAAGTTGGAGTTTCCAGCCAGTGTTAAGAGGAAAGCTCTATTTGTAACAAATAACTGGTAAAAAATAAAATAAAAAAATCTCCAAAAAATTTATATTTCTACTGGTCCACAGCTCCAAGACACACACATATGCTCATCACAACCTCGCAAGTGTTAATCTGAGCACCTGCTGCAAAAATACAGATATATTGGTTTAAAACCCCTGCACTTAATTCCTTCTGTGGAAAACTGCTGCCAAAGCCTGAAAGCACGAGGACACCACAGCATCCCACAGCAGAGCCTGGGGCACTGCCTTCATTTATAAATGAGCTTTTGGCCCCACCCTTTCTGCGGGGCAGCTTTCCAATCTCACCGCACATGGAGATAAAAAAAAAAATAAAAATTAAGTGATGTAAACACATTTTAAGGGTGATCTCACGAGGGGTGAAGCAAATGGGCTCGTCCCTTCCCAGCTGGGAGGGGAAACGTCTCTCCCCTTCCATTCCAAAGCTGAAGCACATTATTAAACGCTAATTTTCAATCGAGGAGCATCGTTCAAAATTAAAACCACCCCGAGCCGAGGCAGAGCCCCTTTGCGGTTCCCAAATGTCAAACCTCATCTGCTCCATGAGTCCCAATTTCCTGTGGAACAGCACTGTGTGACTCCCCGTGCTGCTCTTCGGCTTTGCTTTAGTTATTAAACTCTTATTAAGAAACAAAACAACCCGCAGCAGCGCCAAAGACCGTCAGAAGTTTTGGGGAAAGGAGAGAAAAACAACTTAGAGAAGTGGTTCACCTTTTCAGACGCCATTCACGGGGCTCGTGCTCATCAAGATTTTATACCTTTTATCACCAGTTAAGAGGCAGCAGAAAATAGGAAATTGATGGCACGTTACCATTCAGACAAGGCAAAAAAAAGCACAGATATTGAGCTATAGCTGGGAAGTTACAGCTATGTATGAAACTCAGCCATTGCTGTTGCCTGAACATCATTCCTTTGGATTTCTGTCATTGTTTATGCTCCTCACAAAGACTATGAGGCAATTAAACCCTAAGGCCATGTAAACAATACTGATGTCAAACATCTGTGCTGGCCCTCTGAGCTCCAGCCAGGGAGGGTGGTAGCACAGAACTGCTTTTATGTGCCTCCTCACACTTTCTTCCTCATTTAAAACCAAAAAAACACCACCAGAAGAGGTAAAGAGTCACCTGAGGATGGGTTTTCATCACATCACTGTCCTGTGTTTTCATAGCCCAGGTCAGGTGCCGGGAAAATTTAATTAACAACTGTCAGATTTAAATGTCAAGTGTCACAAATCCTCCAGGGAACCAAAAAAAAAAGGTGCTCCCTCCGTTTTTCCCGACAGAAGACAAACATTCATCTTGTCCCCATTCAACAAAAATTTGTCAAATTATATAAAAACCCCCTGACTGAAAAGTAACTCAACGAGCAGGTTCGTTAATCAGAGAGAGCTTTGAACTCCTGCCACTGCTCCCTTGTCCTCGTCACAGGGTTCACCCTCGGGCAGAGGTGGCACCTTGGGGTTGAACGTCCATCGGGGGGACTGGACGCCCATCGGGGGGACTGGGGGTTGGATATTTGACAAAACTCTACTTGTGGCTTGACAAAATTTTTTTCTCCCAAGCCTACGATTATCTGGGAAAGGAGGGAGGGGGGGAGACAGGAAAGGGGGAGAAGGATGTAAACAATAAATGAGAGCTTCAAAGTGAGGACTCACAATGTAGAACAATGACTTGTGTATCTTACGGTGCACGACAAAACTTATTTGTCTTGGTGCTGCACAGCACAATGCTTTGATATTCTCAAAGGAGGGAAAGGTTCCTTTAAAAAAACATCAACAAACAGCTCCAACTTTCTACTGAATTGTGTTTACTCGGTTTTCCAATGCGGGGTTAACAAAATAAATATCGATAATTTACACAGTGCTTTAAACCATCCAGGCAGGCCAAGGCAGGAGAGCCTGAACTTGCACAACAGTCAAGATTTATTATAAAGACACACTGACTTCAGACCAAAGTCATTTGGAACAGCGTATCTCACATCATCATTAACAAGCTGTCTCTTCTCATTGTGTTATTTCTGTATCATATTGTGCCCTCAAAAATTTTTATGATTAGCTTTGAGGTATAGTAATACTTTCCACATTTTCCAGCAACTTAGGAGCCAGAATAACCACCTAAATCTTTAAAAGAAAAATCACTGGTGTGAAAAAAAATGGGGAAATACTTCATAACAACTTATTCGAACAGATGTAGATTTTAATCATATTGGAACTAATCTTCTGTTTTCAAATGGAATTGCTGAAAAGCTCATGGAGTTTATAGGATGTGGGAAAAAATACTGTTCACTTCCAATTTCAAAAAATAAATCTATAACTACACTTTGAATCAGTACATCATTAACCAAATTCTGCACTGAATATCATCACTATTTTTATCCAGTGCAACACCCAAGGTGAAATAAATCACTTGTAAAGTCTCTGTTTCAAACAGCTCAGGATAAACCAGAGATGCACTCAAAGAAAAGCAGCATCAAACAAGTGGAACAGCCAGGAATTAGAATGTAAAAAGCCCCTTTATAAACATGGCACTTTGCCCAGATTCAAAGGTCCCTCCACAAAAGTCCATGTTTATGATCTGGACTATATAATTTAACCTCACAAACATTTATAATTCCCTCCACTTATCCAACCTCCATTGTATCTTGACTCTTTAAAAACACTACTATTGCTACTTCCACTTGCAATAGTTTTAGAGTTTTCTTTAAAGAGCAACTAAATATTTACTTCAACAAAAAATTCACATGATATCATCCCATTTTAATAAACACAAAGAATGAAAAGGCTTTGTCCCAAATCAAACCCTACCAGCTTTCCCCTGCAAGATAAGTATGACTTTTTAACTGACACTGAAATTAATACACACAGAAAAATAATTGAATGGACAATTGTTCTTATTCATATGTAAATGTCAATAGGCTCTTTCAAGAGACAACAATATATTTTGCACAGATTTCCAAGTTGGGAGGCAGTGGGAATGAGGAAAAATGCTCTGTATCCCAACAACTGTAATAACTGGGAATGGTATTTTTATTCCCAAGGATGTTTTATATAGCTAATAAACATAACATGCACATTAGCACTACAAGACATGACATTATTGAGCAGCTTTATTTGGAGTGGCAAGTGTCCCCCATGGAGCAAACCCATCTGCCACAGGGGCAGCCATGGACACCAGCAGGTACCAAAAAAAGCTCAGTATATGGACACAAACTGAAAGCTTTTACCCAGGAGCAAATTCTTAGATGCAATTTCATCAAAGGCAGCCCAGAAATGCAGCAAACAATCAATAGTCAGCACTGGAGCCTTGTGAACATGCAGGAATCACAGATTTCAAAGGGATCTGATACAATCTGAATAGAAAATAGATGCTACGTGAAAATTTCATAAAATTCTGTGTAACGCTGAGTCCAGTGAATGAGTCTGAACACACTGAGTCAACAACACTCACTTTTCCTCCCCAGTGTTATTCCTCTTTTTTCCATGTTGTGTTTCAGCAGCTACTGAACTTTTTACACTCGTTTCAGGATCTGCTGAAGAAGCCACTAAAACTGCACTCCCACCTTCCTTTCACCGGTGCCACATGCACAGTAATAGGGCACAGCACTTTTTCTGGTCAATGTCTTTTCTCTCTCAAAAATCAGCATTAAAAAAAAATTNCTGTGTGCTGGGACTATTTTCTAATTATAGCAGTATTCCCTGCTCTTTTTTTTTTTTTTTTTCTTTTAAAGAGAGCGACACTTTGAGGCAGAGATTAATCGTGCAGCAAAAGATTAATTCCCAGCTGCTTGGCAACCATCTGGACATTCTACTGGTTAAAGCACTAGTCTGAATTGCTAACCTCCCCCCTTTGATCTTTCTCAATGTCTCCAGCCCATATGTGCAATAATTAAAGACATAGTTCACCAACTCTTGCAAAAAAAAAAAAAATAAAAAAAACCTATACATGTACACATCTATCTCCAGAACCAGCCTGACTGGGATGAGGAATCATAAATCACCAGGCACTTCAGGGAAACGTGTCTCATCCTGACACGTGCTGGATGTCTCACACCAGTCTGGCAATAAAATAAGGTTTGGGGTTTTATCACATTACGTTCTGCAGGGTTATCAAAGCGACACAGGGCGCGACTTCCTCGCACGGAAGGCAAGGGACAACTTGCACGTGTCTTTGGGAGCGGGCCATGAATCAGCCAGGGCTGATGTTAACAGGAGCTGGGATGGCCGGGATGTGAAACACCAACTCACAGATCCCTCCTCAGCGACTGCTCCGGGGGAGAATCACTTGGTGAGTGGATTCTCCATATAAATCACACACTGCACGCTGGGAACAGACCCCAGGGAGGTGGATAAAGGGAGAACAATCCCAACGAGCCACAGGATATTCAACTCCACAACAGGCACTGCTTGGAGGGTCTTTAAGGGGGGAATAAAGTTATGGAAAAGTGAAAATCAAGATGAAAGCAATAATTATGACATGTCTGCCTTTTCCTGTCCCTTCGTATGGGCCACACTGGTGTGAACAGAACCCAACACACATTCTTCTATTTTAACAAGAATATTACCAGTATTAAAAACCTTCACAATTTTTTTGCCCCATGGAAATCAATGTGACATTTATGGGCTGAAGTGTGACTTGGACAGCTCCAGGTGAGCAGAGTGACAAAAGAAGGGGAAGAGTAAAGGATGAGAAGTGGAAGAACGGAGGGATCGTAAGAAAAAAGAATTCCAAGACGCAAAGCTCCAGTTATGGTAAGATTCAGGTTTGGGGCCACCTACAGATGGTTTTACAACACAAATGCTTTCAGAAAGTTCATCAAAACTCCTCCTCTCCTGTTATTAGTAAACACCTCTGACCTTGAAAAGCACCAACAGGATCACCAGCCCCATCCCATGCCTAAGGAGGTTCCCTCAGCTGCCTCCAGCTCGCCTGATTCCATTCACAGATATATATATAAAAATATATTTATATGCTTCTCCCAAGATTTAAACTCTAGAGGCACCCACAGACACGAGCACACAAACAGTTTCAATTCATTACAACATCCCAGAGAACAACACTGATCCATTTTGTTACCATTCTTGGAAGATAAGAACAAAAATATTTGTCTTCAATGAGGAAAAATATCAAATCCACAATGTGGATTAAGCACATTAATGTCAATTTTGCAATCATTTAATTACAAGGATTCCTTCTTTTAGGATACTCTCTCCATATTGGTTTTATTTTTTGCTTTTAATTTGGCATGAATTTCATGCATTTAAGTACTTTGTTGTGGAACAGAGCAATTAAGAGGAGGAAATGAAAACCAACAGGACAGCTCACTGATCACCATCTCCTTCCAGCTGCAGGGACTGTTAAGTTCAAGTGTTCTTTTCCTTCTCCCAAAACCCCACCTCTTTCCATGATACCACCACCAAGTGTTATTCACTCTCCCAAGTTTTACAACTTTCTTTCCTCCAGGAATTCTTTCCTTTACTTGCCCTCTTGGGGAAAAATGTGCATCCCAGCCCTTCTGCAATTTTCTCCCTTTGGATTTATAATCTCTTGCCAGATAAGTGAGAAGGACAGTAAATCCACTGCTTTCAGCACCTCCAGCTCAGAGCACTTTTAGCCAGAGCAGGACTAACCCATAACACCAGCACTGCAGATTTGATCTTAATGTAAATATATCACTACATCCCAACACTTTGGGTGCAGTAAAACCATATACATGGCCCGATGATCTTCATAAACAACATTCATGTCACGCTGCAAATGGGAGTGCTCATTCCCAAAAGAGCAACATAAATAAAGATTACAAAGATAAAGGTTCTAAAGAGATTTTTAAAAAGGCTGCATCTTAAAGATAGACTTCAACACATTAAAAAAACCTTCAAAACACTCTTGTTTGAATCTTACTTCTGGTTCCCAATACACAAAGATGAATTCTCAGGGGGGAAACCCCCCTGTCTTTTCCCCATTCTCTGCATTCCGTGTTAAGGTAACACCACCCAGCTCATCCCTCCTTTTTCCTGGGCATGTTTTCCCTCTTCTTCATTCCTCACTCCCCAGGAAAAGTGGTGGAATCCACCCCTGCATGTACCCTGAAAACCCAGCCAGAATTCCCCCTCCCTCCACTTGCACAACCCTTTGGTCTGGGCTGCTTTAGGACACGGGAGGCTGGAAAAGATCCCGTCCAAAGACATTATCCCAAAAATCCAACCAGAAGTGACAGGAGCACAGGGATAACTCAGCAAGAACATTAGAAACACTCCGTGTCCCCAGTGAACCCAGGGAGATAGAGCTTCAGAACAGAGTTATTGCACAAACCATCGAGCTTGCCAGTTTGGCTAAAAAAATACATTAATTAAGAGTTGCTATACAGCTCAGGACAAATTTACTCGTTATATTTTAGATATATATTCATATTTATATTATATTCATTATAACCTGTTTAAAATAATAAAAAGTGAAAATTATTTCCAATATGCCTTATTTGTCAAGATAAATAAATAAGTATCTCTGTTTACAAAAAGTAAAACAGAAGAAGGAAATAGAGGGGAAAAAATGCTAAGAAAAATTAAGATTGATAAAATGAAAAAATTAAGAAAGAGAACTTCTTTAAAGAAACACCAACACTTTAGAGGACACATCAGAGAAACCAGTGGTTTGAGAAAGATCAGCAAAACAATGCATGTTATTAACATAGTTCACTTTATTTTCTCAACTCAGAAGAATTCTAAACCCATCTCTCACAGTGCTACTGGACCTGTTTTCCTGAAAACCCCAAGTCAGACTTTTCCCTTGTTCCTGTGCCCGAGGAGCTCCGGGTGACACCCAGGATGGCCAGAGGGGAAGTTCCAAGGGGCACTTTCCCCTCTGCATCCAGACCAGCCACCTCCACCCCTGCTGAAAAACAGGTTTATTCCTGTTATGTTGTGTCTTCTCGTCTGAACCCCCCGATTTCCCAGCAATGACCCTTTCCCAAATGGTTCCATCCACGTTAGGAATATTGGGGAAAAGATGACTAAAAGCCCAAGGCTGCTGCAGCTTTCCCAGGGCTGTGATGTGATTCTCACTGCCCAGGGCCATGTGTTCAGCATTACAGAGCCTCAACAGGTGCAGGAATGCTTTATGAACAGAGGGCTAAAGGTTAAAAGCAAAAAAAAAAACCAAAACAAAACAACCCCAAAAAAACCCCAAAAATCCCCACTTATCCTATTTTATGTTCTCCTGTTGTACTACAAAGAGGTTGAAAACAGTTAAAGGTTTCCCCCCAACTCTTTTGCACGGTGCTGTTTTTCTCTTAATGCATCCACATTCTATAAATAAAAGGCTCTATTCTTAATTGAGCTTCACAAACAAAATAACATGAAAACACATTGAAGTTTTCTAGTTAATGGCACCCACATGGTGATTGTGAAACACTGTCTGTAACCTTTCCAGTTCAAACCAGCACCATTAGCAAGAAGTCCTGCATTTTTACTGTGTGGTTTAGAGGATTTTTCCACTGAACCAGCAAAGTATTAAGTGGGTATTTTATGTAGCTCCTTGGCATGCACTCCTGTTTATTTAATTTGAAAATATTGTTTAAATGACAACAGTGTGCTTTCAATTTATTTATTTTCTGGGCTATTTTCACATCTTATGAAACGTTGCCTCATCCTAACACATCCTGGTGCTTTGAATACTGTCAATACAAAAGAAGAGTCAATATTAGAGAAAGTGAAATTGGATTGTGCAACTGCTTGTTTGGGCATGAAGCAAGGCTGCCAGGTGGCAACATAAATCATTTCATACGCATTATTTTATCAACAATGGAAGCATCTACAAATCAAAGACACCCTCCCCTGTATCCCTGCTAGAGGCATCTTCTCAAGTGTCTGCAAAGTAATTTTAGGATATTTCCAATCCCTAAGTGTCCTTCCAGGATAGCAAAGGAAAGGAGGGATGATTTTGTGCTTTGCTGGTGATGCTCTTTCCTCCCCAGGTCAGACTTATTTGGGGTCCTCTGTGGCTGTAAGGACTTGGGGAGAGCAGGGAACTCAATTTTCCAAGAGCATATGAAACAAGAAATATTAGTGGCAAACAGAGCAGAGCGTTGGATTTGGGGCTTTTTTAATGATTGGTTGGTTGGTTTGGGAGTTTTATTAATTGCTTTCCTAATGCACGTTGAGTTACCTTTCCTGCTCATTAATTCACTGTCTTTCAGGAAAAAAAAGATGTTTTAAATCCCAGTTTGTGACAAAGTATCACACCCTTAACCCATAAAAAAGGGTGAAAATGACCAAACTTTCTATCTTTACACAGGTTCATAACAAAATAACAGTGTGGGGGACTTAGGCAAGCTTTTCCAGAAATCCCACCAATTCACAATGTTCCAAAGAAGTAAAATATGAATAAAAGAGAATTGGAGTTCAAATACAGAAATAATGTAGGTCGTAACAGAAATGAGGTCAAGGTCTCCAGATTTTTAAAGGTGTACAGAAACTAAATAAAGATCTCACTAAATCAAGGGTTTCATTTCTTCTGCTGAGAGGTAGTTTGGAAAATTCCTAGAACTCAAACTCTTCTGTTCCTTCAATGCGTTCAGAAAGCCTTTGTTATTCCCTAAGTAATTGGGAAATACATTAAGGAGTTAATGAAAAACCCTGACACTTCAGCAAGAATTCTCTTCCAGGAGATTCTTCTGCTATAACAAAGTTGTTTAATGGCCAATTTCCAAGGACAAGGCCCCAGGGACTCCCAGGAATCTCACCTCTTTCTCCTGCGTCCAAAGCAACACCTGCCGGTCACGAGAAGGGCTTTTCCCAAAGCCACTTTTAGGTGTCATCTGTTGAACGAGAAAAAGTTCAACACACCTTATTGGGCTAAAAAATACCAACTTCAAGTAAAATCAGTCCAGGCAAGAAATTAAAAACGTTTGTTTGCTCGCCCTTCTGAAATTTAAAGGGAATATAAATACCTACCAGAGACATTGGCATTGGTTTTTCTCGCAGATATCTTGGGTTTTCCACCTGAAAAACAAGTCAGAGAAAAAGTCATCGTGGCAACAACATCTTGGGATGTCTCACAAACTTACACAGCAACTGCATCGCCCCAAAGAACCACAGAACAGATTTCAACAGGCCATAAATGGTACAGGAATAGGAAATCTTCCTAAGAGATCATTCGGGTGGATGTGACCCACTCAGCAAGTTTTATAATGTAAGAGGACCAAAAATCGCATTTTTTGCCCCAAAACCCTTGCGGTTGTAAAAATTCCAGCAGTGAATATTTTAAGAGAATTTGGCAGCTACGTACAAGGCTTATGCAAAAGATTTCCAGCTTTACTGGATGCATTTTCATTGAAATCAGTGAAAAGCTACGATAAATTTACAGATTATACTGATTAAAATCTAGTGTTTTTGAAAAATTACAGTTGGGTGCATTGAAACAACTGCCACATGCAAGTCACAGTGAAAAAAACATACGGAAATCATTCATTAACATCACTGTATAATTAAAGCAGCTCTTTTAATCACTATTTTTAAGAGCTGAACATAAAACATTGTTGCCAACCCACTTCCTTTATCAGACAGCTCTAGACATTGTAAGACGAGGTTGATCTAGGAGGGCAGGGCAAATACATCAAATGCTTGCACTTTCTCCAGCACTATTAAATAAATTTGTGTGTTGAATTTATTGGTGAAAAAGAGGCTTAATTCCTCTGAAATTTCCATTTGATACAGTGCTGTTCATTTCCTGTCCTAAAAGGTTATTAAGGATTTCTATTTGATGTTGAAGAGTTGTCCTATTTCATCCAGTAGTTGTGGATGTTCATGTTTAACATATACATTCCATTTCAGCGAATTATTATCTATTAACACCATAGCCCAAAGTATTAGAAAATGAGTAACTTAACAAATAATCTATTTATCTTTATTACCAATGAGTTTCCTGCAGTTGCATTAAACTTTCTTTCCTACAAAACCCACCACTGAAGGAAGG
Source organism: Grallaria varia (assembly GCA_013396735.1). Lineage (NCBI taxonomy): Eukaryota > Metazoa > Chordata > Aves > Passeriformes > Formicariidae > Grallaria > Grallaria varia. The sequence continues at coordinate 464,317 of VWZG01001504.1, forward strand.
AATCCTGCAGGCACTCACTGCCCCAAAAATTAACAATTTTGGTCTCAAGAGATGGGTGAGGAGAGGAATGGAGGAGTGAGATCACCCTGGAGCAACAACCACAGGGCACAGATACCAGGAGAGGAGATAAAAAACCAAATAGAGAGATGGAAATACAAAGGACAGAAATTCTAAACCGGAAAACGTCAGAGGATCTTTGTCCTACACCTTTTCACTTGCAATAGGATTTTCCATCCACATTTCCCCAGCATTATTCTCCTGCTGCCAGCCCATTTGGCAGGAGTGGGTGGCTCCCCACCCAGCCCACAGGCCTGACCATTACCTGGCAGGTACCCAGGGCTGAAGGGGCTCCAGAAGTGCAGGGTGCACCCCAACGTGGCATCCCAAAAACCTGAGCAGCAGGGAACAGAGGGCTCCTTCTCCAGCACCTGGAGCAGATCTGAGAAGGCTTTGATATTTCCCAAAAACTCACTCTCTCACAGCACAATCACCCTTTACTTTTGCTTTTTAAAAGCTACAAATTATCATAAGTATTCACAATTAATCCAAATCCTTTATCTGACCACAACATGAAGCTTTTCACAGTCTGCACTTCAATCTAAAGAGCAAAGGTAGATCCTACTTGTTTGTGAGAAAGAAGGAAAATGTGTCTCTAATTCTTTGTATGGCCCAAGTCTTGCATTTTTTGATTTTGTAACAGCAGCCATATGTGCTTTGAAGTTAAATGTTCCCACTTTGTTACTTGTTGTGGATTATATCCACTTAAACTGATCTGTAAACATTTAATGCCTCAACATTCATTCTTTTCATGCTGGTCTTCTGCAAAACTTCTTGTTCTCAAAATTAGACCACATTAAAGAGGGAATATCACAATAAAGAATGCCCAAAAAAAGAAAAAAAGGGGGAAAAAAAGGCTGTATTTATGAGAAACATGCAAATTTAAAAATAATAAGCAAAAGGTCAAAGACAAGCCAAAATACATATGTATGAAACTGAGGGACTGCCACAAGAAGAGCAGTAAATCACATGCTTTTTTAAGAGTATGAACCAAATAAATGTCATCATGAAAGACATCTTTATTTGAACTAGAATTGAACTCTAATTTGTAAATACCACTTCTTAACAAAAATGGCATTTTGGATTTCTTTGTAGGAAAGATTCTGGATTCCCCTGTTCTAGTGGGCAGTCAGACAAGAAACCATTGGTGAGGACTGGACTGGTCACCTTTAGTACCTGAGTCCTCCTAAAGAAGATGTGAAGGTGTTGGGTGATCAAATCCCCATCACCAAACAGAATTAATTTACTCCATGAAGACATACCAAATTCTCCTAAGTTGAAAAAAAAGCATGGCAGAAACGTGCCTAAAAACACAACTCCAAAACTGAATTTGAGGCAGACCAGCCATATTTCTTTAACTCAGTATTTTCAATTTCTATTTAACAATGCCTACAGTGACCAAAATGAAACATTTTATAAGTATCATTGTAAAGGTAGAAATGGAAGCAACGAGTGAAGCACCGAGAAAAGGAAACTGATACAAAATAGTTTTCCCCAAAAATCAAGGACAAAAGCACAATTTTGAGCTCTAAGTACTTCCATGAGACTCATCCTTGGGACCTCAACTCTGTTTCATCCCTGAGGCTGAGATCAGACCCAGGGTTAGAGCTGTGCCCGATATCCCGGCGCAGAAATTCACACCAGAGCTCTTTTTGCTCAGTAAATACCAACAACAACACCACCACCACGACCACGGTCCTGGTTCCACATCCCACCTTTCCAAAAGCCCGTATCGCCCTTTGGAAGATGATTATCCAGGTGTGGCTCTGCTCAATAACACACAACCTCAGCCACGGAGGCAGAAGTTTATATTGTGTATTTTAGGATTCGGGGAACTAAACCCCCCATCTGGATCAGCAGCCTCGCTGCACATTCCCCCTTGAGCTGCTTCAAAGACAAAATGCGATTGCTTTCAAAACAAGGGCAGCAAAAAAAAAAAACCAACACACATGCATGAAAGAGTTAAGAACACTTAAGACTTTGAAATGGTAAACAACTACACTGAACCTTGCCCTAAATTCTTCCTTTAATCTACCAAACCCAGCCAGCGTGTTCCCTACAGAAATAACTGCTGAGGAGGGAGCTCCAGGAAATTTGAGTAAGGACATTCTTATCTAACATCATAATTCGTAGGGAAGTTCACTCGAACGCTGCTCCGGCGGTCTCGGTGGAAGGACATTAAAGCCCACGACTGTTGTTGGTCGGCATGGAAGGAGAGCTGCTTTTTTTTGAAGTCCCAACACCACTTGAGTTCACTGTGGGAAAGTTTTCCCGGCGTCGCTGCCCTCCGAGGCCTCAACACGTACAGTAGGGATGTTTAGAGTGAGCAGACAGATGGAGAAACCAAACAGAAGAGAATCCAATGGTTGGTACAGAAATGGGTGAGCTGAGCTAGACTGGAAAGCCAGAGGGGAGCCCAGTGCTCCAAGCAGCCACCCAAGAATTCCCAACACCTCCATCTGCCTTCACCCCACCTTATGCAGCGGTTCTCCAAGGATGGGGAACATGATGCAAGCACCACCTGCAGAACTTCTTAGGTCCAAGTCCTCCCAAACCTCTACTAGGCAATAACATTCCCCATGGGAAATCCCTCTGGGCAAGACCTGATGTCCAGGATCTTCACACACTGAAGATCCTGCATCGCTTCTGGGAAAAGCTCAAGAGTTAAATTCTTGTCCTGGCCGAATTCCAGGAGTGAAAACTCATGTTCACTCTGATTAAAAAAACCCTCTGCTATTTCCTCAGGGTACAAGCTCTTGGTCTGCTTTCTACCTAAACACGATGAGCTGAATTTCCTGGGATGCTTGAAAGAGTTGCTTTGTCATACCTAAAGTTGCTTGCAATTCAGTGACAAATGAAACTGCATCAGAAGCACCATGGAATATATATAGAGAGAGGCAGATCAGAATTTGCAAGGATTTAATTCATTGCTGCTCCTTAAAATAACTTGTATTTTTTTGTCCAAGAATTGTGTTTCTCTGCATTCAAAAAAGCTCCGCTATGAGAGGAGAAGAAGAAAAGGAGAAAAGGTAATTTAACTCCATTATCCAAAAAGCTTCTTTTCCTGACACTACATCTATTTTCCCAATATTTAATTAGTTTTTGAGACATACACAGGAGATGGTCACCCTCCCTTTAATTATGAGTGTACTAGATTTGCAACAAGATGCAGAAGTTTATTGACTGCAGTTAATAAAATAAGATCATAGAATGGTTTGGGTAACTCCCAACAAGTCTTATCAGGCAATCAAAGTCTCTCACAAGTGACTTTGTTAATTACCATCCCCAGAGAGGAGACTTGAAAAACTGATTTATGTGTCACAGTAGCCAATTTGTTATCCAAGAGAGCTCCTGTATCAGCGGAGGATCATCACATTTTAATAACCACCCTTTATCAACACAACAGGATTGCAAACTGCAATTTCAATTAGAAAAAGAAATAAACCCACAAATAAAGTTACAGAGATAAGCGAGCAGGCAGATCAACACTGATAGGAAAAGGCTGGATAGAAAGAGATTCTTTGTCAGCATCAGTTGGAACAATTTGTAAAATGGCCACAAGCAAGTTTTCCCCCTTCAAGCAGCTTTAAAAGCTCAAGGTATTACAGTTATCTGCTCATATAATCCAGGTATTTAGACAGCCCAAATATCCAAAATCTGCAAGTGACTGCTTGCACCTTTGCTCCAGACATCTGTATGGAGCTCTGGCAAATTGGAGCTGACTGCTACAGAAAAACTTTGTGAAGATCCACTTGGCCACTTTACAAAGCTACAATTCCTGAAAAATCCACTGATCCAAGTCTGGAAGCACTATTATTCTGGTATTCGCCTATAAAAGAAGAGGCAATACCATGCACCCAGATGACATTTTCCCCTATCTCCACCTGCAGCCAGAAAAAAAGCAAGAGAAACACCAAGAAAGACACAAAAAAAAAAAGTTAAAATTCGCTCTCATCATTTCTGTTTGTACTGAAGAAAACTTGGCCATCCGTGTAAAACTTTAAGAGTAATAGGCAAGATTTTTAAATGCTGTCACATCCCTCTGGACTGACAACAGCATAGGAAGAATAAGAATTATCTGGCAACTGATTAAAATGGCAACATGAAAATACGGGATTATTTTTAAAAGAACAAGGCTGAACTATTTCATTAATCCAGCTCTCGTCCCTCCTAACTTCAGCTGCAACTCTGAGCTTTCAGCCTGTGAGAATAAGCAGAAAATGAGAAGATAAAGAAAGAAGAAACCCCCCTAACAAAATCAAAGTGATCTCAATAAAACTAAATTGCCATGAAGACATTAATCCTAATGAAATAGGTTAAAGATTTGGTGGTACAAGTGAAAGGGTTATAAAAAAGCCAAAACAACAGGAAAATACATTAGAATACAGTTCAAGAGAGAAGGAACTCCACCGTGACCTTAGAACTGTCATGGCCTAACCCCACAGAAAACACATACAAATGAAGAAAGTTTTATTACAACAGTAACAAGTGCTAATTATCAAAAGGGAAAGGCAGAGGGGAACACACTGAAAAGCCTCTTGAGCACTGTCAAAAAAAAGGCATACTGACCAATGAAGGCTGAGCTGCATTAACGGCTTACAAATTCTGTATGAATTAAATAATATAGAAAGCCACACTCTTCTTCCATTTATAAAAGTGTAAATTAAAAAATAGTGTTATTGAGTCATGAAGAAACAGTCCGAGCTGCTACCAGAGTGAGATACCTGGTTTTGACCAGCAGATGTTATTTGGCTTGATTCATCAGTAACCTTATTAAATACAGTAACTTCATTATAACTTGAAAATGAGGCATTTTTAATCTTTTCTTCTCAGGATGACACACATTCATTAATAACATTCCAAGTTCATCAATTAATTTCTAAAGGACTGATTCCCACACCAGTTTAGTTAACTAAGCTCAGAGATGCAGATTACATTAATAAGGAGTTTCCATTCCAAGTTAATAAATAAATAATGTACTCAGTTTATTTTACCCCAAGATTCCAACTATTGAGACGAGCTTCGAGGTCACTGTCATCCAAAGAAATGGTTTTTTCATGATGATAATCCTGAAACAGGAAAAAATGTCAAAATATCAGAAGAGCTGGCAGATACATAATTTAAAATAAAGCTGCTCATTGGGTTGGCCACTGCACTTCCTAAGAGTGGCAGCTTTAATCTAAACAGCTCAGTCACCAGAAGGATCCTGTGCTGAGAAAGGGATTCAGGGCATAAATTAGCCTGGCTCTCCACTTCCATGTTCTTCACTTATTCTGGTTTTCTTTACAGAGGGTGAATTTACCGAATAAAAATCCAAATACTCCATTTTCAGGCAACACAACTTATTGCAGAAGTGATTCATTCTCCATATTGTGGGGCTAATCCAGAATTCAGAGATCACCCAAGCGGCTTCCAAATAAAAAATATTAATTTAAAAATTAAAGGAAAGCACAGCAGGACAGCGAGAGGTAACAAAGAGAGGACAAGGAGCTGCTGATCCTCTACCTGGGCCTGAATTCTGCCAGAACATCTGTGTGTTGCTGACAACAGGAGATCCTATTTGTCCCAGCCAGCCAAATGTTATCAAACTGTTTGGCAAAGCAAGAGAGGATTATTTCACTTAAAGGCCCTTTTAAAGCTGTAATCACAGGAGAATCCAGTGTGTGAAGATGAAGAACAATGAAGTACAGTGATTTGTCTAACACTGTCCTGGAAGCTGTGGCAGAGCCAACACCAAAAAAAAAAAAAACAAAAAACCCCAAGCCATCCAAAACAACAAAAAAAACCCCAAAAAACAACTCTAAAGCCTCAAATCCAGTTTCAACTGAAGAAAATAATTTCTTAACAATAACTGTTCCATAAGGAATATTTCTGTAAGTAAAATAAACAGGAAGCCAATAAGAAATTTAGTAAAATTATCATGTGGTTTCATTTTTAATTATGGCATCTCTGTTTTTAAATTACATTTGTATACACACAATCAACACACGTAAATACACTCATACCAATCAGAGCCCAGAGGAGGGATGCTCCACTTTTGCCCGCTGACCACTTGCAGCCTGTCACGACAAACCATCCCTTTGCTAATCCTCCGTTCCAGATGCTCAGCAGAACACAAATTCCCCCAGAAGAAAGCACCTAATTTATTCCACTTGCACTTCATGTCCTCATAAATTCTTGGCTGTGCCCAGCAAAGAAGGGAAGAAGAGTCTACATGAATTCCTGGGTCTAAACAGGTTCCTACGGCAAAGCCAGCGTTCCATGGAGGGATGAGAGTTGTTCTAGACGTGGTGAAAACCACGTTTGTGGAGGTAAACAGCACATTTCTTGGTAACAGATACTTGTCAGGAGCAATTTGCAGTGCAAATGCTTCCAATTATACATAAATCATTAAATACTTTGGACTGAACAGGTTTTCCATGAGGTCTGTTCAGTGTCCTTCCATCAGCCGCAAAGCTCCTTGTGGAAAGTTTGATGAAACAAATTGTCCAAAATTCACTCTTTTGGAGGTCACCCATCACTAAAGAGAGACAGAGGCATCTGCAGCTTTCTCTAATCTATTCTTGCAAAACATGAGATGATGTCAATGCAGGCACCTTGCCAAGCCCAGGGAAAACAACGCACTAAACAGAGGTCAAGCATCAGGGAACTGGCATGAACTGGGAGCATCCTACAAGAAATTCCCTCCCCCTGCACTGCAGAGGACAGACTTTGGTGAGTTTGGGCCCCCCCTGTCCCTCCTTCCCAAATGTCTGCACTTTCACCCAGGGCTCGTGACCCGCACAGCCAGAAATAACAGCTTTACAGGGGTATATAAAACCAATTAATGGAGAACAGAGTGAGTTGTAGAACAAAAATGAGAAGCATCTTACAGACAGTGACGTGCCCAGGCCATCTTCCCTGGAATGGGATCTCTCTGATGCCTTCTCTTTGGATCTTTCCCTGCTATTAACAAGAGTGAGCAGAAAGAGGAAAAATTAATTTTCAACAATTTGTGGCACACGGAGGATGTTCGTCACAGAGCAGAATCTTTTAAAATATACATGAGAAAATAATTATCAAGATACAGAGATCAAAAAAAGGAGGAAAAGGGAAAATTTCTTGTTAAAGGCAACAAAAGTCTTAAGTATTCCATTAAAAAATACCGAACAAACCCACACCAGCAAAACCAGAAATAATGTGTACATGATAGTACATTAAAAAGCATTCTTTGCCTTTTTTTTACTGCACGACCCAACATCACACAATGGATTTTAGAATAAATCCAAGTCAGCCAGGAAAATTTTTTCAAAATAAAATTGCTAAGCTGAGACAGCATAGGATGGAATCCAGAGAAGAAAGAGGAATTAAGGTGATGGAGGGCAGACCTTTAAGACCACAAAAATAGGAGGATAGATCAAGGCAAAGCATCCTATAACACAGAAATGGGCAGACAAGGCAAGAACCACACACAGCTCGCCAGAGAGGGATGGCTTGAAAGGCCAGGGTGGAGAGTGACATGTCAAAGGCACAAGTCATAAATATTGTCTTAACTGCATTTAATTTCAGCCCTGTTTCATGGACTAAAGTGGAATATATGGGAGACTGGCAAAGAAAAGCCCATGGGACAGAACACGAGTGCAGCATGAACAAGTGTCCAGTAGGGGACAGGACAGGGATATTCTGGATGAGCTTTAGTCGTAAATAAGATACTTGAACGAAAGGAAATTAAGACTAGCAGGTGAAAAGAACTAGGACTGATGCACCTATCAGAAAAGAAAAGCCTGAAACAAAATCAAATAAATTTATAGGCATTTATTAGATAAGTTGATAGGGAAATAGCCAAACCAGTAGTGAAACACCCTTCAGCATGAACTCCACTAGTGGTTAACTCCACAGATAGTAAGGTAATTTAAAACTCCTCTTAGTCTCTTCACCCTCCCATAACTAATTATGGTACACTAAAAATCACATCGGACCACTGAAACACCTCCCTTCCTTTCCATCTGGCAGCAAATGAGATGGTTACTATGCCAAAGAGACCGGCAGATGAATTAAGTGTTTATGAACAGAACAACAACTTTTGGAAAGACAATGGAAATGAGTCACGTGTAGGAACACAGTTTGCACAAAGCACAGGGCACCAGCTTTCCTCTAAACAGCAGGGAATGGGGAAATACAATAACCAGGAGCAAACCTCCCCTTCCAGCACCAAGAAATCCCACCTAAACAACCTGGATGGATGCATAATAACCATTACAAATCACTAAACAGTTTAGATAAGCCAAGTCTCAGAGGTAAAAGAGATCAAAAGAAATATAATAATACAATGCCCCTTGCATTTCTTACCAAAATTTCATTTGACACAAAATCACCTTTCATTAAAAGGAGATAAATCTTTGCCTGTCCGTAAATCTGCACTTTTATCGGATTTGTCTTCTGAATAACACTCAGGTTAAACAATTCAATGATGTTCCAATTGTTAAAAATGAGAGAAAACAGAATTCCTGCCCCTATCATTCAGATTAAGGAATGTCACCAAATATGTAAACCCAAGTTACCTGTTTATTTTCAACTGGACAAAAGGGAGAAGAAAGGTATATTCTTAGTTCTGTATTTGCTATTTTGAAGAGGAACTGAAAAGGAAGCTGCTTTAATTGACTCTATAAACAGAATTTGCAATTGATAAGGGTGGACCACAATTTTGCTCCAATCAAGCACACACTGCCCATCCAGTCCCTTTTCCAGCCTCCTGCCAATACGAGACAGGTTCCAAAAAAATCACAGGATTGTTTCTTTGTCCTCCCATGGCAGGTGAGTGAGGAATGGTCAGAACCTTGACATCAGCCCCATGACCTCCTGCTTCAGCCAAACCACTGAGCTAGCACGGGAGAAGGAAGCAATTTGCTGCTAATAAAGGAGATTAGTAAATAATATCCTACCAGGACCAAAGGAAGGCAAATTCACTGCTCCCTCCTGTTACAGCAGAGCTACACACTAACCTTTCCCAGTGTTTGTCAGGCCCAGTCTCTAAACATACAGTAGAATTTCCCTATGGGGTAAAAAAGACCAGGTTTCTCTTCAAACCAGACTATACATTCCTCAAATCAGTCCTCTCACATTTCAAAATAAAGCTGCACCTTCCAAGCACCAGCTGGCTTGGTCTTATTCACCCCCACTCCAGTTGGCAAGGAAGGCTTGTCTACCTCCTTTGTATTTAGGCAGAAAAACAGCTTCATACAGAAAAGTCAGAATTGCCAAACACAGAATTGTTTGTATTGCAAGATAAAAATCACTATGAAAAGAACTTCTCTCTTTGGGCCTTTGAAAGGAGAGAATCTTGAGATAAATAACATCAAGTAGTTACCCAAACATGTCTCACTGCCCTTATCTATTTTGCCCTGAGAAAATGTTGTAAGAACTGAGTCATGCGTGGAATGCAAAATTGTCATCCAGCTACACATATTCCATGCCCGTGGATCCAGTTTTCCCAACTCACATTGAGAGGGGACAAATCCAATGGACCTCCATCACCATCTGCTGGGCATCCCTGCAAACTGCACATCCCAGGAACATTCAACACATCCCACCTTCCCCTGCACTGACAGCTCGTCCACAAGTGTAAACACAAACAAAAACAGGATCTCTGTGTTAGGTATATGTAATATTTTAACAGTCACATATGAATAAATATTAAATAAGCTGTTTCTACGAAACGCAACTGAAACATTTACCCTCAGTATATTTCCTGCATAACTCATGGGAAAATCAGTTTCTCATTGCTATGAAGATTGATTTATGGAATCTACAGAACTCTCAGAATTTGTCAACACAAATTCAGATTTCCTCAGACACAGCCCCACTCTTGCTTTGAGCACCCACTAGCAGAGTTACTGTCACTTCCAGAGTCCTTTAAACCAGAAACATTATTCCATCACATTCACCTGTTTCTCCTGACAAGGAATAATAAGAAATCCAGGTCTCCAGAGAACTCACCAGAGCCTTAGGAACCTTATATTGATTCCTAGCGTAGGTATTGCTTCCTTTCCACGGGATAAAATTAAAAGTAAATGAAATAAAGCTCCACTACCTCACCCATGACTTCAGGAACTTTGCCAGACCAAGCTGAACCTTAGGTTGAGATGCTGAGTGGAAAAAGGGGTCAGATTCCCAATATTCTACTACAAACCAGGTAGCAAACAGAGAAAAAACCTGTCAAAGAATCAGGGGAGGGAGTGGGTGGAACTGCCCCCCCCAGCTCCCAGTGAACAGGACAGCCTGATCACATCTGGGCCAGGTATCAGGACGTGGGACAATGTCAACACAAGTTTAGCCAAGGTCTCAAGAAACATTTCTAAAGCACGATACATTCCTTGTTTCCATAACGTTAAATCCATTTTTTCTTAATTGAGGGTATCTGGGCACCTTTTCCCAACAATCCTCTGCATCACCACACCCAAAGCAGTAATGTGGTAACTCAGCTGGCAATTTTCCATTCTCTGCCTGTTTCTGAAACCACAAGTCTGGTTTATCAAAGCCACAGTTTTGCGCCTGCCAGAGCAACCAGGAGAGCCCTTAGTCCTGAGGAAGAGGAGATACATCAGACCTGAGAGCAACTTTTTAAGTGACTGTTAGAATTACACATAGTTACTGCACACAGAAGAGAAAAAGCTTCATGATACTCAGTATCAACCTGATTTAACTTCAGTTGAGTGTCTGTCATCTCTCCAAATCACAGCTGAAAAAATCAAACACATACTTAAAAAAATAGGATACACAGCATAAACAGTGAGCCTACAAAAGAACAGCTAACAATGCCCACTTATGAAAAATGTAAGGGAACACATTAAAAAAGCATTATACCACTGAAACAAAACCTGCAAATGTATTTCTAACCTGATGAAAGGAAACCAGCAATTTCATACAGAAGCAAACACCCACTTCCTCTTGCACAGCACCTACTGAGCCTTGAATAATAGTCACAGTCTGAGAGCCCTTCCTTCACCAAGGATTTCAGAGGTGGATACACTAAGAGAGGATTTCAAGGATTAACTAAACCTCAAAATGAGCAAACGAGGGAATTCCACCCGTGACTGAAAAGCAGTGGCATTAAAAAAAAAAACAAAAAGGAACACAGATCATGATAATCAACACAAAACTGTGCTGCAACACAAATCCAGGAAGTAAATACTTCAGAACTGTAGATTAAACTAAAATTTACCTAAGATTCCCAAAAAATGGGACAGAAGAGAGCTGAAGATTCCCAACAGAGTCCAACTGAGCATCCTGGCACTCTTTCAGTACTGCAGAGATGTCTGTCTAAGCCAACAGGAGAACCATTTCACCCCCTTCCCTGCCCTGGGAGCAGCTCCACTCCCAGCTGGAAGGAACTAATGATGCAGCATCAGCTCCTGTAAAGCCACCCAGAGCCCCTGACCAGCTGATTGTCACAACAAGGGGCAGCTGAACACAATCAGGACTCTGCTCTACAGCTGCAAATGAGCAGAAATTAATTTTCACAGTTAACCTAATGACAAACATGCAGGATTTAGGCACAGGTGGTGCCAGTCACCAACCAGGCTCAGGTGTGTTTGTAGTAGGCAGCATCATATAGCCCAAAACATCTTAAATCAGACTCAGAAAGGCTGTTCAGACAAGGATGAAGCCACTGCAAACATTTCCTCCCACCCAAAAAACAACACAGCAGAGCATCCCCCAGGCAGCAGCTCTGACTTTCAGCCTCCTGAGTTTTCATAACTATGGCCTTCTGGACTCCCAGATTTATTATGTTTAAGGGAAATATAAAGAACTTTTGCTAGTTCATAAAGAAGCCCTGATGAGACACAAGACAAACAGGTGGTCAATATGAACTAACACACTCGCAAAAAGATGGATCAAACCTCTCTGTACAAATGTAGCTTTTCTTCCTTTGTCACAGAACAGCAAAATTTGCTTATCTGCAGGAAGCCACTATTCTGTTTCCTCTAAAAAAAAGTGAGCAGCAATCATAGAACAACCTTTAAGTCTACTATCTGTGTGCTTGTTTAGCTTTCTAATCTCTCTATTAAAAAAAAAAAGTTATTAAAAATACATTAAAACAGCCTCTTTCAGCATTATGGCCTTAGACTACAAATGCAGACTTAGACTGTCCAAGTTAAGTGTCTCTAACTGAAAGGAGGGGGAGAACAAGAGGAATGAAAAGAGGATAGAACTTGGAGGGGCATGGAAAACGGAAACCAGAGAAGAAGACATGATGGAGAAAAGTAAGAAGGGAAAAGTCTAGAATTTACTTCACATTGAAACAATTATCAGAGTTTCTGTATGTAAAAACAAACATTGATGATGAGTCCGTGAGGGAGTTTGAGAAACTCACACAAACTGAAACATCCAGGGCTTATCAAATCAAACATCTATGAAATATCAAATAGCGACCAAAGCAAACAGAGAGATCTTACCCCTGTGGAAGGGGCGTTGATGAGGTGGAGTCCTCTCTGGTGTCACTGTTGTCAAGTTCTCGCAATACCCACTCGGGTAAGGAGTGGGAGGTACTGCCTGGAACTCCTGGAGAACTCACTTCATTGGCTGAAGTTGCCTATAATGAAAATAAATGCAAAATCAACAGAATGTATTGACACCAATACACTCTTTACACCATTAAAGTTGTTCCTTACAGGAATATCTGCAGCAAAAGCATTCTTTTTCCAATGAAGTCAGTGGCAAATACCACCTTCCCAAGCCATGGAAATTCATACAAGAGGCAAGGGTATAAATGTTTCCCACTATTTCACTTCTTTCAGTATGGGTAATTTTAATTAGGTAATTAGGACTGTTGCCTCACTAGAGCTGATACCAAGGATTGACACAGTATATTTAGATCTTCAGAAAACAAAGTTTAATAATACCTGTGTGATAGATTTCATAGAAACACACTCTCCTATAATCACCTCCGATTACTAAATCTCCACCTTTTAGCACATTTTTCCTTTCACAAAACTATCCACTGATTAAGACCAAAGAAAGCCTCAAGGCCTTTTATTACACCTTTCCAAAGAATTAGCAAACCAAGTTCTCTTTCTGCTCTTTCAGAACACTGATTTCTATAAGTTTTCTAACCTGAGTTTCAAAGATAAAGGTTTCATAAAAGGTTTTGCCCACTGAAAGATTTTCCCAACATCATTTTTCACACTTGTGCCAAATCAAAATGCAAACATATTTCAGGATATATTTAAGCAAGTTTGTCTCCTAAAGAAATGACACCCACCATGTAGGAAGGTATAGGTTTCAGCAATCCTTGCTCTGGTTTTTGTGCAAAAGGACCACCCAGAACTCCTCTCTTCAGCATGTGGAGCAAAACTTTTGCATACAAGTTCCGGTTCTTCCTTCCCTCTATTCCTACCCCTGCTCCAGAGGGTCTGAAGAGTTTTTTAATCCACAGTGCACATATTCCTCGTTCTGCAAATACAGATAAACATTCTCACTATGCATTTGCTAAGCAAATCAAACGCACTGAAAAAAACAGAAGCACCAATTTTGTGGGTGCCTCCCTCCCACTCAAAAGTTTAAAGTAAAACAAACAAACCCAAATGACCAAACCAAATTTAATCTAACCATTTTTTTTTAAAAATAAGTTTTTAATTATAGTTCAAATTTATATATCCCATGAAAGTTTTCTATAAATTGATGTTTACCAGAAGTTTACATCACTACCAGAAACAGCAAGTTTGGAATCAATCCCTAACAAGGACAGAACCAGGAATTCTGCACTCACTGCAAAAGCTGCCATGAACCACAACTTACAGCCTGCGTGACCATGAATACTTTAAATACACAATAAATCTTCAGTCACTAAGAAAAATAAATATTTATTTATTCATTAAATAAAAATAAATCTCTGGTAGCTTTGCTTTTGCTTTGATAGCAGATGGCGAAATTATTCATTTGGTTAAAGTTTACATAGAAAGGTCTTAATTTGTAGGCTTTGTGCCCTTAATGATAGCTAGTTTGTGGTAAAAAAATAGACACATAAAACATAATTTATTCATTAATGTTCCTATGATTACACATTCCTAACCAAATTTTAACAATTTTATAGCTAAAAGATATTTGTAATTTGTAAAGGCTATCTCAAAAACAATGCCTTTTAGAAGCTTTTCATTTCTACTGTATTAAGTTTTTTTTAAAATAAATGCTAATGTGTTTATGCAAGAAGCACACTCTCATTGTGAAGATAATACATATAAGCTCAAATAATTGTAGTGGGTACCTAAGAAATGCAGCTTTAGAAGCTGGACAAGCCCCCTGTCAAAACCACGCCATAACAGGCAATAAGTTTCTGGTTAAATCAAGTGCTACAAATAAATAGACACAAAACAATAATTACCAGTCACCTGGAATTTCGTTATCAACCTTTAAATGCACATTTTGCTGTATTTACCGGAACTATCTGGTAGATTTAGAACGTGAGGCTTCATAGCCACGACGTAGCGATGCAGTTGTGCATCCAGTTGCTCCGAGGTTTCCTCCTCGCTGCTCATTCTCGGGGCACATTGAAGGCCAAACGGCGATTTCCATCAGCCCCTCCTCATCTCAGCCCGCGCAAAGGCATGCTTGGAACTACGGAGGAGACAGACCTGGGAGTGTTCTCAATGTCCAAACAGACACGGGGCTGGGAGGGATGGTTTGCAAACAGCAGACGGACCTTGAGGTGCTTGTTGAGATCGCACATTAATTGTGCTCATTGCACCCAATTAGTGCGGAGAGCCTCGAGGCGTTCGGGCGACGCCGCTTCCCACCCTGCTGCTCCTTGGGGTTAGAGGGGGAAAGGCAGGCAGAGCTAGAGGGAAAACCGCCCACAAAAACGTTGTCGGGGCTGGTTTTTAAGGAAGAGCCGACGCGAAAACCATCGCTGAGCAGCGCAGGGTCCGGAACCGGGGGGATTATCGAGCCCAATCCTTCCGTGAATGGCCCGGGCAGGGAATTGACCCCAACGTGGTGCCCATCGCACCCCCAGCCCCTGAGGCATCGCCCCGGGCTGTGCCCGGCTCAGCTCCGGCCCTGCAGCCGGACCATCGCTGCCCGTCCCACCCGCGACCCGCACCTTCGGCCCTGCGGCCGGACCCGACCGCGGGGCCGCCCCTGCCCTCCCGCCCCGGGCCCTGTACCTGGCCTGGGGGCACAGCAGCAGCCGGGGGGCCCGGGCGGGGCAGGCACGGCAGCAACCGGAGCGGAGGGAAGGTCCCGGTCCCGGTCGGGGCAGGCAGAGCCGGGGGGACCGGAGGGTCCCGGTCTCGGTAGGGGCAGGCCCAGCCCAGCGGGGCCAGTCGGGGCGGCCGAATGTTCAAATGGGCCCCGCTCCCGGCGGCCCCGCGGCGCATGCGTGTTTCCGCTTCCGCGGGTTACCGGCGGGACGGCCCGGCCCGGCCCCGGGAGCGTCAGGGGCACAGCTCTGAACACAGGCCCGAGCATCCCGGGGCACAGCTCCGAGCACAGGCCCGAGCATCCCGGGGCACAGCTCCGAGCACAGGCCCGAGCATCCCGGGGCACAGCTCCGAGCACAGGCCCGAGCATCCCGGGGCACAGCTCTGAACACAGGCCTGAGTATCCCGGGGCACAGCTCTGAGCACAGGCCTGAGCATCCTGGGGCACAGCTCTGAGCAGAGCCCCGAGCTGAGCTCTGAGCATCCCCCGAGCATCCCTGGAGCACCCTGGGGCACAGCCCTAAACACAGCCCTGAGCATCCCCCAGACCATCCCGGGGCACAGCTCTGAGCACAGCCCTAAACACAGCCCCGAGCACCCCTCTGAACATCCCCCTGAGCACCCCCCGAGCACAGCCCTAAACACAACCCCGAGCACCCTCTGAGCACCCCCTGAGCACAGCCCTAAACACAGCCCTGAGCACCCCACAAGCCCCACCCAAGCACAGCCCCGGGCTGAGGAGCTGCTGGTCCCCAGAAACCTGTGGAGGTGGGGGGGAAACACACGGGCTCTTGCTGAGAGAGTCAAGGGGCGTCTGGGAGGTGCCAAGGATGCCCCGCAGGGAGGGATCGCAGCCGGAGCACACAGGGACATCGGGCAGCGGTGTCTGAGCGATGACAGGAGCCAGGGAATGGCCTGGAGTTGTGTCAGGGCAGGGTTAGGGGGGATATTAGACAGAAGTTCTTCACCCAGTGGGTGGTCAGACACTGACCAGGCTCCCCAGGGCAGTGGGCACAGCACCAAGGCTGACAGAGCTCCAAGAGTGTTGGGATGATGCTCTGGGGCACAGAGTGAGACCCTTGGGGATGGTCCTGGGCAGGACTGAGCGTTGGACGTGATGATCCTTGTGGACCCCTTCCAACTCAGCACATTCCGTGATTCTGTAACATTTCTACCCAAAAAACCCCACTTGTTTTATAGCCATGTCAAGAAAACCATCCGTTAACCCAAAAGAATTAAGTCTCCCAGTCCTTTGGGCTCTTCACTCTCTTCTTGAGTCAGTGAACTGACTGTGTGTATGTGCGAGCCCAAATAAAACCTCCGACTGACTCATTTATTTCCCTCTCCCCAAAGTCTGTCATGGGCCTTGCTGCACGTGTAGCATCTCAAGCGCTTTTATCTTGAGCGAACAAACTCTTCAGCTCTGCCAAGCTTGATTCGCACGCGCGTACACATCAAACAAGAAACCCTTAAATGCAGGGCAGAAAACCAGCAGTTTCCTTTGATTTCTCAGCTCGTCGTCAGCAGAAATGATTCCTCATGGGGGCCTGCTGGGTGATGGCTCTGACAGCTCCACTTCTCAGGTTGCACACAGGGCCCTGAACCCACATTTGCATGGAAGCAGAGCAAAAATCAGTGATGGAGTACTTGATCCGTGGTCCAATCTCAGGAGTGGATTACAAAGATGATTTGTTATCTTTAAATTCCAAATTGAAAAGAATTGATTAATATCATTTGGAGGATGGGACTGCTTTTAATGTGGTTGAAAACCAGGGCAGGTTCTTGCAGCGCAGTGAGACTTGCCAAACTTTTCACCCCTGAATCATCACATCACATAACCAGCTCTGTCAGGGGAATTTTGTAATCAGTATAAAATCAATTTGTCCAAATCACAGGAGACAGAGGAGAGTTTTGCTGGTTGCTGGAATATGAAAGGCTGAATGGACTGAAGGATGTCACTCTCTCCAGGCAGGTTTTCCAAGGGCAGCACATCCATGTCTTGGCCAGGTGACCCAGGGAGAGGTCTTCATTTCTGTCCTGCTTGGCAGGTCTAGTTTTCCCCCTTGGAAAGGGCTGGACTTTCTAAGCCAACCTCTTTGTATGTTGTTACTCATTGATTTGTTTCTGTGCGTTGCCTTCAGGTTTGAATATGCCTCTGTCATGCTCGTCACAAAGTACTTTGTAAAACTGACTTTGCTGGAATATGGTGAAAAAGAACGTGGGGCTGAGCAGAACCAAGGAAGTTGGAATCACTGCTCCAGGAGAAATTTCTTGAGGGAATAGATCCAGTTTCAGGGTCTGCTTTCCAGTGCAGGTAGGGTGGCCAGAGATGCTGAAGCCTAACTGCAGTGATTTGATAATTGCATAACTTCTGTCAAAAAAAAAAAAAAAAAAAAAAAAAAAGTTTAAAGAAAGGACTGAGGTCTTGTCTCCAGCCAAAGCTGCAGTTTGGACATGAGGAGCACTGATGTGCACTGGCCCTCCTGGGGAAATCACTACAGATGACTTTGTGCTGTAGAACACAAAGATGTCCCAGCCAGAACACAGACCAAACTCCCAATTTGAATTGTAAAAATATGCTCATTTAAGTAAAACACATTCAGCACTTTTTTTTTTCCACCTCATTTTGCCGTGTTCTCTTATCTCTGTAACTGTCTCAGCAGGTTGCCATAAGTAACATGAACACAGCTTAAGGCGTTCTTTCAAACATCTCAGCAATAAAAAGGCAGGTTTTGCTGCCTCGTACCAGCCTCTGGAACGCTTCGAGTTGCAAGACATTATTTTTTCTGACTTTCTGAGCGAATCTTTCATGTCTGGAAAGTTGTGATTCACAAACACCTCACTACTTCAAAGAGTTAACAGGTCACTGGTTTTTTTTTTTTCCCTCCCATTTCTTGCTTCAGGAGACTCGCTAATAAATTCAGCATGTGAGCATTGGCTCCTAAGGGTGAGCCTTTCAAGTGTTCCAGGACTGCACATCCAGTGAGGAAGCAGGGCCAGCTGATGGGTTCAGTCATTATCCTCCTGCATGGATAAGTAGAACTGGGAAAATTGGCTTAGAAGAATCTCAGTTTTCTATTACCTTTACTTGGGGCAACTTCACAGGGTTTGCTGCGAAACACGAGTTAATATTAAACTGTGTTTGGGATCTCTGAACATCCCGATCCCAGAGATGGATCCACACGACATTTACACTCAATTTCCAAATGTCGTGGTTCCTGCCAGCTGGTTCATGGATGTGTTAGAAGAAATTATGGATATCTTGGCCTGCAGTCAAATGTCATTCAAGGATCCCACTTAAACATGTTGGGAACCAAAACCCAGCACACATTGTGCTAAAGAAATACCCACTTCAGCTGCCAACATGAATTTGTCTGTGTCTGCATTAGAGAATTAAATTCCTGATGAGTACAAAGTATTAAATACTTAATAATGGCTGCCTCAATCTCCCCTTAGAAATAGGAAGCATAAGGACAAATTATATCACTCATACTATTAAAATATTCATATGCAGCCTTCAAAAGAAAAGATAGAGTAGTTCAGAGTTGTTTAATGGCAGCTGTAGAATCTTAGTAGTAGTTTGATCTTAATGTTAAATGGTCCTTTTAAAAAGCCCTACAATGACTTGCATGCTGTGTAACTTACTTATGCTTTTAATCAGAGACCAGGCTTTTATACTACAGAGGCAACCACATATATGACTCATACCATTCATTATACGTGCACAACAAGTGTTTCTCTATCTCTTTCTAGTATGTTGAAATTATAATTACCTTTCTCTGAATGGAAATATAGACAGAAGCACAAAACTTGCTCTACTGGATCATACCAGTGAGCTGCTTGTATCATAAATCAAATTAAAAGTACAGTTTACATCAGAGCTACTTAATGACCAGAGATCATTATGGTTATTGCTCAATGGTGTACAGTTCTCTTAAAAAAAAACCAAAAAAAGAAGCAGTTACATTGTGTAATATTGAAACAGGGGTAAAAATTAACAGTTGTTTAAAACAACAGGTTCAGGTGAAATTAGAATCTCAAAACCCCAAATAGTCTCAGTAACTTCTGAAATTTTTTTTTTAAATGCAAAAGAAGCCTTTATGTGGTACTATTGACATTTAAATCATGGTGGGGTATTTGGCTTCTAAACTCCTTTGGAAATCTCAGTCTTTCTACTTACGTAAATTCTGGGAAATTCCAGGCTGATGCCCCTCTGTCTGTCTATAATTAAAGGTCCACTCCCTATCACAGGAGAGTGTTAATGGAACTGGAATCCAGCTAATTGCTGATAATTAAGGCCTTTGGTACAAACCAGTCCAGAGCTAAAGGATTTGATTGATGATTAGGTAATATTAACTAATAGCACGCTAGTGGCTGAAAATCACTTTATTGTAAAGCAACTGCTATTGAGGAAGTCATTTACAGATGCATAAATCTTGGAAATATCGAAGAGAAGCAGTTTTGCAGGGATTTGGAAGAAGGCAGAGAAAGAGAATGGAAGTTAAGGGCTGAGATAATGTGTTGTAGCTTGTGGAAGAGCCTGGTGGGGATGGTGGGAGGGGAAGGAGCTGAGATTGCATTCCCAGGGTCTGGAGTTCACCTGGAAATTTGCACTTCTCCTCTTTCTGTGAGATGTTCTGTCTCAGTAAGGCAGGAATTTGGTACTGCATCATTTCCCTCATTCATGCCTCATCTTCACAGGGTTTCATGTCGGATGGGTCCTTCTTCACAAGAGTTGAAAAAAAGCCACGTTCTGTCAGGAACAAGAACTGGGGTTAAATTCTTGGAACAACGTCTTGTGGGCCCTGTGGGGTGAGCAGTCAGTCTCTGCATCACAGGCAAACAGCTGGAAGAAATACACTGTTTTAATCTGAATTTCAGTGAAAGCTGAGCCACACACATCAGAAGCCAAGCCAAATGTGAGGAGAGATGTTTTCATGGTGCATATGTTGTGCTTTCCCTTCACTTACAAATGAAAATAAAACTTACAAGGAAAATTCTGTGCAAGGAATGTTGATAAAACAAATGTAAAACATTTCCCCTTGCTGACAGACATCAGTGTTGTCTGTTTGTTTATTCCCAAAGCCTCTGTGGGTGTGAAGCAGTTCCTTCAGCATCGATTCCTCACCGCAGCTTCCAGCTGCTTTTGAACACTCCTGGTCCAAAGTGTGTTCCTGATAAGCACCAGGTGGGGATAATTCACCAGACCAGGAGGGAACACATGGGGTTCTCAAGGCTGCACCAATGCTCAGGCTCTTTATTCCTAGAGAAGGTGCTGATCCAAGGATTCCCGAAATCCTGGAAGACTTTACATATGGCCCTCCCTTCGGGCTAGACCACCTTTAAATAACACCCTCTAGGACGGGACAGGGATTAAAGCGGGGCTTTGACGTACCCAAAAAAGAACCCCAGTACAAGGCAGATGAACGAGCCACTCGGTCAGGGCTTGGAAGCCGAGCTGTGACACTGCCCCAAACACTTGTAATGCCACCACCAGAACCTGCTTCGGGGTCGGCCTCGGCCCTACCTTTGAAGCAGGCGGGGAGGGTGAAGTTGCCATCCACACACGCCACGTCCACGGTGTAGGCACAGGACTTTTCCTTGTTCTTGCAGAAGAAGGACACGGTTTCCCCGTGCAGGATGCCCTCCTTGAGGTCGTTCTGAACGCTCTTCTTCTCACCATGATATAACACCACAGCTTTCTTAACTGGGATTTTACACGGGGCTGTAGAAAAAATCCAGTTATAAGGAAGACATAAGGAATTGGAAAGTGAGTAGAGTAGATCCCATCAGATTTAGGTACAAGTGCCATTTTGGAATGAAAAATAACATGTCCCACGTATCTACAGAACTTCTGCTGCTACTACAGTGCTGCGGAAATTCAGACCCTGAAGAAGAGGGTCAGAAGTTTGCAGTGAAAGTCCAACCTCAGTAAAATTTCTAATGATGTTCCATAGGAAGAGGAGAGGAAATACTCAGACAAAACGAAGTTATGTGACTGATTACTGAAGTCACTTCAGACACCTCATGTCATACAACATTTTGGACTTGATGATCTCAGAGGTATTTTCCAACCTAGTTGATCCTATGATTCTCTGATAACATTCAGTGTTGGGAGAGTTTTTGGATTACCAGGGCCGTGCAATTACTACTTTGGTTGCCTTTTGAGGACAGTTCCTGCACGGAGCAGTAATTGCTCACTGGCAGGCAGAGTCTGATAGGAAAATTCCATTTTCCATGGTTCCCAACAGGGGGGTGTGCATACCTCTGCAGACTGGCTTTGTGGACCAGGTTCCAGTCTTTTCACAGCGGGAATGTTTGGATCCCTCCATCACGTAGGTGGGCTGGCAGCCGAAGCTGACGCTCTCGTTGTAGTGGTACGTCCTGCGGACAGCAAACTCTATAAATCCATTTTCTATCCCTATCGGAGTGGGGCAGGTGACAACTGCAGGACAAAACCAAAACCAAAACCAAAGCTTTATCCATGTCACTGCTTTAAAAGACACGCTGTATACCTGAAACAGACACAAAACTCCCACGGTGGTTCATTTCAGCCCCTCACACAGGAAAACAGCTTAAAAACCCCACACCAAACAAATAAACATTGCTTGTTTTCAACACACACCTACTGCAATCCCGGCTTACAGCAAACAATCTAAAACGTGCTGTAGTTTCCCTGCAGGTTCTTAGGACTGAGGGTAATGCTGACTATTTCTTAGATGGATCCAAGCTTAGAATCAAGTGTTGGCTGCATGCTGGAGGCGAGGCTCAGATCTCCCCTGTGAACTCCATTTAGCAGGGTTTGTTTATCTAACCTTTCTACCTGCACCAAATATTTTGGCAGTCCCATGTAGTGTTAGCAGTGCCCTCACATGCACCAGCCTGACCTGCAGGATAATTCTTCTGCACCTTTGCAATAACAGTCATCAAAAAAAAAATAGAAAGTATTACGGTTTTTCCTTCTGTATATACAGTTCTCGGGCATTTTTTTGGCGTTCCTTACCCTTGCACTCTGGAATGCTGCTCCAGCTCCCGTTGGCCGTGCAGGTGGCTGTCTCGTTCCCAAGAAGTGCGAGAGGAGGGACACACTCAAACGTGATGGTGTCCAGGAAATTGGAAACGTTCCCCGGTTTCGAGCGGCGATAGGAAAGGACTCCCAATTCCGGGATCGGGGGGGGCGCACAAGTCACCGCTGGAAAAGCACAGCGTTCAGGGAAATTAAAGCTCAGGGGTCAGATTCTTCCTGGAATCACAGGAGCGACTTGTTTGTAGCTAAATGAGCCCACACTGCCCTTCATGGGATTGTAGCTGCCAAAACCAGTAGTTCAGATTCAAAGTCTCAGGAGCCTCAGAGTTTGGAATTCATTAATTTTGCTCTGTTTTTCACACCGTATTATTGCTCTTTCAGTGAAGTGTTTATGCACGACAGGTTATAGCCAAACCCTGTGTAACAGTGCAAAGGCATGGCAATATCCTCTTTTTATGCTTTGGGAGGAGGAATTTCAGTGGATAAGCATCTTACCTCCAGGTGTAAATAGCATCCCTGATCCTGGCCTTTTGTACAGACCTTTAAACTGCATTTCTCTAAAATCCACAGACCCAAAACCAAACAGACAGAGTTCTGCTGGGTTTTTCCTAATCATATTTTAACACTGCACTATGGAAAAGACCTCTGAATGAGAGTGCATGTAATGCTGAGCAATGGAAAGGAATCTTTCTGGAATAAGAATAAGAATAAGAATAAGAATAAGAATAAGAATAAGAATAAGAATAGAGTAGCTCTTTAGTATTGACACACGTACGCTGACACTGGGGAAAAGTTCCAGTCCACTTTCCATCTGGCATGCACTGGCTTGTTCTTGACCCGACAAGGTTGTAGCTGGAAACAAAAAGACCTGGTTATCAGAGAGCTTAATGATCAGGGACAAGAATCAAGTTGTTCTCTGCAAGAAAGATTAATATTTCTCATGAACAGAGTTAAGAATCAAGCTCTGAAATCCATCTCTTGTCCAGCACCTCTCGACCTCAAGTTTAGATTCAAGGAAGTTTAGATTCAAATATGAATAATTGTTAATATACAAGTATTGCAGAGATCCAGGCAGAAGGCTGGATACAATGAGATGTTTTGCTTTTTCAGTTATATATTCTATTTTATATATTAATTTCTACAATTGATTAAAATTAGGGATATATGTAATTAGCAAGCATTTATCTGTGATTGCTAATGTAAATGTTATAGTTTCTTGGGAGGAGCTCCTAGCTAATTATGGCAATTACGATCAAATACTGCAAAGAACTCGGAGCTGTTAAGAACTAGAGTTGCATTATTTTATATTAATGTCAGACAGTCACTTCAGTTTCCAAATGCACACTAAATGCTCCCCTCCCATCCTCTCTACATACATTCTTAGCATTTACTCTGAGTTTTAAAGAAATATTCATCATACATCTATCATTTCCATATCACACAGCTGAAAACCAGTAAATTATAATTAGCAAAATCAAATCCAGTCCCATTGCTGCATTTGGTGTCATAGCTGAGTTTGTTTATTCCTTATCTTGTTCCTGTTTTGCAGAAGCAGAAGGAGATAGTTGAGGCTGTTGACATTCTCAGTGAACTCCAGGCTATGTCTCACCTTCCAGGTAAACACTGTTCAGTCATTAATTACCCAAGTAAAATGAAATACATGCTACTATCAAATATTCCCTGCTTTAACCGTAGTTATTTTTCTTTGAATGCATCCTCATTTCTAAAGTTAGTGAGCTGCCTTGAGTAAAAGTGCATTTACTGCAGGGACCAAGCTAGAATCAACCTCTTGTTTTCATTTATTGACCTTGTAAAGGTATAGAAACACAATTTCCAGTCTCCAGAGGCGAACAGCATAACAACATTGACGGAGATTATCCACTCCCTGCTGTAGGATTTCATCTCATGATGTAATAAGAGGATTTGAAAAGCAGGGGAAAACAGTTCAGAATAAACCTTTGCATAAAATCTCTGCTATTTTGATGGTTTCCATATTTGTAAGGCTTTGTTTTGGAGTAGCAAAGCTCCAGGATGTTACAGCAGAGACTGAGCAGAGGATCTCCAGATAGGCTTTTTTTCAATAATTTCTCTAGATGAGCTTTTATGTGCAGTTTTCTAATATGCAGTGGGTGATACCGGAATGTGATATAGTGATTTAGGTTGTTTATTTAACAGCATGAGGAAGGGAATGCTTACCCTGGTTCACATGAAAAATTTATAGTACTCTGATGCTTGAGGTCTACAAATTCAATTTTTCCATTCTCCAAGGGTCCAGGAGGGGGACATCTCTTTGCTGTTCATTGAAGATAAAAAAAGGTAGTATTATTTCATGACACTTGAAATAATAATTTCATTATAACGGCAACAAGTTGCTCATAAAGGTTCATCCTGGTGTCTTTCACATTCCTCTACTCCCATGGACCACATTTCAGATGTCTGGCTGTTCTCTTTCTATCAAAATATAGTCATTTCAAAGCTTCTGTGATTATATTTTTGGCATTTGATTGTCTGAGAAACAGAACTCCAATGCAGTGAAATGATAAAAATGAACGGCGAGGAGTGCAATGGATGCAGGGGTTATCAAGCAGTACATGTGAGAGGAAAGGCACTGCTTGGGCTGGGGCAGAGGAGGCTTCACCATCTCCAGGTCCAGCCTCCATCCCCACCCAGGAGCAGAGGACACGGATGGGAAGATCCTTCCCCCGTTCCCACCCCTCTTCCCTCCCACATGCTGTTGTCTTCCAACAAGTAAGGGGGGACCAACTGGAGATAGAAGCATATCTGCTGAAGTCCACCCGGTTCCTCTCTAAGTGAATATCCTTTTCAGAGGGAAGCCCAGCAGGCCCGTGGGGTACTCACGGAGGCACAGCAGGGTGTTGAAGGCCCACTTGCCATTCGGGAGGCAGGTGTACCTCCTCTGCCCGTTGTTGGGGACGAACCCTGGCCTGCAGGTGTATTCCACCTCCTCGCCCACGTCGTACACCTGTTTGTTGACGCTGAGCGTGGCAAACAGCACTTCTGGTGGTCTGGGACACACTGGGGGAGAGGAGATGCTTTACAGGAAATCGGGTAGACAATTGGAGGTGTTTTTATTTGTTTCTGTGTCACCATCAGTGGTGGGATCTTCCTGCCTT
This sequence comes from Grallaria varia, assembly GCA_013396735.1. Taxonomy (NCBI): domain Eukaryota; kingdom Metazoa; phylum Chordata; class Aves; order Passeriformes; family Formicariidae; genus Grallaria; species Grallaria varia. Next base: position 489,711 of record VWZG01001504.1, read on the forward strand.
GAGCTGAACTCTCCTGGACATATCTGACTGGTGGCTGCCATAAGTATTACTCAGAAAAAGCCACAGTGTTCTTCTCCCCCTTAGCAGTTCTTCAATGGCCCTGGTTAGATTTTGTGTCTCTAAAATTTACTTTTCCTTCAAAATAGATTTATTAATGTGGTCTGCAAAGTGAGTCAATTATGGCAAAATACTTTGGACAAAAGAGGATGAGAGGGGCTTACAAGCAAACCAATGCATTTCATTTTTAATCCAAATGAGTTTGGTGGGGTCAGTTGGAAATCAGGTATCTTTTCTTGTAATTCAGTTTGTTTCTCTCTGGTTTCTCTGATTTATCTGTTCGCTGGGGCAGAGCCTCTGCTGCATTAGGGAGCTCTGATTCCAAAACAGCTTTAACACATTGACAGCGTGAGCCGGAGGGTGAGAACAGGAGGGAGCGGCGCGGGAGGAACGGGGGGTGCAGCCTGTGCTGGCTGGGGAGAGGACAGGGACACAGAGCTCCTGCAGCAGAAATGAAGGGCAAACAGAGGCAGAGGGCACATGAAACGGAGCCCAGAGCGCTTGGCATGGGGGGACAGGGGGAGAAAAGCAAGGCAGGAGCTGTGCTGGATGGAGGGGACAGCAAGGTGAGCAGGGACACGGGCAGGGGGGACGGAGCAGGGTAACTCTGGGCACACACAGTGCACCCCTGGCATGAAGGCAACCCGGGTCCCGCGGGGTCCCAACCCCTGTCAACACTTCTTCTGTTTTCCTTCACCTTATTCTTTCATGTACAGCAACTCGCCTTGCCGTGGGAAGGGGCAGAGGAAGGAATGGGAAGGGAAAAGAGCAGGAACTTCTATCAGAGAAAATCCCCGATCAAAACACTTGACCGGAATTATCTAAAGGCTTTAAAATCCCGTTGTTTTCTCCAGCTTCCCTCATTCCCACTTAGGGGATGGTGTTGCCCTTAGGAAGTGGGAGACACTTACCTCTTGCCGCCGTGGCCCAGTGGCTCAGGGCCACGATGCCCAGGAGCAGTGCCAGGGGCTGCATCGCTGCCAGTCCCCGACGGACGGGACGGGACGTCCTGAGTGACCCTCGGGCCGCAGTGACTGCCCTTAAAAACCGAGGCGGCCACAAAAGGATGGTTACTTATTAACCCTTTGTGTTTATCCCCGTCCCAGTAAACAGGAGATAAAAGGTCCCTTGTGCTGCTGGTAATGAAGGCTGAGCCAACCATCACACGCTGCGCTGGCGAATAATGCGGGAATTCAGACGGCTCCGAACGGCCCCTCTCGGGTTGTGTCTGTGCAGCATCTCCTGGTGGGAGCGTCTCCTGCTGCTGTTGGAGAACGCGGCGTTATCTTCTCAGCGTCTGTAAAGCGCGAGGACGTTGGGAAGGTGACGTTGGACCCAGTCATAGAACTGTCACGAAGAAGCTCCTGTTTATCGCTCCAGGGTCTGTATTTGTGTGCACCGAGGACTCCTGAGAGCTGTAGCAACATGTTTTTAAAGCAGAATGATCAGTGTTGGAGTGACATTGACATTGTCAGGGGCCAACTTCGTGCAGATTATGCTGGATGATGATCTGGCCTGAAAGCTGAGGCTTCAGGGGCCTGTTTGGTCGGATTCCTGTCATCAAGAAGTGCCTCCCAATTGCCAATTAACCAAAGCAGCAGAGGCAGAGCTCAGTGGCGGGAGGGCTGCAGTGATTTTTCTCGAGTTGGGACAAAGGGCTCAAACTTTAATCATATTTTTGGGTGTTAAAAAATGTTTGGTGTTGTGACTTGGGGCCGTCGAGTGAGAACTCCACAGGTATCAGCTGAGGGTCTGATGCTGCAGTTCCCTTAATTGAACAGATATTTTATTTTGGGCATTGTGACTTGGGGTCATCAGCTGAGAACTCCACAGGTATCAGCTGAGGGTCTGATGCTGCAGTTCCCCCAGTTTAACAGACTGGAACTGCAGGAGCATCTGAAATGCAACCAAAATAACATTTGTGTAATCATTGTTCCACAGTTCGGTGTTTCTAATCTAAGTATCCTCCTCCCCTGCTGACTCACAGCCTGTGAGGGGGAGTGAGGGACACTCGAAGCTCCAAGAGGAGCTGGGTTATGTCAAGCTCTTGCTGCCGGGATCTTCAATTGTTTGTTTGTTTTCGTTTTATGAAATTTCTCTGTTTACATTCAAAACACAAATTTTAGCCGCAACATTAAACAATTGGGAACATGCTATTCTCAGAAAGAAAAGGCTGTGAATGTCCTGCTCGGAATATTTACCAAATACACAGTGCCGAAGGGCAAAGTACCGGTGCTAAATCAACAGAAAAAATTGACTTCATTTTCTGTAGTTACCTCAGGTTATTTTTCCATTTGTCACATCCTGCTTCCCCCTCTTTCACGAGCAGCTCTTCCCTTCAGGACACACTGCGGTGCTGTAACGAACTTTCTTGCCGCTGGTTTGTTTAATGCCCCCTTGGATCTGCCTGCTGCGGGATTTGCTGCGTTCCCTTGGCTGGGTTCCAAAGGGACGGAAAGGGCCCGGGTTGGGGCATTTGCCCAGCCGTGGTTCCCCCTGCCCGCAGCAGGTGGCGCAGCGAGCACTGCCATAGACAGCAACTTCCCAACTTCTCTGGGCTATAAAGGAGGGGGGGAAAGGGTTGAATTATCTGCACATTCATTTCCCCATTGATTTTGTGGGCGAGAACGTTATTGCTCTTAAAATCGAACCTTGAAACTGCAGGCAAAACTGAGAAACGAGTGTTTATGTATTTCACATAACTGCCTAGGAGCTGCCAATATTGTGATTCTTTGTGGAAACTTATTTCTCTGCATGAAGAAACATCAGAATGTATGTTAGAAATAATCGTGTCTTTTCCAGGAGTTGGAGAAATCCGGAGGAGGCCACTAAGTTGGTCACAGGGCTGGACCACCTCTGCTATGGAGTTTGACTGGGAGAGCTGGGAATGTTCAGCTCGGAGAAGAAAAGGCTCCAGGGAGTCATCAGAGCCTCTTCCAGCGCCTAAAGGGGCTCCAAGAGAGCTGGAGAGGGACTTGGGACAAGAGAATGGAAGAGGACAAGTGGGAATGGCCTTAAGCTGAAGGAGGGTAGGTTTAGGTATTAGGAATAAACTCTGCCCCGGGAGGGTGGGCAGGCCCTGGCACAGGTTGCCCAGAGCAGCTGTGGCTGCCCCAACCCTGGGAGTGTCCAAGGCCAGGTTGGACGGGGCTTGGAGCAACCTGGGCTGGTGGAAGGTGTCCCTGCCCATGGCAGGGGGTGGAATGAGATGATCTCAAAGGTCCCTTCCAACCCAAACTGTTCTGTGACTCCGTGATTCTATGGAGATGTGACTGTTATTACATGGATTCACCTTGGCACAGCATGAGCAAAGCAATCTTGTTCTTGCTGTGTTTGTGATAATATTCAATTATATATCATCTGATTTGCCATCAAATCCAGCCCACTCCTTTTGCATGTGAACTATTTAGTATTACAGCTCCTACAAGCCAAATAACAAGGCAGAATTTTGTCTCATTAGAGACCACAGAAATACAGAGCAGGCTGATGGTCTCTACCCCAAACACCATTATGTTCTAAGGAGAGAAATGGCCCTGCCAGCAGAGAAAGCAGTGCAGGACCACCCTGGGATGACATCAGCCATATCAGTGCCCCAGCAGTGTCATTGTCACCTGGGTTTGTGCTGCCACAGCCCAGAGGGAGGGTGTGCAGGAGGGTGTGAGCAAACTGCCTTTGCAGGAGCAGTACTGCCCAGACTATGAGGTGAAGGGCAGCAAAGCAGCGCTCAGGAGGGAATGTTCGAAAAGGCAGCAATTAAAGGATGGAGACTGGCACTGCCGGCTGATCACAGTGGTTAGAGGGAGGAATAAGAGAGAGAAAGAGGAAAAGCCAGCAAAGGCCTTAAAAGTAAACATAAAAATGGAAAAGGAGGAAAAAATGGTAGAGGGATGCTAAAAGAACCCAGATGATGAAAAGCAGGCGATGCAGCAGCATTGCTCATTGCCACCGGGTCAGCTGGGGCTGGCAGGACAATAGGGAGAGACATTAAATCAGGGCACAAGATAATAAGAAGGTAGGCAAAGGCTTTCAGGCAGGAATTTATCTCTCCTGGAGGTGTTCTGTAGAAAGTCTGCAAGAACTCACAGACTGAAAGGGAACAGCTCCCCAGCTAATGAGCCAGAGCTTCTGTCCTTCCGAAAACCTGTTTTTCTGCTTCTCTAGTGGGTGCTGTAGTTTTCCTGATACTATAGGATATGACACTCTGGTCCTGCCATGGACTTTCTGGGGGACTGTCCTGCTAGACCGTGGGTGTTAGGTCTGCACTACTCACCATTCTAGAGATGTTATGATTGTCCTTTAACCAGAAAATGCACAACACGGCCAGTTCAAGATGCAGAAGTTTCTCAAATCAACAGGAATGTGTTGATTAGGGACACTGAGATGGAATTTTAAGGAGAGGCCTGAATGCAGCCCTCCCTGTTCCATTGGCCAGAAACCAGGGTCCATTTGCAGTGTATTATTTTCTCAGTGAAATTATATATATATATGTCCGTGTATATGCGTGTATTTATTTATATTTTTATATTACCTTGTCTAGTGGAAGGTGTCCCTGTCCATGGTAGGGGGATAGAATTAGATGATATTTAAGGTCCCTTCCAACCCAAACCATTTGATGATTCTATGATGTGTGAAGTAAACACACAGTAGCAGACACTGACCTGACAGAATGTCTTGGTGACATAAAAAAGTAAACAGTGTTTATATAATTCTTTAAAATACTGTTTCCACTCAGTAGCCTGTTCTAGAGGTAAAATCAGTGGTAGTTACCATTGATGTTTTTGAATTTTTTGCCTGAGGTCAGCAAAATAATTATCATGTAAGTCGTGGACTTAAATCACTTTAAGCACTCACTATGGAGGATACAAATCCCCACTCCTGGATTAATCTGAGCTGCCAGAGGGCTGGCACTGCTGAGTTTTCCAGGTGACATTCCCTCTCTGAGGCATGAAGGTGTTCCAGTTTGCGCATCCATGAAACTCAGGGTGTACAAAACCAGAGAGCATTTTACAGCCACTTCCTCCTCTCCACCCTCTCGTTTCCTGCGCAGAAAACCCAGAGAATCTCTCTCGCAGCTCTGCTGTGACCCAAATATTGTGAAACAGTCTGTTCCTCACACAAATTTATCTAAACGCTGTCTAAAAAAATCCCGTGTTAAGTTTCTTTATTGGGAATGTTGAATTCTGAAGCCTCGGGGGCAAGCTCTCCTCTGTGCGAGTTTGACTGTGCAGTGAACAGATCTGCAGGGGACAACTTGTGAGGTGGCACCATGAAAGCACAGCATGGAGCCACGGACCTTCTCACCCTTTTGTTGCCCTGTTCCACCTTTGTGCCTTTTCCCTCAGGGCTGATGTGGAGTTACACAGCTGATTCAAGGAAGAAGCTGCATGGGCTTCAAAGGAGAGGCCAGAGAAAACTTCAGGGTCAAAGTGCTCTCCACACTCAAGCCAAACTGCTTCTCTTGTCCCATCAAGGTCTCCACACTCAAGCCAAACTGCTTCCCTTGTCCCATCAAGGTCTCCACACTCAAGCCAAACTGCTTCTCTTGTCCCATCAGGGTCTCCACACTCAAGCCAAACTACTTCTTTTGTCCCATCAAGGTCTCCACACTCAAGCCAAACTGCTTCTCTTGTCCCATCAAGGTCTCCACACTCAAGCCAAACTGCTTCCCTTGTCCCATCAAGGTCTCCACACTCAAGCCAAACTGCTTCTCTTGTCCCATCAGGGTCTCCACACTCAAGCCAAACTACTTCTTTTGTCCCATCAAGGTCTCCACACTCAAGCCAAACTGCTTCTCTTGTCCCATCAAGGTCTCCACACTCAAGCCAAATTGCTTTTCTCATCCCGTCGAGCTCGAAACAAAGTTATCAAGATTCTCTCCCTCATTATTTTTCCACTTTCTATGAAGCCACAAGCCCCAGGTTTCTGTGGCAGCACCATCTGACCTAGATTTTTTCATGGTTTTTTGTACATGTGTGCGCGTTGCCTCCGGTTGCCCCGGAGAGGGGTCAGACCTGGTCAGGCTGTGATGCAAGTTCTCCAAGGAGAGCTCCCCGCTGCAGGACTGCACTTGACACTTTCAGCACATCCCACTGGCATTGGCGTCATTTGCATTTCCCCACTCCGTGACCCGGCGGGGCAATCCCTGCCGGGCTTCACCCTCGGATGACTCCGGCGCTCCCAGGGAAGGATTTCTCCGGCTAAACGGGGCCGCTGCCGGCTCAGCCGTGCCTCCCTTGGCACCTTGCCACGGCACTGTGGGAAAGCCCAGCTCCCACCAGATGTGTTTGCTGCCATTCTTTGGGCTTCCCAGATGACGGATAAGAGGATCAGCAATGGAGAAGCTCTTTGGTGCGTTCATCCCGTTAAAAAGGTCCTTGCCAAGCGTGTCTGTCTGGGATGGATCTCTGGCTCTGTCAGCGGCTCCCGTCTGGATCCCCAGTGAATCGAGAGCGATCCCCTGACCTCTGTTAGCCCACGGATCTCATCTGATCAGCTGTTCTGGGGCAGAAGTCCAGAGTGTTCCCATGAATAAATTTACCTTTGTTGTCATTCAGCTCCTGCTCCGTGTCATCAAAAAGTGGATCCTGATCTCCCTTATGGTCTAAACTGGAACCTCCCCAAGCCAGCCCAAGTCTTGTCATTGGTTTCATCTGAGTTTTGTTCAAGGGGATTTTATCAATGTTTTAATACAAGATTTGAATCAGTTTATGTACAAATAACAAAATTACAAGATTAGGGTTTTTTTATCCCCAGATCTTTATTAATCAACATAAATATTTGATTATTATTTTTTCCCCTTACATATATTTTAATCTTTTGTTCTTAACAGATTACACCAAAAGGGGGGATTCCTCACTTCCCTGGTGACTGACAAGTCTGGAAAACCCCAAAACACAGTCTCAGAACTGAAAATTTCATGAAAGGCTGGCTCCGGAGGGAAGACCATCGACTTTTACAAGCTGATTTTTACAAGTGTTCTTGAATATTTAAACATAAGTGAACGAGTTTAGAGCTAACGTGACAGCAGAGATGAGTTTGTCTTGAGCTGGAAATGTTTCTAGAAACATCCTGTTGCTGTTGAAGCTTCCCCAGGCACCCCTGTGGGTGAGGCCTGGGTCTGATGCTCGTGACATGGCATTATTCCGTGTCTGGATCCTGTCAACAGCCTCAAAGTGTACCCCAAAGGATGGTACTTTTATGGTGGGGACCATTAGAGAGGAGGAAGATATCAATAAACTAATTTTCCTTTGTGGCAGCCTCTCATCTCCAGCCATAAATCCAGGGGGAAGCTTTCCTAAGAGGAAGCAGATTTTGGAAGGGCCGGTATCAGTAACTGGAATCAGATTTTCTAAAGGGCTCAAATCCTATTTAAACAACTAAATGAAAGCCATGCTTTTAAAAGTGCTCACTTTATTACAGTAAATTTTTGGCATATTGGTGCCTTTGGAAGATGGAGCTCTGTCCCGTGGTTTCCAGAAGGCCACTCAGCTGCTCTGACAATCTCCACATGTGTTCGTGTCTCTGAAATTCTGATTCTAGTGGTGTCATCTGCACCATCCTCTGCCCAGGCTTTTCTTGGAGTTTTGCATTTATTTTGTAATTTTCTGTAAAAATGACAAAAACAAATATCAGAGGTCAATTTTCCTTTATTTTTTGCACATGGAGATTTTTTTAGTGCCTGGGAAGACAGAAAGATGCTGCCAGCATTTTGGCAACAGAATGAAATAAAATTGCAATGGTTCCAGCATTGTCAGGACTGATACCAGTGACATGCTCATAAATTTTAAGTTTCAAAAGAGAAGCTGTCCAGATGTTTTGGAAAGAACACATCATGAGCACATTACAAAGTGCAAAATATTTATGATACATGTTAAAAGTGCACAGAAAGCACAAGTGTGTTTGCTGCACATTTTTTTTATTTATTATAATAGGGAAAAAAGCCCTCATTTTTCTCCCTCATGTCGCATAATGATGTGATCCTTAACGAGATGTTGGTGTTTTGCCATGGCTATCAGTGTGTAGTCAAGTAGAATGATATTAGTACCGGGCACATGTTGGCTTTACCACTGCTCCAAACCTCCCTAAATCGAGCTGCCCAGCTCTTGTCTCACAGACAGGACACATCTGGACTCAAATCCACTGGCACTTGCATTTGGAATGCCCTGGCTTGTTCTTCTTTTTCCTTAGCAGCATGGTGGGTGAGATGTTTGATTTTTAAAATTATGTTTTCTGGAAGAAAACTATTTTAAATGTCATTTGTGTTGAAATCCGTGAATAATCTGTCAATAATAAATTATTTTATTTGCATCCAAACAGGAATTCTGGGCTTTTGAGGTCCCCATATCTTGTGAACCCAAAAGGCAGCATGAGACTGACTTAGCACAACCTAAGGAGATGTCCCCTTGTTATGATACATATTAGTTTGCTAATCTTTTCAGTCTTTAATCCACAATACTGAATTAAAAGACCAAAAATAGTCTCAACTGTTGTTAAAAGACAGTTTCTGTCTTTTTCGGTTTTGTTTTTTTTCCAAATGAAAATTCCAGTGGGGAGCTGAATGGATGTTCAGAATCCTTCCTCAAGTTCCATCTCTGTGGCACAGAGGTTTTCCACACTTCGTTTTTCAGTGAACTGTCACTGTGGGGTTTGGAAATGTTTCTTTGAAATGAATGTCAGCTTGTTCTGTGCGTCAGTGTTTTCGCTTCTCAGTCCTTCTAAATCAAACAAATATTTTAAAGCTGTGTTTGTCCAGCCAAGCTCTTGTCACTTCAATTATTAGTGTTTCTAGAAGTGTAAACACTTGTGCAGAGCACAGACGGACCCGGAATAATTGGAGATCTCACCATTGGAAATGGCATTCTGTCACAGTACAATGGTGGCACAGGGAAAGAAGTGAATATCCTGATATTCCAGCTGATACGTTTGGTTTTTCTCTCACATTTATTCTCTAGAATAAACAAAAGGCAACATGAAAGTTACTGTTTCTCGTGTCTGTGATGAACGGTTTTCAGCTGTCAGAGATAATTTGAAGCACGATTTGTGTAATAACTATTTACACCTCATCCCCACAAGGTAAAATCCTACTGTTGCAAGATAATCATCCCTTTCAGCTGAAGACTTGTGGGTAAATAAAATATTCCACACCTTTCTGGTCACATTGAAATAGTGGGAAATGTCACCATCCCTGGAGGTGTCCAAGGAACGCCTGGACGTGGCACTCGGTGCTCTGGGCTGGCAATTGGTCACAGGTTGGACTTGACCTTGGGGTGCTTTTCCAGCCCAAATGGTTCTGGGATTCTGTGATAAGCCTCATAAAGAAACTGTGACATCCTGCCCTGGCAGGGGCTCTCTGATGTTAAAGCTGATGTTTTCCAGCAATCCAGAAGTATAAAGTCATTTAGTCTTTCTAGAAGGTCTCAGCCCAGTTTAGGGACTCTGCTCTCCTAACCTGTGCTTGATGGACATATTCTGTCTTCGAGGCATCCCCTTTGGACCTACAGAGGGCCTTGACCTGCAAACTTAAACCCTACAGGTACAGCTTGCACTTTATTGCCAAAACACAGGAAAAAAAAGTGTGTTTTTGAAGGCAACTTCTTGTCAGCTGGCAGTGATACAGTAAATATTTTTTTCTTTAATTAAAGAAGGCAAGGAAGGCCATAGAAATGGGGGTGGGGGTGGTTTAGGCAGGGCCCTTCAAATGCATCCAGAGTGACCTGTCTCTTCAGAGTGACCACAGGCACACACTTAAGGAGAAGTGACAAACGCAAGCATGATGCTTCCTACAGAGAATCTCTCACATTCTGAGCACTCCCCAGTCAGGGAATGTTCTGAGCCACCTGTGGGTTGTGTTTCCTCTGAGACATCCAATGTCTGCATGTCCCAGGCCACCTCCCTGTCCCGTGCTCGTGTCCTGCACCAGTGCTGGTCCCTGGGGTTTGGTTCTCCTGGGCAGGGAATTCCAGGGGTCAGCTGTCCCTGGCAAAACCCACCTGCTTTGTTCCTTACAAACCTGTGTGCCATGTTTCTCTAAATAAATCACAGGGGCCCTCTTGTTGTGCTGGTACAAGAGCAGTTTGTTTTTTCCACATGGTTTGAGTGCTTTGTTTGTATTTCAAAGTCTCTCTTTTTCTTGCCTTTTTTTTTTTTTCTGTGTACAGTTAAGATTGAAAATTTGCCTACACAAGAGAATTGTTCTAATGCACTCAAAAGAATGTGAATTATTTTTTTGGAAGAGATATTCAAAATTTTCCTGAGTGATTGCTGGTGGGAAGGACGAAATCTGCAAAACAACAATGACAGCAAATACTCCAGCTGAGGCAGAGATTTTTGTTTGTACAATTTGGAAAGCAACAAAACCCAGGAAACATCCCAAAGGACCCCCATCATTTGGCAGTGTGTAACAGCAGCAGGCTCTGATTCAGCTCTGTAACGAGGAGATCTTTTACCATGCTCCTCATACTCCTGCGAGATGAGGAAAGAAAGCAATGGGCTGTCACTCAGCATTCTGATGAGAACACTGATATTAAAAAAGTATTTTACACTCAATGTTCTGTATATCATCAGCCATTTATTTCCAATTCTTTGGAGAGCTGCTGTGAGGATAATGTGCAGGCAGCTCCAAGCTATCTGCATGAGGAATGGGTTTTGCACGACTTTCAAGGAAACTCACACTGAAATAATGGCATCATTTACAAGTCACAACGGGAAGGAGAGCTTTCCTGATTAGGATATATCCATGAACAGCAATTTCATCCCTGGGAAATGATTAATTGTTATGATATGTCATTTTTATTTCCCCTGAATTTTTTCAGAAATTCTTTTTCTGTGACATTTCATCTCTCATAGGGTGGTTTTTTTCTGTACTTAGTGTTCTTTATGACTGTGTTTGAATAGTTGCATCCGAGCTTTCCCGTTAGTACTGGCATATGTAAACAAGCTGCCTGTCACATGGAATAATTTAATAATAAAACCTCTCTAATGACCCAGTACTTGCCAATCTGAACTGTGAGTAACTTTGAGGGGAAAAGGGCAGGGAGGAGACTCGGGGTAACTGCAGAGACACGGGCAGAGTTTGCAGTTACAGAAAGATGCAGAAAACAGTGTAGAGAGAGAGAGAGGAACTATTTCTACCTCCTTCTCACCACTGGGATAACAGACACACAAGTACTCACAGAAATGTATCTATTTGTGTTACCACATCCTACCTTTTTCTATTGTTTGGAAACACTTTGGTTGTATTGTTGCTAAGGTGTTCATGAAAGAACAATAAACAGTTTTGTTGATGAATGTGTAGTAGGATCTGGAAAAACCCCAGAAGCAGTGGACATGATCTCAGAATTAATAGGTATGGGTCAAAACATGACACACTTATGGACAGCAGCCTCAACACTAAACTCCAGCGGTGGTTTCAGACAAAGATAGAAACAAAGGTTATATGGTACAGTAAAAATAAATTAGGAAAACCCAGCTTCTTAAGTTGTGCTGTGAATTAGAAGAAACTGATAACTGGTTTTGACTTAATTATGGCAAGTAATTACACCACAATAATTGCTGGTAGAGATGTCTCATGAGCTGACTGTGGAAATTCCTTTGGAAGATGAGACTGGGTAAAGCAACTCATTTTTAGACAGCAGGTTTGCAATGATCAAATCCTTCTTTCTAGAAAGGCTTTGGAAAAGAGGTGCTTGTTCTCATCACTCTCCGGAAAAGGAAGCATTTGTGATTTGCTTTGAAGTGTGAGGAGAAATGAGCTCGTGAACTTCCTTAAAGGGCTCCAGTAGGAAGTGATTCCTATTTGTTGAATATTCCTCGCATGCAGAAAATAATAAAATAGTCCCAACTGCCACAGCAGCTGATGAAGGTGTTTTCCTTGGCTCTGTCTCGGAGTCGGTCTGATGCAGCACAGAGCCTTTAAATAGGGGCAGAATGATCCAGACACTTCTCCTTTAGGAAGGAGACGCTTTTTTAATTGCTTTTGGAGTCAAAAATGATGCAGGCAGTATCACGCTGACCCAGTAAAAAGCAGAGGCAAATTCAAAAGAAACCTTTTCCAAAATGAACCCAGATGCTTGTGCTTACAGACCTAGGATGGTATTGATGAAAATATAGAAAGGACTTCAGCAGTTGTGCTTGGTACAGCAATAATCAAATCCCTTAAAGAAAAGCTCATAAACCATCCAATGGAACTTCTATTAGGGATGAATTCTCTAGGATATTGTCCAAATAGTCATACAGGAGGAAATTTCGTTATGAGAATGGCGCTTTGGAGTCAGCAGTTCTGACGCTGCTTGCCAGGAGATTGGAAAAGCTGGGACTCTGATTTAATAACCACGTCTATGCCTGAACACAAACAGCAAAACTGCTGAGTCCTCGTCCAGATGGCCTGAATCAGAACCAAATGGCAAACACCACCCTGGGCAGGAGAGCAAGTCAGGGGCTGCTGGGAGGGATGTGCGCACGCAGGAAGAGTGGGAGATGTCTTTCCTCCAGTTCTTTGCAGAGGAAGGATGATGAGTTCCTGCATCACCCACAGGACCTGAGTGCAGAGTAGGAAAAATGAGTGTCCAGGCAATTAAAAGCCTCCCTGTAAGAGGATGATGGTGTTACCACAGCATATCTCAACAGTGTCTGGTGACTGGCACATACTGTCCCCTCAGGGCATCATTGTGACAGTGTCCTGGATCCTGGTCACGGCAACAAATTGTGCCATTTGAAGGTGGAAATATACACATATATACACAATGAAGTAATGCATAAGTGGTGTGTATCCAAAATACAGCAGTTAGAGGAGGTGTATATTACATGCAGTAAGGGAAGGCTGTGTTATAAGGGTTTACCTGGTTGTCTGGGCGTGATTAGTCACAGAGAATAGATTGTTTTCTTTGCCTAATGAGTATAACCACGATGTACAAATAATGATCAGGTTTGAGATGAAACAGCTCTTTGCAGAGAGATCCGAATGCGATCGTGGAGTGTCACAACTTGTGCCATTTGGCTCTTCCCTGGGGCCTGATATGAGTGAAGAGCCTGGGGCACCTGCCAGGGTTTCAGTGGAGGAATCCGGCCCAGAGTCACTCCCAGCAAAGGAACTGGAATCCAAAATGATTCAGCTGCTTTGTGAGATTCTAAGGAACAGTGAAATGCACAGATTGCCCCAAACCTGACGTAATCCAAGTCGTGTCCGGTTCAGCCTCTCCGTGTTCAGTAGCTGTGTTTGTAACACAGCATGAAAGGAATAGAAATAAACACGTTCTGTATTTCTTGATAGAACACAACCAGAGTACAAAATGTTTCTCGGTGCTCCTCATGCTTTGGCATAAGTTGATTAAGGCAAGAAAAATCTATTCCTGAAGAAGAAGAGATTTGAAACATGTGCAGAATAGGTGGAAACCAAATTAAAAATCTTTCTTTTTTATTGAATTTCAGATCAAACTTTGGAGTAGTTGTCCGCAAAATAAAATCCATGAAGCAAGGGCATATGGAAGCAGTTTCTAGGGCATCTGCTGTGATTGTCTAAGTTTAGGAAAAGTGGGGTTATCCCTGTCATCAGGTACTCAGTGAAATGCCCTGGGCATTCCAGTTCTGTCAGGCTGCTCCCAGAAATCAAGGGGTTTTAAATTAAGAGTCAGATAACACGTAACAAACTCTTTCTGTTCTGTGCTAATTGCCCGTGTGCACCTTCCCCATCAGCAAGTAAGACTTAATTTAGTTAATTAATGGCTTACATTCTTGTGAAATAAAACATATTACGTATGCTTACACAAACAGACTTATGAGTCCATAAGATATATTGGGGTAGAGCTTTTAACATGCATCTATTTCCCATGTGTGAAAATTTGTAGCCACAGAAATAACATTAATTAAAACCAGCACGATTAGTACTTGGTTTCTTTGGTTAATGTATGTATTGTGGGTTTACATCACGATATATGTGTTTTTCTGAATGTATGGAGATGCAGTATGAATTGCCACCTGGGAGGATGGATGTATGGCATGGGCAGATGTTTCTGTGTCCAGGGACTTGTGAACATCTTGTGTGTAATGTGAGTAAATGAAGATGAGCAGGTCTATTATTTTATAGAATACTTTACGCTATTGTTGGTGTGCTGCATCAAACCACAGAAGAAGTCTGTTGTGTATGTGTTGGATTCATTGATTAGTGAAAAAGACTCAGTGTGCATTTTCTGCGCTCTTTCTTGAGGCTATTTGTGTTGAAATATGCGATATGGAAGGATGTTTATATTGATATATAAAGATAGATGGCACGCTGCAGTGGGGCAAGACATCCTGTGGGTGCTGTGTGATGCACAGCTGTTCAGTGTGGCCTCTGACAGCGCTCACATGTCTGCCCTTGGGTTTGTGAGCTGCAGGAAGGGGAAAGGAGTGTGGAGGAGGGAGCGTGGCTGTGTCTCTGTTGTGGTGGAGGAACAACGATTTTCGGGGTCGGTACAGGAAGGCCGTGTGGCAAAGGCGGCAGAGAGCAGCTGGGTGCAGGTTATCTGTGCTCTCTGTCACGGTGATGGCTGTGCCCATGGCACGGTGTAACAGCTGTGCTGAGTATGGCTTATCCATGCTCCCTGTCACGGTGATGGTTGTGCCCATGGCACAGTGTAACAGCTGTGCTCAGTATGGCTTATCCATGCTCCCTGTCACGGTGATGGTTGTGCCCATGGCACAGTGTAACAGCTGTGCTCAGTATGGCTTATCCATGCTCCCTGTCACGGTGATGGTTGTGCCCATGGCACAGTGTAACAGCTCTGTTGTGTATGGATTATCTGTGCTCTCTGCCAGGGTGGTGGTTGTGCCCGTGACACGGTGTACCAGGTGTGCTGAGTATGGATTATCTGTGTTCTCTCTGATGGTGATGGTTGTGCCCATGGCACAGTGTCACAGCTGTGCTGATACAGGTGAAGGGAGGCAGTGATGGAGGGTCACTGTCCTGAAGTGCCAGTGCCTGGCAAGGAGGGAAGGTGTGGGGTTTCCATGGCTGACACTGAGGAAACACTGTGTGATTTGTCTTGTGTGTGACAGGGGGTGACTGCTGTGCGTGAGGGAGAGAGAAGGGCGGCTGGCTGTCCTGTGTGTGTGTGTGTGTGTGTGTGTGTGTGTGTGTGCGCGTGTGTGTATACGAGGGAATCCTGTGTAGGTGGATGAGAGAGAGACACAGAGTGAGGAGAAACGGTGTGTTCTGGGGGTAGCTGGTGCGTGTGGGTGAGAGGAGCAGGGGTATGTGGGGAGAGCCGGTGTGTGTGAGAACACCCGGAGTGTGTGTGTGAGGACACCCGGAGTGTGTAAGAACACCCGGTGTGTGTGTGAGGACATCTGGTGTGTGTGAGGACACCCGGTGTGTGAGCAGGACCCAGGGTGTGTGTGAGCACATCCGATGTGTGTGA